>JAQHUG010000384.1:999582-1059012 GCA_028555095.1 Dicrostonyx torquatus | reverse complement strand
GCAAAATATAGTTAAAGAGAAATGGGATAATTTAAATTAGAAAAGCTGGCTAGAAAGAAGGCAAGCTAAGGCCAAGAATGAGTCTCCACGTATTTATTTGGGAGCTGGGTGGCAGGTCCCCAATGAGTAAGAATCCAGCTCTACCTGCCAGTGCACATACCAAGGGGCGAGGGATGGGCTTCTGGGGTTTCTTGGAGCCCAGCTTCTTCATGGCATTGTAGTACTTCTTCTGCTCCTCTGTCATGAAGATGTCCTGGCCTCCAAAGTAAAGGATGGAGAAAGAGGACAATTACAACTGCTCTGCTGAATCAGCAGAGCACCTAAGGTCCAGTGCTGACAACAGAGAGCCTCTCTCTCTGCGGTCAGCGTGGGTGTCTGGGATCTCCCAGGCCACACAGTGAGACAGGACTGTCTGACCACAGGCTCTCAGGGCAGGAATTGGAGAGCAAAGGACCAGAAGACAGTCACATCCAGGGGAAAAAAAATGTAGTTTTTTGGTTTTTTTGTTTGTTTGTTTTAAGAGAGAGTCTCACTATGTAATCCTGGATGGCCTAGAACTATGAAGAGAGACCTACTTGTCTGCTTTTGCCATCAATGCGCCCCTCCCAAATATTAAAAAACAAGATTTCTGAATGCCACAAATGGCAAACTCACTTTTTTGAAATTCAAAATTTGGAACTTGTGGTTCTTTTGACCCACTGGACAAACTGAACTTATAAACAAGAGGAAGTCTGCTATCCAGTTTGCCTTGGAAGAACTATTACCACGTGGGACAAGCGAGGAAATGAACCCTCTGAGGACGGCTTTGAAATCCCACTATGCTATGGGTGCCAGGGGTCACTGACGAGTTCTGTTTCTCTGCACAGCAATCTTGCTGCTTCTCCCCTCCCTCTGGGACAGCCCCAACAGGAGTGGATTCAGGTATGCGAGACTGCAGGAAATGTTTGGTAAAGCACACACTGACAATTTCAGTCCCAAACAAAAGGGGTTGTTGGCTGGGGCTGCCGTCTGGACTCTGGGGCCAGCCCTACCATGACAATTTGAGTTTTAGAGACAAGGCCAGAGTGCCTGTCGGGTTAGCCTCTGACCACTGCGATGTGGGGAGGAGACCTATCTTTTTCTTCTGTTGATTGAAGTTATCAATGATGACACCAATGAACAGGTTGAGGGTGAAGAAGGAGCCGAAGATGATGAAGATGACGAAGTAGATGTACATGTAGATGTTGTCCTCATACTTAGGCTGCTCATCCGGCTGTCGGAGAACAGGAAAGAGGCATTTAAGTCAGTTCCTGCTTGGGGGTCATGGGCAGTGGTGACTTCAACATGCCAAAGCTACCAGCCCTATTCCCTTCGTGTGGCTGACAAGCGGGTGGAAGAGGCCTCAGGTTCTTTCTCTGCACTCCCCTGGTCCATACCTGTCCTTTAAGGGCACTGTCACTTCTGGGGATAAGGAACAGGGAAGAGGGGGAAGGAGGGATGTCTTCTATGCTTTCACTAGGGGGCAGGACTGAGCATAGTCACTGCTACCAAGGTCAAGTGAACCACAGGGTATAGACAGGCAGAGTCAGCAGGACAAGCAGTTGGTGTCCAGAGAGACACCTGGGGTCCTTCACTCTTCTGCCCCTCCTGTCCTTGATGGATCTACCATACAGTTGCTTTCTATCATTTAAGCCAGTCACATTTCACCATGTGTGTCCTTACCTTTCGGGAATCTACAGCTGCGTACATGATGTCCATCCAGCCTTTGAAGGTTGCCTGGGAAACAAAGTCAGTCATTAGACTGTGCCTGTTAGGGAGTGGTTGGGAGCCAAGGCAGGGTCTTAAAGGCCAGGCTTAGGTTTGGCAAAAATACAGAATAGGTTAGGTAGGTACAGCATATATGAACATAAGGGTCACTTTATCAAGAAAGACTTTAAAGAGGCTCTGAGAGTGGCTGAAAGTATCACCAATGCCTGGCGAAGGAACAGGCAGTAATGGCTGCACTAACTCTTGCCTGTAGGGTCTGAGAGCGGAGCCCACGGTGGCAACAGGGAGACTGTGTGTGTGAACTTCGCAGTTCACTGGGCATTTGGACTTCCACCAAGAAGCCACTCTAACAAAGGCTTCATAAGCACTCACAGCTGCATTAAACAGACAACCCCATAGGCATGGGACTCATCCTTACTAACGCGCCATGCAGCCTGGGAATAGCTTCTTCCTTGGCAGTCTTCTCGGTCCTCATCCAGCCTGTTGGAGCTGGCACAACACAAAAACCATGCAGTCGGCTGAACAGGCTCCAGCTTTGCTATGCTCACCAGGTTCCAGGCTTTGTCCAATTCCCTCGCTGGATAACTAGGCACATGTGGAGAACCAGCAATTGAGCTAGCTGGAGGCAGCACACTGGTTCTCTGGGGCTGCTCAGATTCCAATCATGAGCCCAACCCATTTCTTCTTTTAATTCATTAGCTAATTATTTTGTGGTGCCGGGGGATTGAACCTATGGTCTTGTCCATGTTAGGCAAGGGCTTTATCTACCCTTCCATTAAGCCCCAACGAGCCCCAACTTCTTAAACTGTGACAGGACAACAAAGGTAGCATCATGGGACAGGAGTGTGTGTGAGTCCCATTAGATGCCCCTCTACTGCACCTAACAGTGAGTGCTCACCACGATTAGGTTAGGCTGGGAGCTTCCCCTGCACTATTACAATTAATACAACTGAATGATGTAGGCATGGTAATAACAGGAACAAAACCACAAAATAACAACACCTTAATTAATTGTGTGCTAGGCATTATGCTGAGAGATTTTTTTAAAGCACAAATTCTCTTAACCACCAGGCAAGGTATTATTATCTACCTTCATCAAAGTGTCAGAAGTCGGGCACTCTGTCTGAAGTTACACATCCAATAAACATTGGTGTGTCTGCTCCACACCAGCCTGAGGTCTCAGCCCACAAATGCTCCAAGCATAGGCGAGGGGACAAGAAGGCTAGGGCTGGTAGAACAAGCTTAGTCAAAAGCAGCTTGGCATCTAAAATGAGCCTCTTCCCTGACACACCAAGGCCCACATCTGAGGCTGAGCTGCAGGGTTGGCGGCAGGGTCGTCTTGCCTGTCCTTAGTACACTTCAGCATAATCGTCCCTGGGGCTCCTACTCTAGCTCTCCCACTTCAACTGCACACTGCCTGGTGAAGAGAAGGTGTCCTCTAGCACAGTGGTTCTCAGCCTTCCTAAAGCTGTGACTCTTAAACACAGTCCTCATGTTGTGACGACCCCACCCACAACTGTAATTTTACTACTGTCCTGAACTGTAATGTAAATGACATCTGATCTGCGACCCCAAGGGGTCACGGCCCACAGGTTGAGAACTGCGCTAGCACCTTTTCCCACTGCAGCAATTCTATTTGCTGCTGAGCAGATTCTCCCAAGTGACAGGGAAGTGACAAGTTCTCAAGAAGCCCCCCTTTGGGGGGAGGGGCGTGATCCTGACTCACAGGACCAAATGGGCTCTCTGAGGGCAGCCCGCCTGCCCTGGCCACCACAGTCAGTAACACTCACCACCTGAAGGAGGGCCAGGTACCCGGCTCCAACGTTGTCAAAGTTGATTTTCACGTTCTTCCACCTGATCTCTGTGTTGTTGCCCTCCATGAGCTTCTCACAGTCTGTTTTATTGTTGACGATATCAATTTCGAAGCGGATTTCTGAGGTCTCATTGAAGCAGTAGTGGTACTTTCCCGCGAACAGGTTGACTCCCATGATGCTGAAAATCAGCCAGAAGATGAGACACACCAGCAGCACATTCATGATGGAGGGGATGGCGCCCACCAAGGCATTCACCACCACCTGCATTGGAAGGGGGGCTGCTGAGTGCGGGCACGAAGTGAAAAGGAACATTCTTTTGGTTTCCAGGAGGGGAATGATATTTCTGTGGCTTTTCTGGCCATGAAAGCACCGTGTTGTCTTTGCGACTGGCAATAACTGGACAGGTCCACAAGCAGGACCGCAAATTTTTAAGGCTCTGTACTATATTTGGGTGAATTTTCATAAGTTGTGTTAATTTCAGTTTATACAAATTCCCCTGCCCAAGTTGACTCTAATGTTTTTCTAAGCACCAACCTGGGACCAAAAAACCAATTTCTTAGTCCAGTTTCCCTCATTTTCAACTGACAAAACACCCCCCACCCAGGAAACTCTGAGCAATTGCAAGTTCACTAGAAGTTTTTCAACACACACTCCCCCTCTGAAAACCAAGGCACGATTCAGAATCAGCTGCCCTCTGGGTTAGCACGGTACGGAAAGTCTTACAACTACGCAAGGCAGTTATCTCTTTTCAGGCAGTAGCTGAGCATGCACATTTTGCAGGCTCAAGAAAGAAAGAAAAAGCTATATTCCCTCTACCAAACGGTTTAAGATAAAATCGGAGCAGATGTGAGTCTCACTTAAGGTTCTTTGTTGCTCTGCCTTCCGATATATTGACTTCTCATGCCTCTGCTTGGTCCAGGCCTCAACTCCATTCTTCAGTTTTAGAAATCAAAATGGCTTAAAGCTTTCTGGGGTTTGGGTAGGATCACTGCTCTTGGAACTGGTGTACTGTTAAAAAAAATTAGTAAATAAAGCCCAGGAATCAAATTTAAAAACAAAAACACAAAGAGCTTTTAAGGAGCGGAAGTTTCTCAGGTTTTGTGCTGGAGGCAGCTGGCAGGACCTCCCCTCCCCACAGTTTAACCAGTGCTCAGAGCTTACACTGTGACACTGGAGCCTGTGCAGCATCTTGAGCAGAGCTGCTGAGCCCGGAAAGGCTTCCGATAGCTTCATGTTTCTACTTCTGATTGTACTCATTGGAACACATGGTCGGGAAGACACCTGTTCTGCCCTCTACTGAAAACAGCTGTATTTTCTCTTCCTTTTAGACTGCCCATTTTGTCATTCTCCAATTCATATGTGAAGATCTTTAGACTGAGAGGCAGTTGCTTCTTAATTCTTAGATCAAGAAACCTCTTGTAGACCAGATGGTCAGCTCTACAAACACCTATTCCTTCAAGCAAGGGCACCCAGAATTTCTGAACTCTGGAGATTCTCCATGCTATTTTGTGCATTTATCAAAGGTGCTGATAGATTTGACTTTTACCTCCTCACTCTACAGTTTTCACCTTTGGTGGGAGCACTACAAAGCAATGAAGTGTGGAAGAGAACAGGCAAAGGGGAAGAGCCACGAACGGAACAGTGGCTTCTCCAACAGTAAGAGCAGACTGCGTGGAAGCTTCACAAACTTGTGGGGTGGCATGTCACAACAGAGCTCGGGGACACCATGGTGTGGGGCAGAGAGAAGCACCCAGGGGTGGAAACCTGGAGGTAAGTCAGCCTGTTGCCTGCTCGTGAATTCTTCCCATGGTAAGGTGCTGCCGTGCTCTTGCCAAACTCAGTCTATCCTGGCCTACAAGGTGTCCACTTGTGATAGTAAACTATGGATGCCAGTTACTGACAGCAAGGAAGAGCTAGCTAACCTGAGGCAATCTCTTTGAACCTTTATTTTCTAAAAAAAAAATAGTAAACAGATTTGGTGGCATTTACTCACCGCTGTTTGCTGTGGACACTTCACCAAGCTGTGCACTACGAGGCAGAATTGACTGTGCTCTAGAGGGACAGTTATAGTGTTGTTCTCAGCAACCAAAGGGCAAGAAACCAGGCTCCCCTCTCTCATGACAAGTAACCTGCTAATGACACCACATCACCCCCTCTGCTCTCTGGGTATTATACTGCCCCAATTATGATGAAATCTATTATTGGAAAAAGCTAGATTTCCACAGCTTAGACGCAGAAATCAAGGGCAGGTTCTAGAAACCTGTAAGAGAGCTGCATTTTTCAAAGGCAGCTTATACTTAGCAATTGATACAAATACAACTTAACTGATGAGAAAAATCCAGTGGATGTTAATTCTTACATTTTGCCATCCCCAGACTGCTTAGGACACTACTCTGGCTACAGTGAGCTAGTTTTCACGTCTGGCAGAGGGAACATGGCTTTAACGACAACTATGCACTAGCCACAGAGATGCATGCAGGTCTCACAGCAGCAAACACCTCGGAGCTGACAGCAAGGGCTGAAGGGTTACTATGGAGGAGAGAAAAGCAAGGAGCGACATCAAGTGTTCCTTTGCCAATAGCAGGACTGTTGCAATTTCTGGTCTTTGGTTTGAGGAAGGAGAGGAGACTGAAGTGAGTACCCCAGGATAGGCTAGGGCGACACCCCCTTTCAAGTGAAAGGCTGAGCCTAGCACCAGAGCAGCGCAGTGACAGTTGAGCCCTTCTGCATGGGTGATGGTCAGTGTGTCAAGGCTTCTTAGCTCAGAGTTTTAGGTGGCATCCTGCAAATGCTGGCATTTTAAAGAAGCCAAGCTACTGAATGAAACACACACTCCATGGGAAAAAATCATACTTGAGTAAACACAGGTACTCCTGAGTAGCTTGCTATGAACGTAGCCTTGCATCTTCTTGTAGGTACAGGCTTCAGGGCAGGAATGGATCTCTGGGCTCTTTCTACTTGCCCAAGCAGCCAGTTAGCACAGACGGCTGA
This sequence comes from Dicrostonyx torquatus, assembly GCA_028555095.1. Lineage (NCBI taxonomy): Eukaryota > Metazoa > Chordata > Mammalia > Rodentia > Cricetidae > Dicrostonyx > Dicrostonyx torquatus. The sequence goes on along the minus strand of JAQHUG010000384.1, from coordinate 1,052,461 downwards.
CAGGTACTGACCAAAGTCATACCTCTACCTCCCTTCCCCACACTGAGCACTATTGCTGCAACTTGCAGCTTTGGGCTCACATCTGTTCTTGCCTATATTACCTCACCAAAAGTAGCAAGGTAATTTAAAAAACTGAAACTCCCTTTTGAGCTGATCACCTATTCTGGACTTTGCGCTTCTAATCTACTTGAGAGTCAGCAAGTCCAAGGTTTGGGGGGAATGGTAAATGAGAGGAGAGGGAAGGGAGGAAAGGAGTGAAGTGGAAAAGGGGAGTCATCAAAAAGATTCCTGCATCTGGAACTCAAACCACTTCCTCTGGGCACATGCCTTCAGCTGGTCCATGACGACTGCTTTTGATACAGTGACAGAAATAAGCAACCAAATGGAGAGAGTTCCTAGTGCTAGATGGCCCTGCTGGGAGCATGTAGGTAGTGGCGATCTCCTTTAGGGTATCCAGGATCCTTGTTAGGGACTAGGTTCAGGTCTAGTAATCAATGCCTTTGATGGAATGCTCATAGCTGCATCCAGTCCAGAGGGTTTCTGCCACTAAGGTGGAATATTAACTCTAAAACTACTAAAGCTTATTATCGCTTAGCAAAAACGTGTGCAGATAGGGAAACAGAGACAAGCATTTTAATCCTGCTCCCACTCACACCATGGCCGTTTCACCCATCGACTCTGAAGCAGCACACACTGGTAGGAACAGTACCTGTCTTACCCACATGCTGGAAACTCTTACTCATGGGATAAGACTTGGAGTTCCTTTCTAATTAGAACAATTGACTGCCCTGGAACTGCCCTTCCTGCAGAAGGCTCAGGAGGGCAACTGATGGCTCACATTAGGAAGCCCATCTGTGAGCATGCTTAGAGTAAGCAGGAGTTCATTGCAGACAGCATTCATTTCATTCGCTAAAATAGTAAAATTCCTAAGTCCCCAAAGAGTGTCTGTCACCTTCCTGTACAGCTATGAGTAACTCTGTGGACTAGTGACCAGGCTCACAGACGACGAATGGGCACAGCTGCATTGTCCTGGTCTCTAGCTTTGCCAGTCAGTCTTACTTCATGTGGACCATTGCAACTGTTCCATTTTCATGCCTACGTTCTGATATTTGCACATTTAAGGACATCCTCTGGTTTGCTCTCCTGCATGGATTCATTGTCTAAAGTTAAGTGTGCTTTCTTGGGCCCCATAGTAAGTATAACCAGCCCCTCTGATTAGCACAGGGCAACAATCACCACCGAATGGGCTGCCCATGTGATTGTCTGGAAAACAATTTTTAGGGTATGTGTGTATATCTGTGCACACTAACAATTATTAAAACCAAATGAGACAAGAAAAGGCATCAAAAGAGAAAGCCTTGTTTCTAATATGGCAGGCGACAACCTCTGTGTTGTCTGGACTTGTGTAGTGTATTGTCCAAGTAGGAAGGGGGGTCTCAAGAAATTTCAGAACCAGCTGATATGCAATCACCTAGCATTGTCTGCTGTTCTGATGGAGTGAGGACGGGGACCACAGAGCATGGGCGGAGGGTTGGGTGAGGGGAAAAGCTTCGCTACAGACAGGCTCCAGTCCTTATGGGACTGGGCTGAGAACAACAAGGTGCAATAAGAGGAATCAGAATGGAAAGAAAAGCATCTCTTCTCCCAGGGTCATGCCGAATTCTACTCTGCCCCAGTTCCAAGCCTGCCACCCTGTCTTCAAGTCCCTTCCTGGCTGCTTTCTTAGTGACCTCAAGGCCACAGACCCCATCTGGCTGCTGCCCCTACCCAGCATTCTGCCTGCCTTCAACCTATGCTTTTCAGTGGGTTTCTGGGTTGTAATTCCCCTTCTTTGCACCTGGTGATTCTCCCTATAAATTCAACAGCCCAGAAAGCCGCCCCAAGTGCTACAGGTAAGCCAGGCCAAACGAAGGGAGCCAGTGTTAACATGTTCTACAGCGGCACGTTGTTGGGGGCGGGACTGATATGAGTGTGATGAGGCAGCTTAATGCAGCTCCCCTGCACACGGGGCGGCTGCGAGGAAGAGAGTGGAGGACCAAATCAGCGGCTGCATCACAGCGGCTGCATCACAGAGCCCGCGCTGGGATGATATTCCCACCATGTGATCAGTTCTAGCATGCTTTAACAGTTTCCATTGGCATGCAGAAGGATCGGCTGCTCTTAATAGCTTACCCTCATCCCTTCAAATCGTGATAAGGCTCTTAGGGGTCTCAATGCTCTTAGGGTCCTAAGGGACTTTATGGCACCTAGTTCCGAGTAGCCCAGGGCATTAGCTATAAGGCTGACTAAAGAGACCTACACGGAGACAGAAGAGAAAAAAAGAAAAGAAAACAAAGAAAGAAAAGAAAAGAAAACAGAGGTTCCAGTGTGTTAGAATAAAACCCCTAACACTGATTTAACAGACAGGGCCCCAGCAGAGGAAATGGGTGACACCGGCTGCCTACTTCAGCCTACTTCAACTTGACTCAAACGACCTGGAAGGAAAGGTGGTTGAAAGAGGCAGAAGAAAAACACAGAGGGAAGAGAGAATAAAGGGCAGGCGGCAGGACACACAGGCAAGTTGGAAAGGGAAGAGGCTGAGGGGAGGGAGAGGAGGTCCCATTGGAAGGAGAGGAGCCTGAAGAGATCACAAGAACCTTACCCTCGCCCTTTACAGTCTGCAGCTCCCAGAAGTTCCCATTAAATTAAGCCAGACATACTTAATGGTACCTATGGAAAAGAATACAGATAAATACACACACTCCACACCAGCTGCCCCTCCTCAGCTCAGCCACCTAGGATTTCCGACAGGGACAAGCTCTCTTATCCTGGTTGACAAGAAACCATTTGAGAATTGAACAAGTCAGTACATTAACAAAGAAAACATTGTCAGTAAGTACCACAGGTGACTGTCTTCCCCAACAGCCTCCTTGGTGGGACTCTGACCCTCTGAGAACTACTTACCCAATTCCCTCTTACTCTTAACTGTAGCCTCCATCTTTTAAGCCCAACTATTACCCTTCATGGCCATGGGATTTTTTTTTTTTTTTTTGTGGCCACAGGAACCAAATCCATCCTCTTTGTCATTTCCCTTCTTTCCTTCCAGGATAGCTCCAAACGTACTGGCCTCTGCCAGTTCAAAGACAGTCTTCGATTACTCTGCTCCTTAACAGAATAACTAGAAGAGACTGGGGAAAGGTCATTCCAGGTGTAGACAGGAAATCCCCACCAGTAGTAGCTCAGAGGCCAGGACAAGACCCAGACTGCTGACCCGAGTCAGTGCTCGGTCTACCTGGGCAGGCTGTGGAGACCTAGCTCCAGCATGCAGGTGATATGGCAGTATTTCAACAGGTCAGCATGTCTGAACCACCCAGAGCTGAACTGCTGATGTCCTGAAGTGAGGACTGCAAGCCTAAACTCAGGTCAAACCTCCCTGTTCCCCAAAAGCAAACTGACCTTGCTCCTACTATCAGGAAAACCCTTAATACTGGGTACTAGCCACACCTAGAGCTGCCTGGGCTAGACCTGAGCAAGACAGGGCTCCTCAGGGGCACTGGACATACTTTATCCAGTCCTATCTGAGAAGGTCTCCCTCAGCAGCCTTTTTCTCACACCATATTCTATTGTATTACAACATGATTCTGGGATGGGCTAAAATATTCCCTCTACTGGGAAGTGGGGGTTCTAAGTCTGCTTGAATTGATGTTTCAAAGCCAAGGCCATTGAGATAAGAGAAAAAAAATCTACAACTTAGTTTCGTCTGCTGTTTTTGATCTTTCTTAGATTGTCTTAATTCTATGTCTCCACAGCATGCATCTGTGTGTGTGTGCGCGCGTATACACACACACTTTCTGCATGAGATTAAACCCAGGCCTTGTGTATGCTAGGCAAGTGTTTTATTACTGAACTACATCCATAAACATTTAAAAAATATTTTATTTTATTTTTGAGATAGGGTTTCTCTATGCGGCTCTGGCTGTCCTGAAACCCACTCTGAAGACCAGGCTGACCTGTGAGTTTATAAAGATCTGTTTGCCTCTGCCTCTTGTGTGTTGGGATTAAAGGCCATCAAGCCTGGCTACAAGTTTTTTTGTTTTTGTTTTTTTTAAGAAGACATTTATAATTCAGAGCTAGGATTAATAAGGATAAAATCATAAGGTCAATGAAAGGACAGGAAGTAGGCTTAAAGGATTCAATTCTAACATAGGTGCAAGCCCGCAAGCACATACTCATAGCCTCTCAGCTTTAGTGCCGTCTACGGAGTCCTAGGTAGTGTTCAAAGCTAATTAGGAAGGAAGCACAGCTCTCCTAGGCTCTTCATGCTCTGTGATGGTGGTGCGAGGTTAATCTTTACCCAAGTCCAGGATCTCAAAAACCCTTATCTAGCACACAGCAGCCAACCTGTCACTTTCCTTTTATTTATAATGATTAATAAAATTTTATATGGAGCTGTCTCTTGACTACTATAGTCAGGACAAACCAACTATTTCTTTAATTTACAAAAAGATTTTATTTATTTTTAAGTTTGCGTTTGCCTGTTTGTGCGTGCACACATGTGCGGATGGAGGTGCTTTGTCATTCCCCTGGAACTGGAGTCACATGGGCAATGAAAATTGAACTCCAATCCTCTGCCAGAGCAGTAAGCACTTTTAATTGCTGAGCCACCTCTCCAAACTGTAAGTCAACTCTTAACCCAAGGAGCCTAGAACTGCCCAACTATTAGCTAGTCTTGAGGGAACTGAAGGTAAGCTACCCCGTTCAACTAGGCATCTCAGTTCAAAAGTCCTCTGGGGCAGCTTCACTTTGTGAAGCTTGGGGGGGGTACAGATCACAAAAACCTGAACTTTGAGTGTCTAGAGACCCCATACCAAGCAGGAGGAGCCCAGGTCTGAAGGGCAGCAACTTTACTGATAACACTGCAGAGGGAGGAAGGTAGAGGAGGTACAGAGGCCAGTTAAGAGGCTGGCCCTAAAGCTGCCACTGAGAGGTGATCTGCTCAGCTGTTCAGCTGAGCAAGGCCAGCCAGGTCCCCTCTGGACTGTTCTCAGTCTCCTGGGTCTCCACGTTAAACTCCTACAGGACATAATCAGAACATTTGTTCAAGTGTACAAAGTAATCAAACCTAAAAAAAGGAAGAGAGAGAGAGAGAGAGAGAGAGAGGAAAAAACAAACAAACAAACAAAAGGCATTAAAGAGACAAAGTTGAGGCCATGCAGGTGCAGAAGCAAGCGAACACTGGATGACGTCTCCAAAGAGCCAAGGTCAGCCTGAGGTTCCCGTTCTGGAACGGACGTGCTCACTAACCCTGAAAGTAATGGGGGAATGTTCCCTGGAGAAAGATGATACAATTCTTTTACAGGGCATAAAAGCCAATGTAGACAAAGACCTGAAAAAATAAAACATGACTGTTTGGGAGTCCACATGGTTTACGAATAAAGAGAACTGATCTAAGATGTCTGGAGCTTCCTCATGGGTCTATAAAAGCAGGGTTCATAGCAGCTTTAAGAGACAGCAAGGAAAAATGAGTATCTGTTAGGGTAACAGGCATGGAGTCATCACGGGTGAGACGGGGGTGCTGCAGATACCTACAAGCTCTACAGTGTCCGCAGAATAAGACATACTCCTCCAGTGGACAGCAAACACTCGTGGCAGGTCTAGTTATCTGGGTGCCAATCAATGCCTTATTTTCCATCCACATTTTTTCCCCTGAGATAGGATTTCACTGTCCAGTACAGCTCTGCTTGTCCTGGAACTAGCTCTGTAGACCAGACCAGGCTGCCCTCAAACTCACAGAGAACTGCTTGCCTCTGCCTCCCGAGTGCTGAGACTATCCATCCACAATGTAGAAGTGGAATTTATGAATCCATCATCACTGAGTAACTTCTCCCTACACTCTGTGTGTGTCACTTTCTCAGCTCCAAGAGAAAAGCTATGGTTGATATTCTTTATATACTCTACGCAGGCTTTGCACAACATGGATATTCAATAAACATGTCCACATGGATTAATAGAGGAAAGAGGTCAAAAGAGTGTGGTTCCTGTAGGAGTACTGTTCTCACAGTCTGGGTTACCTTGACCTAAAGCTAGGTTAGAATTCCTGGGGAAGCTGGTACAAGCTCTCCAGGGCTGGGGCCCTGTCCACTTGTCCTCCTGGGACTCTTTACAAACTAAGGCAATTCAATGCAGAATATAGTATTCAATTTATGTTGATTACCAAGAACTGGTATAGGGACAGTCTTCAGAGCTAATGTGAGGCCCCACAACAATTGCCAAAGCTAGAGGAACTGACAGGTTACAGCCAATTAGCACATGCCTGTCTTATTGCTTCACCTTCTTCCTGCCCAGTATATAAAGAAAACACTTGCTAGATAAGTGGTGACCTGCAGGTGGATGTTCTTAGCAGCAGAGCAGGATACAGGGGTGTGTGCTGTGTCTTCCTTGAACCTGGGGTTGCTCAGCCCAAAGAGGAACTGATTTAAGTTGGAGTATGGAGATAAAGGGGAACTTTATTTCACAGCACAGTGCTCGGGCAGCTAGAGCATGGCAGTGGACCTATCCGTCTGAGTCCTCAGTGAGTCCAGCAGAGGAAGGACTCTGTGGGCATCTTTCTGAGTCTGGGGGTTACTGTGCACTTCCTGTCTCTAGGAAGAGAGCCCATCTAGCTCTAGGTACCATCCTACATTTGTTCCCGTAAGCTGGAATCCAAGCTGCTTAGGTGTGCACTTCTATTCACATCAAGGACCCATCTACTTCCCTAGGGGCCATGCGTCTTTGACTCACTTAAAGGTTTCAGGCTGGCCTCTTCCCCTCATTTACATATCTTCCCAAAGACTAGTGTGCTGGCTGTTCTCGGCTGTCAACATGACTACATCTGGAAGTAATTAAAACCCCAAATTAGAGGGCACACTTGTGAGGGATTTATGCTTAATTTGGAATAGGCAGATCTACTTCCTATTTTTTTTTTTTTGAGAAAGGGTTTCTCTGTGGCTTTTGGAGCCTGTCCTGGAACTAGCTCTTTTAGACCAGGCTGGCCTCGAACTCACAAAGATCCGCCTGCCTCTGCCTCCCAAGTGCTGGGATTAAAGGTGTGCGCCACCACTGCCTGGCAAGATCTACTTCTAATCCAGACCTTTGAGGCAGGAAGATTCACCTCTAATCTGGGTCACATTTCCTGCTGGAAGCCTAGATAAGGACATGGGAGAAGGAAGCTTTGCTCTTGGCCTGCTTGCTAGCAAGTCATTTCCTCCACTGGCATTGGTGCCTACTTCTTTGGGATTCTGGGATATACTGACAGCTGAGACATCCAGCCTCATGGACTAACAATGATGGATTCTTGGACCATAGACAGTCATTTTTAGATTAGCTGGATCGTAGTCTGTAAGTCATTCTAATAAATCCCCTTTCTGTAGGGATTCATTCTGTTGAGTCCTGATCCTCTAGAACCCTGACTAATAAAGCCAGCTTCTTGAAGCAGAAGATGGACACAATGACAACCCTCAAAGCAGTCATTAATTTGGGAAGGGAATGTGTTTATGAAGTGGAAGTCATTGCCGGGGCAGTCCTCGACTCCTGTTACATGATGGAGAAAGATTTCCCAACTGATCTGCCCTAGGTCCCACTGGTATTCCACAGTCCACAAAGCCTCTTCTAAACATGCCCACTCAGTCTCCAGCCTTCAGACCGTGCATCTCTGCCGCCTTCTCAGATCCCAGGTACATTCTCCACAGCCCTGGCCTGAGCTTCTCACCCTTTTTTTAAACGCTACAAGAGAAAAGTCTTAGTTACACAGAAAGAGGAAAGCAGTCGTTGTTAGTGAGGTATAGGAACAAGTGCTGGCAGCCTGAGAAACAGCCAACGATGCCACTGCCTCCAACCTGAAAACACAACATGGCAGCTCACGGGCATGAAAGACAGGGCCAGAGAGCCTGGAGGGGAAAAGTTCTCATTTGGTGATCACAGCAAAAATGGCAACACCACAGGTCTTCTTCCCAGGAAAAGTGACTTGATCAGCACATCTGGGAAATATCCATGGACATGAGTAACAGACGGTGCCCCATCCCTGCATCCCACCTCATCCCCACACCCCACCTCATCTCTCATCTCAGAATCCCATCTCATAGTAGCAGAAAGGGATATTCCACCATCTGGGAGCAGAAAACCTCTGGTCCAGGTTAAAGACATGGGACTTTTTGAATCTAAACAAGCCAGGCCCAGCAGTGTGAAGAACAGGACAGCCTCTGGGACAATGCAGGGTCTACAGAGGTCCCACTCTCAAATAAGATCTGACTGCCATAAGAGGACTTTTCCTCAAACCCACAGCTGTGTGCTAATTGCTAACCTAGCCCAGGTAGTCCCAGCTCCTGCTAGAAAGGGCAAGAAATGGAAAACAGGACACCTACAGCCACGATGAGGAAGTCCAGCCAGCACCAGGCATTGGTGAAGAACTTGACGAAGCCATAGGCTGTCCATTTGAGTAGCATCTCCAGGATGAAGATGTAGGTGAAGACCTTGTCTGCATACTCCAGGATGGTGCGGATGGTCTTCCTCTGCTCAATGTAGATGTCCTCAAAGGCCTGGAAGACAGGCGACAGCTGCCTAACCAGCAGGAGCTGGTCAGACAGCAAGCTGCCCACATCAGGCTCCCTCCCACTCTGCTTATTTACTGGTTCGTGATGCTGGGCCTGGACCCCGTGGCCATCACTGAGCTCCCAGGCAAGTGTTTTATAGACAGGTAATTCACATCCCATAGAATTCAGCTCTTTAAATGCATGATTCAGTGGCTTTTAGGGTAAACAATCACCACAGCACTTTACAACATTTTCACTACCCACTTACACATCTTCTCCCTGTCTTCCTCCTCCCCACAGCCTCTTGGTCCTCGGCATACTAATCTGTCCTTCTTGGATATTTCATAGAAAGGAGATAATCCTATACATGTTCTTTGTGCCTGGCTTCTTTTTTGAGACAGGGTTTCTCTGTGTAGCCTTAGCTGTCCTGGAAGTACCTCTTGCAGACCAGGCTGGCCTCGAACTCACAGAGATCCGCCTGCCTCTGCCTCCCAAGTGCTGGGATTAAAGACATGTGCCACCACTGCCTGGCTTGGCTGCTTCTTTTAAATGATTCCTTTTTGATCACATGTCTATGTGTATGTGTGCGTGTTTGCATATGGGTATGCATGCATGAGTGCAAGTGCCTGTGGAGGCTAGAGATGCTGGATCACCTGCTACTGGAGTTACAGGCAGTTATGAACTGTCTGATGTAGGTGCTAGGAATTGAACTTGGGTCCTCTGAAAAAGCAGTATGCACTCTTAACAGCTGAGCTATCTCTTCAACCTCTATGTCTGGGTTAACTAAGCACAAAGTCTCAATCTCCCCACACTGTAGCACATATTCAGTCTTTATGGGAGAGCATGACTATGGTGTGGACAGACCACATTTTGCTTACTCATCGTTAGTTGGCGGATACCTGGGCTGTTCATATTTTTAAGCTAATATAAATAATTATGCCTGGAGTATTTGTCTTTTATGTGACAATGTGTTTCCATTTCTTCTCTCTCTCTCTTCTTTTTTTTTCCCTTCTGGTTTTCCTGTTCAGCTTTGGAGCCTGTCCTGGAAATCACTATGTAGACCAGGCTGGCCTTGAGCTCACAGAGATTCATCTGCCTCTGCCTCCTGAGTGCTGAGATTTGCATCACCACTGCCCCACCATAAGATCAGGAGTAGAATTTGCTGGTAACATGTTGACATTTTTGAGGAACTGGCAACTGTTTTCCACAGTAGCCGAGCCATTTCACACTCACCGGAGGGCTGTGAGTGTTTCAGTTACTCGAAACATTACCCACACTGTTTATCAGACTTGACAAGATCTTTTCTCCTTTAGTTCCTTGATGTCACAGATATGGGGGAAGGGCCACAGGGGTGGGACAATCTTCGATGCAGAAAGCCATGTGCTATTTTCTTTCCATGGAGCACATGGCAGACTATATGGTTGTGGTGTGAAGAGGTCAGGTGTGAGGGTTAATGGTGACTGGGAGAGCAGTGAAGCATACCTCTATGTCTGTGAGAGCAGTTCTTGGGGAGGCCAAAAGGATGCTTTAATCCACTGATGGCTTCAAAATCTGAAAGGATTACTGTGAGGTTGTAGAGCTTCCTGCTTGGTTAGATAAAGCAGCTTTTGGGAGCTTGGGGGAAATCTCACAGGGAGTGGCACTGTTAGGTGTGGCTTTGTTGGAGTGGGTATGGTTTTGTTAGAGGAAGTGTGTCATGGGGCTAGCCTTGATTTTCCTATGCTCAGGATATCACCCAGTGAGTCAGTTGACTTCTGGTTGCCTGCAAGATGTAGGATTCTCAGCTAAAGCACCACGTCTGCCTGCATGCCACCATGATCCTGTCATGACGACTATGGACTGAACCTCTGAAACTGTAAGGGAACCATTCCTATGAAGTGTTTGCTTTATAAGAGTTGCCACGATCATGGTATCTTTTTACAGCAATAGAAATCCTAACTAAGACAGAAGTTGGTACCAGGAGTTGGGTATTACTGTGCTAGGTCTACCATGTTTTTGTTTGCGCTATAAAAGCAGCAATGCTTTAAGCAATGTTTAATGGGCCATCCTGATAGGAGCATGGAAGACAGTGGTGCTGAGTGTGATTTGATGAACTGTGGGGGCCAAGAGGATTCAGAGAAGAATGTTAGTATGTAGCCTAGAGACTGACTGGTCTTGTGATATTTTGGTGAAGAAAGTAGCTGCTTTTTGCCCTTGTCCAAGAGTCTGCCTGAAGCTAAAGAGTTTGGATTAATTTCATTGGCAGAAGAAATCTCAGAACAGCCTAGTGTAGACTCTTCTGTGTGGTTCCTAATGTTCATGCTTTATAAAGATTTATAATGAAAAGGAGCAAGCTGGTTAAATTACAAAATATAAATGTTGGTGAATGAGCAGTAGCAAGTGGGATGGAGTAAAGCCCTGTGTTCAAGGAGACAAACGGATTAAGAAACGGAGCACAGGGAGTTGTGATCTCAGGGCAAGATCTCACCCAGCTGAGTTTCCAATCTGTGAAAAGGTGCTCAAAGCTTAGAGCCAGGTGTGGTGGGGCACACCTTTAATCCCAGCACTGGGGAGGCAGAGGCTGGCAATCTCTGAGTTTGAGGGCAGCCTGGCCTTAGAACAATTTTCAGGACAGTCAAGCTTAGGCAGGGAAGGACAGAAAGTTGGTGAAGATATAACTGAACAAGGGGGTCATGTTCCAGTACCAGTAAGCAGCAAAACTTGGCAGTTTTGGCCACATGGTTCTGGATTTAGAGTTAAGGACAGAAGAAATGGGTCTTGGAATTTGCCTCTGGGCCTAAAGAAAGCTGCTGAGACCAGGCATGCCGGGAATGTCCCTGAATGGAGGCGTAGTAGAGACGACATTGGTGAAACTGAAGTTGAAGCCTGGATTGCCTTGGTGAACCCACGGTGCTAGCAGCTGTGGGACACCTGCCGGGGAGAGCTGCTAATGGAGTAGAGCCAGCTAAAGGGAGAAGTGTGTTACAGTCAACAAAGCTGAATGGAATTGGAGATCTGAAGAGCACTTGACATTAGACATTGAGATGCAGAGTTTAGAGTTTGCCCAGCTGGTTTTGAGTCTTGCTTTGGTCCAGTATTTTCTTACTCTGCTCCCTTACCTATGTTTTGAAACGGTAATGTGCATCCTGTGCCATTATATGTTGGAAGTATGTTATCTGCTTTTAGATTTGGAATTTAAAGGAGATTACAGTTCAGAGATCGCATGAATCTCAGAAAAGACATTGAACTTTTAAACACTGTTGAGACTGGGATAGACTATGGGGACTAGGGAGTAGAATATATATATTAGTGTAAATGTAGTTGTCCCCCGTAAGCTCCTAGAGAGCGGCAGTATTAGGCAGTGTGTCACTGAGGAGGCAGGCTTTGAGGCGCTCTCAGCTTCAGCACCTCTGAAACTATCAGCGAGCCACCCCAGTCAAGTATTTTCTTTATAAGAGTGTCTGTGGTTTTAGTGTCTCTTCACAGCAACAGAATAACTAAGACAGGGATGTTATTTGGCCCTGACCCCTCTCCCTGTTTCCTGTCCACCATGGGGTGAACCATGTCCCTGTCACATGTTCCTGTTGTCATGGCAATTCTGCCTCCACAGTCTCAGAAACAAAGAGCCAAATGGTCACCAACTAAGATCTGAAGAAGATCCAGAGTAGAATGTTCTGTTAAGTGTTGCCACAGTGACATGAAGAGTCCCTGACACAGGAGGAAATGCCTGGAGTGAGGGAAGCACTGTGCAGGAGGAGAAAAGTCCCCTGGGATGCAACAAGAAGCACCTGCTTTGAACAGCTCCAAAAGGAGAATCAGGCTCTCTACACCCATCTTCTGAGAAGGAGGGCTGAGGGTAGATCATCGGTGGTGTGCCTAACTCACATGTACAGGGTCCTGGTATGGATTCTCAGCACAAGGGGAAAAAGGCACACAAACAACAGGTGTGCCACCCCATTTCATGAATGCGTAGGGGAGACGGAAGTCATGGAACCCGAGATTCTCCTCATGGTCTTGACACAAATGAATTCTCTTTATTCAATGAAAAACAGGAACAGCTTCCCCTTAAGGCAGAGCACTGGTTTAGGAATCTATTCTGTAAGGCAAGATGAGATGACCATGAGTGGTCTCCTGTCACTGGTGGCCTCCCTCTGGGGTTCAGTGTAGCTTGGATGCTGTAGCTATGGCTTCCTTTCAGTCTGTCTTTCTTACTTCCTTCCTTCTTCCCTCTGTCCCTCCCTCCTTTTTCTTTGTTTGAGAGGGGGGGTCTCTGCAGGTGGCCATGTCAGAGGAGCTGCAGCCAGCAATGGGGCTGATGGAACACAGCCCACCAGACAGCAAAGCCCAGGATTGTTCCCAGAATACTCCTTGCTTCTGCTGGGCTTCATCCTGCTTGCTGCTGCCTTGTTCCTGTTGTATTTGGCACTCGGTGAAAGGATCCCACTGTATCTAGTACAGTGTGATTGTTTCTTGAGAAAACCCCACTCCTCATTGGGCAATTTACTTGCAGATGATTTTTTTTTGTAAGAGAAATGATGATTAGTTACATCAATGATGTAATTGGACTTTCTGAGTTAGCCTAAAAGATATCGGTGGCTAAGACAATTAGTGAAAACGATTAGGGAAATGGTTTGGGTTATTCTGTCAATTGTTCCAAAAAGAGATACAAAAGAAGAAGAAGAAGAAGCAAAAATAGATTAAAAGTTACCTTCTCCTTTGTTAGATGTGAGATTTGCAGAAGATGGGAAATAAGAACAAGGAAGCTTCATGCATTATAAACCCAGAAATTCTGCCCGTGGGAGAAAAGACTGATGATCAAAGACAGCACTTACATCCCCACACCCAAGCTTAAGCCTGAGTTCCTTGCTCATGCAGCTTACAGAATTAATTGCAGGTTTTGGTATGCAGTTTGAAAAAACAAAATTGTGAAAGGAAATTAAATGACCCTACTGTGTGAAAAGAAAAATAGCTGCTTAAGTGACTATTTGTCTAAACTTTCTGTAGAGAAGAAGCAGGCTAGGGACCTGCTGCACTGCACCTGCCTGCGGGCACAGAGGAACCGGCTGGAATGGACTTGGCTCGCTTAAAGCTTTGTTAATCAATCAGAAAACAATCATTGCTTTGGGGTGAAGATGTTATAGTGGGAAAATTAATACAAAGAAAAAATGTTTAACTACTCATGGGCATCTAAGAAAAACATGTAACTTGTGATCATAATGTGATTTCTTCCTGTGTAAAGATTTTAATTTGTTTTTGGAAAATATGTAACTTGTGGCTGTGAGGTAATCTTTCTTGTGTAGAAATTTTTGTCTTAGGAGAAATGAAAGGGATAAGAGAAAAATAAGGAAAAAGGAGGAGGGAAACAGGGTAGGCAAATGGAACAAGCAGCAGCAGAGAGAAAATTAAAACAATTAAGCCTTGTCCACACCACCCCTCTCCAGTGTCTGGGACCTGCTGAGAGCTGATTCTCTTGACAGGTCTCTCTGTGAAGCCCTGAGGAGTCTGCAAGTCACTCTGTAGACTAGGCTTGCCCTGAACTCACGAAGATTCGCTTGTCTCTGTTTCCTGGGTGCTGGGTTAAAGGCGTGGACTACCAGGCATGCATCTGTTAATGGCACAGGGTCTCGCACGGAGCCAATGTGCACTCTCTTGTCCTCTGTGAAGAGGAAGGACTCTTGCTTATGGCACAAACCTCTGGGTCACTGCTGTCTACTCTGTATGGAGAATGACGGAGACCATCCCCATTCTCCCACTGTAGTCTGGCAGAGGCCATGCTCTTCTCACCCAGGAACCTCCAAAGCACCTCAGGAAGCACAGTGTGAGTCACTGTGTGACAGGTGACCCACAGTAGGTGGAAGAGCCTGGCTCCCGTCTGGCAGGCCTGCCATCTTTTGGGTCTCTGGCTTTAACCCTAAAGCCTCCTTCACAAACCTTCCTCTCAGCCCTCACTAGCCTCTCTGTGGGCCATAGTCACCATACACTATTGCCCTTCTCAGCATCTCTGAGTCTTCTATCTGGCAAGCCAATGAAACTGCTCAGATTATCCAGCTCTTTAACACTGATTTTGAGATCTTCTCCTTTCTCTTTTAGTTCCAGACTAAGCTTCAGTTTCGCATCTACACAAATGTGCTCACCTTCTGTAAAAACATTTCAAGGGGGCCAGTGAGATGGTTCACTAGGGAAAGGTGCTTGCCACCCCGCCTGATGGCCTGAGTTCAATCTTGGGGACTCACATGGTGGAAAGAGAACTTACTCTTGTATGTTGTCCTCTGACTGCCACGTATATGCTGTGGCATTTCTCCATAAATAAATGCTTAAAATTTTAAAAGATAAAAGCCTTTCAAAATCTTGTATTTTCACAAATGAAACGGAAAATGTACAGCATCTCTAGCCCCTTTTCCTCAAATTCTCTCAGCCAGCAGCTGACTTCCTTACACCAGTTTTGTCTGAAGGTTCTCTGTGGCAAGTCAGCTAAATAGGGAAGCAAACACCAAGATGATGAGCACCACAAGGGCGGACTGTGTGCTCAGCCCAGCAGGCTACCCGCTGCTGCAGAGCGCTTAGGACAGCAGAACTGGATCTCTGAACACGCGCTCCTGTTACAGGTTTTCCAGGGAGTGGGTGGAGGATCACATCTCTCCAGCCTTGGGAAACAGAAATAAAGAATGCACAGTCTGGGTGTTGAGAAGAATACTCATTTCAGGAAGCTGTCTAGGGTAGGAAGAAGCAGGTGCAAGAATGAGGAGGGTGATACAAGTCTCAAAGGCTCATCACCAGCTCAAAGAGTTTAGGATGGCTCAGCACTGAAGAGCACTGGCTGCTCTTCCATTGAGGTCCTGAGTTCAATTCCTAGCAACCATATCGTGGCTCACAACCATCTATAGTGGGATCTGATGCCCTCTTCTGGCATAAAGGTGTGCATGCAGATAGAGCACTCATACATAAATAAATCTTAAAAAAAAAAAAAAAAAAGACTCCAGGACCCCAGCCATTCTCCCCTGAATCTCACCAGGGCACCACTGCTCAGCAGGATCATGAAGATGATGAAGGTCTCAAACCAATTGTGCTCTACAATGAGGAAGCAGGTTTTCCGAAGGATCCACCAGGACTTGCCTAGCCCTTCCTCAATGTTGACCTGGCAGCACTTGAATCGCTGGACACAACCTGGTGCCAATGGAAGAGTCAGGTCAAACGGGATGCTTGTGCAGCCTGTCCCTTTCCAGCCCCCACTACACAGCAGTGGGACAGCAGCTAGCAGGAGGGTGTCAGGAGGAGGCACACTGCCGCGGAGACAGTTCTAGTGGCAGCTGGGGGACTGGTGTCAAGAGAAGACAGGCAAGACAAACTAGACACTAGGAACTTGTGTATCAGAACTGAGTAAGGGAAACAATATAAAACTCCTTATCAAAATGGTGGCCAGCTTGCACACTCCCAACTCCTACACTGAGGTAACTGAATGACCTGCAGGCTTCATGCCAGCCCTTTCCTGCCCCCTTTTCACCCTCTGTGAAGCAGGCGTCCGGATCCAAGTATTCCTCAGGCTGCTCCACAGGGACTTCTTCCACCTCAGGCTTGATATCGATGGTGCTTCCCTCAGAGGAGCTGGTGTCATCTAGTTTCTAGTCACAAAATAAGAACATGGTCAAGAAGCTGCACAGGGGCCTAAGTCCACCTCTGCTGGGGTCACGGGCACATGCCCCTGACGTGCGCCACCCCTGCTGGGTCACGGACACATACCCCTGACCTGTGCCACCTCTGCTGGGGTCACGGGCACATGCCCCTGACCTGCGCCACCTCTGCTGGGGTCACGGACACATACCCCTGACCTGTGCCACCTCTGCTAGGTCACGGACACATACCCCTGACCTGCGCCACCTCTGCTGGGGTCACGGACACATGCCCCTGACCTGTGCCACCTCTGCTAGGTCACGGACACATGCCCCTGACCTGCGCCACCTCTGCTGGGTCACAGGCACATGCCCCTGACCTGTGCCACCTCTGCTGGGGTCACGGACACATGCCCCTGACCTGCGTCACCTCTGCTGGGGTCACGGATAGACAGGCACTAGTCATAGGGCCCTCTGTGGGTCTCTGGGCTACAGGTCAAGTGCACAAAGAGGAAAGGCAAATTAAAAGGGTTTACTCTGGCCTCAGACCCAGGGACTCCAGAAGTCATGCAGCTAACTCAGGCTTAGCCCAGAGGCCGTGATTCTGGGAGCTGGGCTGGCTCCCAAAGCAAAGTGCCTATTGCAGAATCTCTCCATTAGGCCCAGGGCTGAGCTAGTCTTTGGAGCTGATGCCCTATTGGTCCTCACACACAATAGGGGTGGCGTTCTCAGTTGGGACCTTACATCTTTGCTGCCTTCAGGGTCTGACTCGCTGCTAACGTCCTCGGTGTTGAGGTTCTCAAAATCAGACTCTCCCACAGCAATGGGCACCCGAACGGTCAAGTTTGGGTTGTTGATGAAGGACATATGGTCCTCATCAATGATGTACTTCTCCACGCTGCTGCCGATGCCGCTGGTTGTACCGTTGCCATTCTTCTGGAAGTCACCATTCCGGTGGATGTCCACACCAGTGTGGTTGGCGATGCAATTGGCCTTCTTTTCGTACAGTTCATCTAGAGGTTTTACCTCGTCTGCCTCCCGCTGCTTAAAGTGCGCTTGCATGAAGGCGTGCACCTTTACTTTGGTCCAAGCCACCCCCTTCTTGATTCGGATGACGGAGATCTGCAGATTGTTCATCTCTCCGTCGTCATCTGTGGCTGCCAGATTGTCTGCACTGAAGGAGCTCAGAAGCAAGGCCAGAAACAGGTTCAGCACCTACAACAGGAGCAGCAGAAAAAGGAGCAATGGCGGGATTAGAAGTTATCTACTCAGGGCTACCTACCGAAAGCCAACAGCGCCACAGTGAGCAGAGTTTCTATTGTACTCTGTTTGGCTCCTATCATAGCTCATTTTGTTTATTTATTTGTGCTATGGATGAATGCAGGACTTTATGCACGTGGGACACATGCTCTCCTAGTACACTGTGTCCAGCTCCTCCATATGGTATTTTAAATGTTCACATCACCAGACAGGGATTTCTTTTGGTTTTAATATAAGGAGTTTTTGCACCTCCCTCAGCTCTTTTATACTTTTATATTTGTACATACACGCACCAAATACATTATGCCATTTTGGCCTTTAAATGAATAAACCTGTAATGATTATGACACAGGTAGCTTTTAGGTCACACTTCCAGCAACACTGAATCAACTACAGAAATGCAGAGATGGAGTCCAGAGAAACTGTGATGAAAGCTATAGGTCTAGAAATCAATACCCAGAGACAGGCGCTAGAGAAGCAGGATTTAGGGACCAGGGTTGGTGGAGAACGTCAGGACCACAAAAGCACTGTAATGACTGTATTATGGGAGAGCCTGGGCTGCTTCCAAGGAATGTGCCCGCTGCAGACCAGCTTCTTACAGCAGAGAAGGGAGAAGAGCGGCACTGTCTGCTGTGCAGAGTCATCCAGTGAGCATGAGGCAATGTCTGTGAACATCTTTTTGTCATTGAAATTGGGAGGTGCTCCCGGCATGGGTAGAGGCTGGGGACGGTGGAGGCTGGGACAGTGCAACAGGCCCACGGCAAAGTATGTGGCCTGAGATTTCAACAGTGCCAAAGGGAACACATGCTGATGTTTCTAGAAAAAGGAAAGTTTTTATAATTGGAAGGACAAACAGATAAAAAACCCTCAAGTCTGTCAGCTATGTGACCTTGGAGGAAGGTGTGGGGGTCACTTGACCTTACTGCTTTCCCTTTTCAGTCATGATCAAGGGTTGCCAGGTTATGGTGTGTCATGACTCAGTGGACACTCCAATAATAGTCATTTCTTCATTTGTACCTTAAAGCAGACCTGGGCCAAGAAAGAGTTCAACAGAAGAGGAAGATGGTAAAGAAACCAAGCAGCCTGGGGCAAGCAACAACAGGTATAAACTGGTACTAACCACCAAGTTGCCGATGACCATGACCATCATAAAGACAATGAGGCACATGGCCTGCCCGGCCACCTCCATGCAGTCCCACATGGTCTCGATCCACTCCCCGCACAGCACGCGGAAGACGATGAGGAAGGAGTGGAAGAAGTCGTGCATGTGCCAGCGTGGCAGCTCGCAGTCCTGGTTGATCTTGCACACACACTCCTTGTAGCTCTTTCCAAAGAGCTGCATCCCCACCACGGCGAAGATGAAGACGATGATGGCTAGCACCAAGGTCAGGTTGCCCAGGGCACCAACCGAGTTCCCAATGATCTTGATCAACATGTTCAGGGTGGGCCAGGACTTGGCCAATTTGAAGACTCGGAGCTAAGGCGAAAACAAACAAACAAAAATGAAATGGTAAACCACCGCCTCACAGCATTGCTGAAATAAAACATGTGAAATTAAGAAGGTTGGCTTAAATTTGTCACCCTTAGGAAATTCTCAGGACTTTCTAATCATGTCTCAGACTAAAAGAGATTAAATAGAAAATTGGATAATTTCATAAATTAAATGAAA
The DNA here is from genome assembly GCA_028555095.1 of Dicrostonyx torquatus. Classification (NCBI taxonomy): domain Eukaryota; kingdom Metazoa; phylum Chordata; class Mammalia; order Rodentia; family Cricetidae; genus Dicrostonyx; species Dicrostonyx torquatus. The sequence goes on along the minus strand of JAQHUG010000384.1, from coordinate 1,033,400 downwards.
AGTTTAAAGCTAGCTAGGACCCAAGGACCTGCCTCTGGATCTTTATTTTGTTCTGAGTCAGAGTCCTTTCTGATTTGGTTCCTGAATTCTCAGAGAGAGAAACCAGCAAGAAGTATATAATCTGTAGGGAACGGTAAGGACAGTAAAATAGTACCTCTGTTACCCTAAAAAGCAAGCATTAGAAAATGCTAAGGATTTCCTTTGGCTTGCCAACAACTAGCCAATGGCTGATATGAGAGTATGAGACATTCAGAATAATTGGTGGAAAATGACAACTCCCAAGTAGAGGCAGAGCATACATGGCCAACATCTGTGGAAGGGGCAACCACTGTCACTATTTCAGAAAACATAAGTTTTGGTGCCTGTCTATCATAAGTGTTTATACTCCGTAAAAATTACAAGGTCCTGCAAACAGACTAAGAATTACGATGCATGAAGCATGGTGTCTTGGCCAAGAAGAATAACAATATCAGCATTAGATGTCACTTGATACAATACATAGACATCTTGGTAGATGTCAGCAACAATAATTTGTGGGCCTTATCTGAAGGCTTGAGATTCACCCGTGTGCCATTCTGGACCACTCGTATTGTTTTTCCTGCTTAGCTTCTAATTTATTCAAAATATTAGTTTTCAGGTTTTTCTATCACTCGATCTTTTCTCTTGTAATTGAGATAAGGTTTGGTTTTTAAGTCTACTATGGGGCACTGGAGAGATAGCTTAGGGGTTGAGAGCACTGATTGTTTTCTCAGAGGACCCAAGTTCAATTCCCAGTACCCATGTGGTGGCTCACAACCATCTGAAGCTCCAGTCCAAAGGGATCTAGTGCCCTCTTCTGGTCCCCTCAGGCACTGCATGTGGTGCACAAACATGCAGGTAAAATACCCACATGCAATAAGCAAATCTCAAACAAACAAACAAACTATGGGCTGGATCCTGCCAGCCATTTCAGCGAGGTGCCACGAGTGCAGTCTCCATCCTATGAGCTCTGCTCCAGCCCAGAGCCTTGATAAACTGACTATCTCAGTGAGAACTGTGCTTGTCTGGACTCAAGAGAGCACAAGTGAGCCAAGCAAAACACTGCAAGGCCACTCATCTTCTCCAGGTGTCACTCACACCTGTGTCTGTGGCTGCTCTCTGCAGCTCTCATTAACTTCTTCAGAATCACTTAGCAATTTAAACATTTCCTTATACAAACATGTTCATAAAATGACATTAATCACTAATAACATGGAAAATTAAGTTCAACCACTAATTTCAGTATAATTTAATAACACACTATTTTCTTTTCAATTTTTGGAAGGTGTTACCATACAGAAGAAATGAAAAAAAAAATCTTTGAACACATAGGTTCTCTCTACTTTGGGGAGACACAGAGAAACAGTGCAGTAGCCAACCGAATGTTCTCAGAAGGTCCCAGGACCCCTTTTCCTGCTGAACTAACCATTATTTCCCGAAGAATGCTTAAAACTTAATTTCTTTACCTTTTTGATTCCAAAACCTATTTTTCACACCATACTGTAGTTAGCAGAAAAGTTTTTAGGGATTTAGTGGAGAAGCCAACTAAGTGGTCAGTTGCATTGGAGCAAAGTCTGCTTTAGGGGACGGCCTATTCTAGCTATACAGGGTGCTTTCTAGTAGTTAGCTGTAAGACAGGGAACATGCAAAGAGACTGGAGAAATCTGGAATACCAATCGGAAAGACCGCAGCACTGACAGCCCCTCCACATCTGCGAGACCCAGCTCCATCAAACTGAGGGAGACAATAAATCCGTCAAAAATGTTCCAGCCTTCTTGGAAATAATAGTAGGGATCCATGGCTATGAGCTTCAGGAACATTTCTGCCGTGAAAATCCCAGTGAACACCTGAAGAAGGAAGGAGCACCAAAAACAACAAACCTTTATCATCTCTTTCAATACCGCCCAAGTCTCAAAAGCCAGCCTTGGCCTCTACGCTGCTGGACATCAACACCTGCATAGCCCATGAACACCCCACATTGACACAGGAAAGTCTCCTTTTTGTTTGAATGATGTTTTCAGTCCCAGTTTTTCCATCTCAGCCACCAGAAACACTCAGTTCATACTGTGTAGCATGTGGCTAAGAAATAATCTAAGCAGTATGAAGAGGATACAAGGCCACCCCCTTTTAAAGGTTAGCAGGGATTTGGTGGTCTAATTTTCTGGAGGAGTAATTACAATCAGCAGTGATGTATCTCCATTTCAAAGCAGCTAGAGAGGACTCTGAAAGTTGTTACAAAGAAAGATAAATGTTAGAGGTGACACATCTGTAAACTGCTCTGACCTGAGCATTGTCCAATGTGCACATGTACTGAAATGACAGCTGTGACCTGCAAACACACATGGCTACTTATCAATTAAAAGAAAGTAACATGGGGCTGGAGAGATGGCTCAATGGTTAAGAGCGCTGCCTGCTCTTCCAAAGGTCCTGAGTTCAATTCCCAGCAACTATATGGTGGCTCACAACCATCTGCTTCTTTTTTTTTTTTTAAAAAAAAATAAGTAACACTTGTAAAAAAAAAACTTTTAGTGTTTAGGCTCATAATATACCCTATCATTTTTTGATTTGTTATTGTATCTTACCAAACCTAGTCATAGGCTGCAGCTTAAGTTATCAAAGCAACTGGATGTTGTCCATAGTGTACAGAACCAGAAAGAGTCCATAGTCTCCCTACTTATAACTCACCATTTTACATTTTCTCTTTCTGAGTTTTTTAATGCACATGTGTTACAATACCTAATTTTAATGCACATGTGCTACAATACCTAATTTTAATGCACATGTGTTACAATACCTAATTTAAATGCACGTGTTACAATACCTAATTTTCCCAGCTGTTCTGATTTCGTTCTGCGGCTGCACGGTCTTCCTGGTCCATTTGATTGCCTGCTCCTGTTCCACTGGATGGAACATCCCTCAAGGAATTTCCTCACTGTTGGAGACTTTGGTGCCTCCTTCTTACCTTTTCAGTATGATATCTGATTCATTTGCAGCATATTGTATGCAAAAACTACACCTTTCTCTCCTGGTTCCTATGCCCTGGCTTCTGCCCAAGAGAACACTTTGTATTTCCTGGGGCTGTCCCTATCCCACAGGCCATAAGAGAGTAACCTGCTGGAAGAATGTCAAATTACGGGACAGAGGCCTATAACAAGAATACCTTAGGGCAGACACCCACATATGTGACTCTTACTGACTATCACATTTTTCCAGAGAACGTTTTAAGCAACAATAGGTTTGACACCATAGTAATCCACAGGAAGGGGCCTGGAGTCAGCTGTTGAGGTAAAGCAGGGACCTCTGCGGAGGGCTTTCCCAGGACTAGAAGTCAGAAGAAATGAGACAACCTTTAGATGAACACCATTGGCTATCAGTCAGGGGGCAGTTTTATTCCACTAAGGAGGACCAGTCCTGTGAGAGCTACAAGCGGTAGGCTGAGAACTGCCTGGATGGCTAAGCTACACTGGCACCAAGGACCAGCGGTGAAGCGGGGCTGGCAGAGTCAGAACTTAAGTAGGGTGACAAGAGCATCTTGGTGAGGAAGACACATGAAGAGGAGAGCTTTCTGCAGCAAAGGCCAGTGTGGGAAGAACAGGGCCCTCAAAGAGAAGTGGCCCAAGCTGAGAGAACCAGGTAGCAGTGAGCATGCGGGGGTGTTACAGATAGTCAGTCCAGGCAGGATGAAGAGAGCTTCCATTCTAAAGACAACCTGTGCTGGGGCAAGAAGTGTGTCCAGGCAGCCTTGCATGGTTCTTCAAGAGTCAGTATGGCATACAAAATAAAGGTGTGTGGGGTGGCCTGTGCAAGTGGTCAGAGTCTTGGAAACATGAAGTTCTTTCCATATGGAGAGCAGTGGTCTGGATGCTAAAGGGGTGGAGGTACCACCTGTGTGTGCTGAGGGCACCCAGCAGTGGCTACTGGAACTAAACCTGAGCGTCTACATCCTGGCAGGCAACACTGGCTTTGAGATCACATAAGTCTCGCGGAGACTGGTAAGTGGATTCTCACAGTCAGGAGTTTCGAAGGTATGAAGCAAGGAAACAGAAAGAATGCTATGGTGTTGGACTAGACTGGAAATGACAGTGCCTTTTGTGGTCATCACTGTGTACAATGAGTTTGTTCTAAATGGCTTGGCTTCTACTGAGCAGGTTGCTTGTTGCTCTAACAAGCACCCTCAGTGCCAGTCTTGGCTTCACAACATTATAGTCCCTGAAACAATCAGGGCTTCTCAAGAATGTCCTATTCTATCCTGGGGCAGAAAAAATTGCAAAATTAACCTGGGTTATTTTTGGGGGTACCAGAACGCATGGAAGAAACTAGAATATATCAAAAGGACACAGAAACCAAGTTGAAGGGCTTTCTAATAGCCAAATCAGGGATGGGGTAAACATCAAAGTCAATGACGGTAGTGCACTATAATCCAGGGGATAAAAGTGAGAAGCAGGAGTCCATCCTGATATAGAGGGATGGTCAAAAGTCAAGTGAACAGGAAATTTAGATAATTTAAAAATGTTTCCCTCACACGTGTTTCTTAATAACAAATGGAGAGGAGCCTGATGTGTCACCTAAGCCAAGTGACTGAATGAGGATGGGGTGGAAACGAGGAGACAAATGGAAGTTGTGCTTGGCGGTGGCAGTGAGCACAGACAGCCCACTACTGACACTGCCCTGGGGGTCATACAAGCAGCAGACACAGACGGGGGGAGTTCTAGAAAACTGGCCTGTAATCTGTAAAGAGTAAAAGTTAAAAAAAAAAGAGGCAGAGAAAGAAAAAAAGGAGGAGGAGGAAGAGAAGGAGGAGGAAGAGGAGGAGGAAGTGGAGGAGGAAGAAGAGAAGGAGAAGAGAAGGAGGAGGAGGAAAAGGAGGAGGAAGAGAAGGAGAAAAAAAGAGGAGGAGGAAGAGAAGGAGGAGGAAGTGGAAGAGGAGGAAAAGGAGGAGGAGGAAGAGAAGGAGAAAAAAGAGGAGGAGGAAGAGGAGGAGGAAGTGGAGGAGGAGGAAAAGGAGGAAGAGGAAGAGAAGGAGAAAGAGGAGGAGGAAGAAGAGGAGGAGGAAGAGAGGAAGAGAAGGAGGAAAAGGAGGAAAGATGAGGCCTGCTCTGGGTAAAAGTGTATTTTCAGGATGGGAACAAAACATGGTATTAAAATAACAGTGTGTGAGGGCTGAAGGTGGAGATCCCACGTGTGTGGGACTGTGTATGTGAGCTTGTACAAGAGGAGAACATGAGTGTAGGGAACACTGGGCAGTCCCCACACTGAATGGGGAAGGGCGGGGCCCAGTTGAGCTGGAGGACTACTTTCAACTCTTGACTACTAGAACTCAACAATTTTCACTTTGTACTAGCAAAACAGATAATCTCAAATGTTAATTTCTTGTTTTAAAGCTTCATATTTTTACCTTCTAAATAATATAACTAAATATAATATATGACTAACATTACAAGACATTTGGCAGAGATAAGTTAACAGCAGAAACTGGATGATGGCTCACAAGTTGGATTGGAGGGGAGGCAGTTTGGAATTGAAAGTTTTGAGGTAAGATCCCACAGTGCAAGCAGTGTGGGGTACTCTATGCACTATAACCCCCCATTTTAGGTTACTGTTACCTAAGGCACAAGAGGAAGTGGATTTCTTTTTAAGCAATGTAAGGATTAGTATAAGAAACAGAACAAGAAAGGGGCAAGAAAGAAAAAAACAATACAGAAGTCCTTGGCTTGGGCTGCTAAGCCAACCCACTGCTTTGTTTCTCACCGCACTGCAGCTGGTTTCCTGCCTACAGCTCTATGTGATGGCCTCAAAGCTCTGCAGAAGACACAGTGAAGGGTGCAGCACCAACCGCTGGCACCACGACATACAGATGCGCTCATAGCCAGCTAACCATCACTTTCTTGTTAACTAAATCCCAGCTTCCTAGAGCAGGAAAAGGCCCACAGCCAAACCATGTTCAAGTCACTGCATCAGGAGACCCTGCTCCGTCTTACCAGATTTCCTACGGCCAAGACGTGCTCGAATTGTGGTGTCATGGGATGATGCTCCATTGCCATAAACAGTGTATTCAGAACAATGCAGATGGTGATGGCTAAGTCTACAAAAGGGTCCATGACGATCAAGTTCACAATCTCTTTTAGTTTTATCCAGTAGGGGTGACACTCCCAGATGAGGAAAGTGTTGGCAAACTTATACCAGCATGGTGGGCATTTTCTCTGAGACTCTTCCAGCTCTGGAGTAAGCAAAGAAGAAAGAGAGCGCTCAGTACACACACACACACACACACACACACACACACACACACACACACACACACACACACACGGAGAGTAGTGGTTCTTAACCTATGGGTTGAGACCCTATCGGGGAGTGTCAGATGACTTTCACAGAAGTCACCTAAGACCATCAGAAAACACAGATATTTACATTACAATTCAAACAGTAGCAAAATTAGTTATGAAGTAGCAACGAAAATAATTTTACGGCTGGGGGTCAGCATAACATGAGGAACTGTATTAAAGGGTTATGGCATTAGGAAGGTTGAGAACCACCGGCACAGAGAGAAAACAGGACACACGGTATCTTCCTCTACTTCGGTGGTTATCACTGTTGGTGCTGTGACTGGAGGGTGCTTGCTGTTGATCCTCAGGCTTCCTTCACATTAAGGGAGAAGGGCAAGTCCCTTCCCTATCAGCAATGATCTAGTTCTACACACAGCTCAATGCTGGGTACAGGAGAGATCCTGGTGGCCTGGGTCTAACCTCCCACTGCAGTTGGTTCAGTCCTCATGAGCTGGATGATCTAAAGAGATGAGACCTCTAGGACTCAGCAGCGATGTTACAGGTCTGAGCAGGAAGTGAGCTGCTAAGCTCATCAGACAAGGTTACATCCACGCAGTTAAGGGTTAGAGATGATGCCTGTAAGGCAGTAAGTGCAGAGCCTGGCACAAAGGGAATCCTGGGAAACACGGATGTGTTCTACAGTGTGTCATCAAAAGTATAAACACTGAGGCCAGGAATGCCTGGGTTCAAATACTAGGCAAGACACTTACCAACAATTATAGGACCATAACAAAGTTAAGCCATTTTTAAATTTTTAATTAATTAATTAACTTATTTATTTTGGTAAAAATGAAACAAGCTGGGAGAGATGACTCAGTCAGTAAAATGCTTACTGTAAAAGCATGAGAACCGGGGTTCAGATCCCTAGCACTCAAGTAAGGGCTGAGCATAGCAATGCATGTGTGTAACCCCAGTGCACGTGTGTAACCCCAAGCCTTGTGTGTAACCCCAGGACAGAGATGGGCAGACCCCTGGAGCTCATTGGTGCCAGTGTAGCCTCCCGACCGCTGGTATCCACGCACATGTGCACAAATGTGTACCTGCACAACCTATACTAACACATGCACATGCACACACATACACCAAAGGATTAAGCAAGCTAAAATATCTACCAAGTGTCTCAGAAAACCCTAGCTGATGGTGAGCACCCTGGATAGTGTACCTGGCAGAAATGCTGTCTCCATCAGCAGAAAGGTATTGCTGGCTGCCCGCTATACATGTATCTACTATGTTTTCAGAGTACAGGCCAGTGCCCCCACCTTCAGTGAGGGTGCAGCTCACAGCTGAGGTAGCCATACAGGATGTACTCCCTCATGTCCCCCTCTGCCACTCTTCTCCCAGCTCCATCTCTCCTGCCCTTTCCTGCGCACGCTTTCTTTCTCTTCCTACAGCTTTTCTCTCCATCCCTTTGTACTGTCTTTCTTTTTCTTACCCTTAATTTGTCTTATGCCCGCTCTCTAAAAGAAGAATCTAGGTTTTCAAACACTTCATGTGGCCCATACATAACGGAGGTGAGCCAAGAATTATTCTGGCTGAAGTGAGAGCAGGAGCTTGAGGCCAGCCCAAGAGATGCCTTCCTTCCCAGGTGACCTTCCCAGACACACAGACACATGGATGCCCTCCTTCAGGAGGTTCCCCAGACTCTCTGCACTGAAAAGACACCGACTACATGGCCTTTCACATTGTTTAGGAAGTCAAAATTAAAAAGAATGATTGGGCAGCTAAGGCAGGGAGCTACTTAGCCTGCAGCCACACCAACCCAGGCACAAGGCTCAGGTGAAAAAACTCCCCTCAAGTCTCAGGAAATGGAAGAGTTGGGATCACAAAACCACAAGTTCGTCAGCCAGTGAAGATGCTCTTCAAGAAGCCTAACTTAAAATCAGCCAGACGGACATCGTAAGACCAAGGACTCAGGTCTGCAGGCCCCCAAGCCCAGTTAGTTACACAGATAACATGAAAATACAACTCTCTCCAGAGCTGGCTACCCCTGTGAGCCTTGCACTCAGGAGACTAATGTAGAAAGATTGCCACAAATTCGAGCCAGCCTGGGCTAAATAACAAGTATTAGGCTAACTAACACTGCATGGTTAAGTCCCCAATTTTAAAAACAAAACCCACCAACAATCAAATAAACAAATATAAATAAAATAAGCAAAACTTTCCAGTGTTTCCCAAGAAGATGGCTGCTGCCAACCACTCCTCCTGTCATTCTCCAGCCACGGGCTGTGGTCCAGTACGGTGGCTTTATCTTAGCTACCTAGGGTGGGTATCTGACTGGCTCCCTCGTTGCTAAGAAAATGGTTGCCTTGGTTTTCAGATTGAAGGGCCTCAGTGAGAGCCACGTGGGAGTTTGCGTGGGAAAAGAAGTCTGTGAGGAGAATTTGCTTCAGCTTCTCTCTCACAGAACTCCCTCTTTTCCCAAGGTAAATTTAGTTTTCTTCCCCAAAAAAGAAAATGAAAAGGTTCTCTTATTTCCATAAATTCTTGTAGTACATATTTGGAAGTTTGGTTCTGTTCCTTTTTTATCTTCTCCCTTCTCCAAATGTCTGCAGCTTGGTGGCTCTGTGGTGGAAAAGGAAGTCCTGACTGCTCACATTTGAGAGATGACACAATTGCCACACTTTATATTGTACTAGGCTCCAAGTCTTAGCAGAGCCACCCTCTGGGCCCCCCAGAAGCTCCCCACGGGGTTACCTGTTCCCTACCTCCTATCTACATCCCGGAGCTGGGGCGAACCTCAGCGATCAGCTCTAGAGAGTACAGTGAGTGTGGGAGGTGGAGAAGATCCTTGGCTCAAGGCAGAGGCTTGTTAGTTTCTTTTTAGCTTTTGTTGTTGTCATTAAATATTTGCTTATTCATTTATTTATTTACGAATGAATCAGGGTCTCATTATGCCGCCTCATAGGGTCGCTGGGTCTTCCTGCCTCAGCTTCCCTAGCGACAGGCACGACATACATACACACTGTACCTGATGTTTTCATGGGGACTTTGCTGTTACTGATCAGGACCCACAAGCCTCCAAGATGAAGTGCTTGTCGGGGGAACGAGCTCAGATAAGGGAGTGACATGTTCGAAGGTTTGTGGGGTTTCTCCTACACTGTTTCTGGATATTCTGAAGGGGTTACCCACATGTCTCAGTCCTAGGAATTCTGGATCTGTTTTCACAGTGCACCTCTGAGTTCACCAAGATGGAGGCGTGAGGACCAGGCTTACAGCAAGAGTCTCCTCCACTCAACTCAACAACTTCCAGCAGGAAAGAGTCCTCGCCACCTCCACACTTTTTGCTGAGCAGAGGAGGTGATAGCAGACAGTAACAGCGCTGGCTGGCTGGAGAGATGGCTGAAGGGCAGTGACGCCTATGGCCAGCCCTAGGGAGTCAGCACTGAGCAGAGGAAGTGATAGCAGACAGTAACAGTGTTGGCTGGCTGGAGAGATGGCTGAAGGGCAGTGACGCCTATGGCCAGCTTCAGGGAGTCAGCACTGCTCCTCTCCCCTTCCCCAATGTCTCTCCTCCCTCAGCTCTACTGCTGAGGAAAAGTGAGACTGCATTAGCCTGCTTACATCTGACCAGCCCTGAAACATTGCTCTGCTGAGCAAGTTTGCAATAGAATAGTGTGAGAAAGGGCAGAGGGACTTTTCTCCTCAAGCACAGGGTTCTAGAGTTCTCCATGATAGTATCTAAGTCTTTAGATAGGCAAGAGTCCGTTTCATTGGTTCAAAAGCAATTACTTAAATCTTTGGATTAAGATAATATCAGAGATTCCCAATTATAGTCTGTAAGCAGGAATAATTACTCACTTAATGCTTTTAATGGAACAGCAAATACAACAGGGTCAGTGGTTAAAACCAGTGAGTCTTTGTTAATGTCTTCTGTCTCCTCTAGCCACGCAGTTCCAGCTCATCAGCCTCAATCAAAGGAGTCAAGACAAGGTAGGACAGGAGGGGTGTCTGAGGGTAGGGTGGTACAACACCTATGGGAACAGTCAGACCTACCAGAGGTACCAGAATGGTTACAACCACAACTACAGCCACCTCCATTCCTTGAGCGATGCTTCTGTTTTTGTTTTTTGTTTTGTAATGTGTGGCTAGCAGAAAATAGGAACACATATAGCAGAATGGAGAGAGACAAGGTCAATTTATAAAGTGCAAGTGCCCGATGGCTTATTCAGCTAAGGCTCCAGAAGCGACTCCAAGCACAGCGAAGCCCAGTATGTCAATGTTGTTTGAGGCTCCACACTGGCCAAACCCTGGGCCAGGCCACGGTAATGAACAATCGGTAATCGCTGCTCTGGATAGATAGTTCTCTTGTCCCAGTGTCCCTGCCAATAACGAATGTATCTGCTAGAGCTTTTTCTTGTTCTTATACACTTGGAAAGATCCTGTCTTGGTCTCTAAGTGAATAATAATATTAGCCAAAATTTTCAAGCTAGTGTTTCTCAACTTGGAATTCTAACAGTCTGCAGTAATTTCCCTGAAACATCAAGACATAAGTCACACAGCTTGAAGACACTCTCTCACACACTGACCACGACAGAAACATAAACTAGAATGGACAGTGGGTGTTCAGGTTGAAGGAAGGTTGCTCAGTTTTTAAAAATTAGACACACAAATTGGCACTCTCTTAAGCCCAGTTATGGTGTGTCTCATTCTTTATCTGGGGTACCAATACTCCTCCAGGGGCTTCTTAGGGGGTTCTCTTTCTGTAGCACCCCAACACACACACACACACACACACACACACGTGCTTAAACAACTCAAAACATAATGTATCCTGTGGCTAGCGGGATACTCCTAAGGGCCACCGTCTCAGGGACTAGGGTTAGTGCTAAGGCAGCCTGGCTGTGTGTACAATGAGAACAGTTATCTGAAGCTAAACCAGCACCGGATGAAGAAAACCAAACAAAACCAATAGGAATCCCATGTGAGGGATCCTAGTTTACCCCCACGAGGAGCCTGGGATTTACACCAGGACTGTGAAGAGGGTAGTAGTTGCCAGAGGTACCATGGCCTGAAGGAAAATTCTCAGCAGTTCCATGGCATGCCAAGCTGTGTCAGGGAGAAACATGTAGCCCGAAGTCAGCACAGCATCACCACTGCAGAAGGCTAAGGATTTGAAAGTGGCCGCTCAGTCCCTGTAGCACTAAGTCTTATCTAGCAACACATCACACTTTTTGTGGATATGTGGGGTGTCTGGAGAGTGGCAGAATCAGGAACAATCAAATGCACAGTACATGCTCCTTCAGGACACGCTGTGAGGTGAGGCCAGGAAGGGACTCTGTCAGTTGTGTGTGCCGTGAAGTCTCACAGAATCTACCCAGGATGGTTTCACTGGAGCTGTTGAGATCCTGCGGCCATTGTCTGCTGTCCTCCCTCCTATCAGTGTAGGATGCTGGCAGGAAGTCTTAGGTCTTTACTTGATTCTCTGAATACAGCTTTGGGAAGACAGTTTGTGACCCTGGTTTCTATATTTGGTAAGATCTATTCCAAAGACTCACAGAGTTTCAAACACAGATCCAGGGGTAGGGTTTTATTTCCCACACACATTACACACTCACAGAACAGCTGCTCTGCTAAGCAACACAGGGCACAGACCTTCCACTAGCGTATTTGTGACGACACTCATTATGCTATTGATTCTGTCCTTCCGTCCATAGGAGGCGAGCTGGTCCATGGAAACTAAAAGAGACCCAGGGCCTTTCTTCTTGATTTCCACCTCAGTTGTTGCCTGGAAAAAAATAAATACCATAAAGCAAATAGGGTGAGTAAAATTTGGTGAGCACAGGCTTGGGCCCCACTAGATCATCAGTCCAGAGTGTGAGCAACGCCTTAAGATCTGCACTGCTTTCTTAAAGTCTTTAATTTAGTTCTTTGAGAATACGTGTTTGATTATGTGGACTCCCTTTGCCAACATCCCCAGGTCCACTCGCCCCCTTCCCTACACACCCGACTTAGTGCCCTCCTTCCTCTCCAGCAGCTACACTTGCCAACAGCTCCTCAGTCAGGGCGACTTCACACCCTCCTCCCTGGTTGGGATTTGGTCTGGCCCTGAGAACTGCAGTAATAACTGGCCTGGCAAGATATCCTGAGAGTCGCCAACCACTTTCTGACAGGATTTAGGTCCTATTCCCTAAGACACTTAAAACAAAATGAAACAAAAAAACTTGGCCCTATAATTCTACTCACTTTAAGAAACAGGATGTAATAAGTTGACCATGGATCCTATTAAGTTCTGTGGATGAGCACAAGTCATTTGAATTTAGTCAAATTTCAATGAACCAAGAATCTGGCTAGGACCTGAGTACCTTCTCTGGTTAAGCATAAAGCAGGAAGACTACAGCCTGGGGCATGACAACCAGAAAGACTGTTTCCTGTCCTAGTCTCACAGCCAAAGCATTTGGCTGGAGTTGTTTTCTTGACAAAGTAAGTAAGAGTGACCCTGCCCAGAACTCCAGAGGCTGAGATCCTCAGATGCTGCTTCTGCCTGGAGGAGTGTCACTCCTTGCCCCTTCCAAATGGTGACTATACATCAGCCTGGCTCCAAGCTACAGAAGAAAGTGTGATAAGACTGATCTTAAGTATATTGCACCATATGCTTTTCTGGACATTTAAAAATAGGAAATTTTTAAAAATCTCATTTTTATGCTGGGTGTAGTGGTGCATGTTTTTAATCCCAGTACTCGGAAGGCAGAGGCAGGTGGGTCTCTGTTCCTTACTGCCCCTGGACTATGCTCTTTGTGACTATTCGACATCAGATCAGTCTTCACGGATGGTTTAAAAACCATCTCTTTAGTAACCATGTTGTCCACTGTTTTATGCCACCTATATGGACTTTCCTGCTCCTTCCATGGTGGTTTGGGCAGATAGCCACCATTTCCACCACAGGAAAAGACATGTTTGTATGAGACGAGAGAAGCATGCCAGATCAGCTCCAAAATAAAAACTTCTGAGGAGCAACTCAAAAACCCCTCTGTCCTTATATTTAGATCTGAAGGACTGCAGAGGAATTCCTAGCAGGTGACAAAATTTATCTCATCGAAGTGTTTACTCACACTGTCCTATTGACCGACACATTTGGTTCATGTGGGTGTTTACGTAGCAGAAGTAAAGAAGAAATGCAGAGGAGAAAGAACTGCTTTCCTTGGGATTCCTAACTGTAGTACTATAAAGACATCTGCATATGTAAGGGCATCTTAACTGCTATCTCAGATAAATAGACATTTCTCTGAGAAGCCACTTTTTGCTAGTTTCCATTCTGATAGAACATTTAATAAATCAGATTACTCTACTACACTGTAAAAGTGATAATCATGTAAAAACAAAAACACAAAGGCTCTATGTATTAGACACTTCTGCCATTGGATTGACTCTGATTGTACTGAGTCGACCCTCAATCAATCTACAGTGTATAATGGCAGAGGATTTCCAGAATGTTCCCCTCTAAAGGATGACGACTAAGGAATGGGAAACTACATAGAATGACTTTGATATCTTACTATCTTTTTCCTGTATCTGTATAAAATAAGATATAAATTCTTCAGAATATATTCATAACCTTAAAAACCAAAGTTAGTGAAAGAAGGATCTACAAGATCAAGTGAGCTCATTACGTCATCATGTAGGAATCCTGCCTAGGAGGCCCACATTCTTGCTTCTGCAGTGCTGGGGACTGGACTCAGGCCATGGCTTCTTTACTCCCAATCCTAGCTGTTGTTTAAAAAAATATCCACATAAACCACAAAAAGTTAATCTTCAAACTTATTAAGGCAGAATAGGGCTGGAGAGATAGCTCAGAGGTTAAAAACACTGACTGCTCTTCCAGAGGTCCTGAGTTCAAGTCCCAACAACCACATACATGGTGGCTCACAACCACCTGTAATGAGATCTGGTGCCCTCTTCTGGCCTGAAGGTGTACATACAGGAAGAACCCTGTACACATAATTAATAAATAAGTCTTTTTTTTTTTTTTAAAAAAAAAAAAGGCAGAATAACTATTATTCCTGTCTTCTTATGGCAAATGTAAGGAGGCCAGGAGAGCAAGCTAAGTCAATGTGATCAAACTGACAGAGCAAAGAAGATGCATAAGATCACCTCACAGATATGGAAAAATAGCACCTACAATTCAAACACCTCTGTGACACTGTAGTTCAGCAAGCCTAAAGGGGACAGCTTCAACCTGACCACAGAGAGACAACACCATACCGTGGGGCCAAACTGTAATCTCTTTTGGGAGGCTGTCACCTCCCATCACTCATACTGGCTGAATCTGAAGTTCAGACTAGTACAATAAAGAAAATAAATAGGTAAAATATGGCAGCTATTTACAGAAAATATTATTGCAGATATAAAAACTATGAACTTTTCTCCAAACCCTCTAAATCTAACTGAACCAAGATGTTACAATGTATAGAATGGGAACATCTATTGTATTTCTATATCCTGGCAATACTTCAGAAATAAAGTTCCAAAAATTATATCTTTATGATAATATTTAAAAATACCAAGGATCTAGTAATGGTGGCATATGCCTTTAATCCCAGCACTCGGGAAGCAGATGTAGGTGGATCTCTGTGAGTTCAAGGCCAGTTTGGCTACAGAGCTAGTTCCAGGACAGCTAGTGCTGTTAAACAGAGAAACCCTGTCTTGAAAGACAAAAAACAAACAAACAAAAGAACTCAAGGAATAAAAGTATTGAAAGATGTGAGACTCTTATGAAAAATTATGCAACTTCCTGAGAGGTACTTCAGGAGACTTAAGTAAATAAAGGAACCTAACTTGATTTATATTTGACAAATGATGTCCACTGACACTAAGTTAAGACGCTTCTCTCTTCAAATTGACTCACTGGTTCAGTGTGATACCTAGCAAAATTCAAGGCTTTTAGGAAGACACTGATGTTTCTGAAATTAATAAGGACATGTAAAAGCTGGAGAAGGAAAAGGGAATCTTTAAAACAGACTTCAAATGTTAAAAAAAAAACTTTCTGAGGACATCCGTTACACACCTTTAAATGCACACAGATTTTTGTTTAAAAGATTTGTACTACCACATTTCAAAACTCCTTCTGAGGTGGGAAGGCTAGAGTGCACTGATGAGCAGAGAAAATGCAGGGAATAGAGTGGACTCTAGACATAGACTCACAATACATAAAACAACAAGGAAGGAAAGCCTTCACGAGTTTCTGAAAGACTGGACACCCATCCAGGTTAATCTTCACCTCACTCCACATACAGAAATTAATTTGAGAAGATCAGAGATGTGACTATGAAACCAAGAGCCATTAAGTTGTCAACAAATATTTTCATAGCATTGAGGGCAGAGACGGAGTTCTTGAACAAGATGCAGAAAGCAATGTCACAAAATAAAAGCTGATCTTGGATTTTGTCATAATAAACCTAAATCTAGAACATCTAAGATACTAGCAACAGCTCAGTAAAAATGAGTCAACAGTGGCCAAGTGATCTTAAACAATGCACTAAAGAGGATATACACATTCCTTCAGCCCAACTGTGTCTGTCACACTGTATGTCCCAGCCTCACCAGGGCTCAAGGAGGGCTTCTGAGCCACAGGGGGCTCCTGGACACAGACTCTGGCAATGAGCTCTTGCAGAATGAGCTGCTGTTGACTGTGTACTCAGGGCCATGCATGCAGAGAGGCACCTGACTGCTGTGTGGAAAGCTGTGGTCCTTCAGGTAAATAGTCATGTGTACAAGCCTGCCTCTGCTTCTCATTCAACACTGCCTTACTGGCTACTGTCATTTTTTCTTTTTTCTTTTTTTTACAAACTGTGTGAACAACAATAAAAGTCATTGACTTAGAAAGCAGCTGGGAGGCAGAGACAGGCAGATCTCTGAGTTAAAGGCCAGCCTGATCTACATGGAGTCTTAGGCCAACTTGGACAACACAGTGAAACCTTACCTACCCAATACTGAAAGATGAGTTGGCATAGTTCAGTAAGGTCAGTCACTATTACCATAAGGTAAATAAATAAAGCAAAGACTAACAAAACTGTCTCTAATACATTTGCTGGGATAAAAAAACAGTATAACTGTTAGTATTCAGACATTATGCTGGCCTCTGTCACCTGGCAGGATGAACCCAGGTAGTAACCTAGCCAGCCTATAGCTGCTACATCACTATGCAGGTGCAAAGGTCCCTTTAAGAGACAAGCTCCACCCACTTCCCCCTCCCTCTTCCCCCACTGTTCTTCTGAAGAGGCAAGCAGGTCTTTGTTCCCAGATTCCCTCTTTTCTACCCTCTTCTCTGTAAACTCCACACTCAAGCTGTCTGCATGGCTTAAGTGTTAGTCACTGAGGTTTGGATCTGATCTGCCTGCCACAAAGGTCCCTCTCAACAGTAACTGTTTGAGAGACTTCTAATCACAAGAGATGGACAAAGAAAGACACTGTACAATAAAACCAAATTTAAGCAATATGCAGTCCACAGAAGGCACCAGAAGGAAAGCTTTAACCTGAAAATGTTGACCACCCTCAACAAAACACAAAGAATAAATAATCTTTGAGCAGCAAGTCAAAAGAGTGGAGGAGGACCCCCAAACCACAAGAGTTAACCAACACTGCTCCCTGATAACTTTTAACATCAATTCCCCAATAAAAAGGCACAGAATGGATGTGTAGTCAGACTCCATCTTTCCACTGAACCCAGGAAACACACCTCAACATCAAGGACAGGCTCACCTCAGGGTACAAGGATGGAAAAAGATATTCCAAGCAAATGGACAGAAGAATCAAGCCAGTGTGGCCAATTTAGTATCTGAAGGAATAAACTTCAAACCAAAACTAATCTAAAGAGATAGGGAAGGATACTATGTACTCATCAAAGAAAAAAATCTACCAAGAGGGTATTGCAAGTCTGAATATTTAGACACCAAACACAAGAACACCCAAGTTCATAAAATAAACAAACAAACAATAAAATACTACTACAGCTAAAATCACATATTGACCCCCCCACTGATAGTGTGTGACTTCAATACCCCAATCTCATCAATAAATGGGTCACTCAAACAAAACCTAAACAGAAACGCTGTAGCTAAATGATGTTATAAGTCAAATGGTCCTAGTAGATAGTTACAGAACAAGTCACCTGAACGCAGAAGAATATATCTTCCTCTCAGAACCTTATAGAACTTTCTTCAAAACTGACCACATACTTGAACATAAAGCAAGTCGTCTCAACAGATACAGGAAAAATGAAAGAACCCTCTGCATCCTACCTATCAGACCACCATGGATTAAAGCTGGATACCAGCAACAGGAACAACAGAAAGTTAGTTTATAAACTCACTGGAAAGTGAACACCTCTCTACTGGATGAAAAATGAGTCAAGGCAGAATTAAGGAAGAATTAAAAACGTTTTAGAATTGAATGGAAACGAATACACAACATGCCCAAACCTATGTGACTTAATAAAGACAGTCTAAGACGCACATTCACAGAGCTGTATCGACTAAAAAATTGGAGAGATCTTATATTAGTAACTTAACAGTACACCTGAATACTCTAGAACAAACCAAAGAAATAATGTCCAAAAGGAGTAGATAGCAAGAAATAAACTCAATGATGAATCAATAAAAATAAACAAACAAAAATCAATGAAACAAAAAATTGGTTCTTTAAGCTGACAAACTCTTAGTGAATTAACTAAAAGATGGAAGGAGAAGATCAGAATTAGAGACAAAAGGGGGAAATCCAGAGAATCATGAGAACATACTTTAAAAACCTATACTCCACCAAATTAGAAAATCTGAAAGAAATGGGTAAGTTTCTTGATATATACTACCTACTAAGGTTGAATCAAAATCAGAGAAGAAATTTAAACAGGAGTATAACCCCAGTGAAATAGAAGTAGTCATTAAAAGTCTCCCAAATAGATAAAAGCCCAGGGCCAAATGATTTTAACACAGAATTCAATCAGACTTTCAAAGAAGGGTCAATGCCAACACTACTCAAATTATTCCACAAAAGAGAAACAGAAGGAACACTGCCCAGTTCTTTTTTACGAGGCCATAGTTATCCTGATACCTAAAATACATAAAGACATAACTTAGGGAATTACAGGCCACTTTCCCTGTAGATACAAAATACAATAGATACAAAAATTCTCAATAAAATACTTGGAAACCAAACACAAGAATATACCATTTACCATGACAAAGTAGACTTTATCCCCTAAATGCAGGATGGTTCAACATAAATAAACTGATAAATGTAATCTACTACATAAACAGACTGAAAGGCAAAAACCACATGCTCCTCTCATTAGATGCAGAAAAGGCCTTTGACAAAATCTAGCACTCATTCATGATAAAAAGTTCTGGAGAGATCAGAGATACGAGGGACATACTTCAACATAATAAAGTTAATTTACAGCAAGCCCACAGTTGATATCAACCTTAATGGACAAAAGCTCAAAGTATTTCCACTAAAATAGAAGCAAGACAAGGCTGCTCACTCTCTCAATATCTATTCGATTATAGAACTTAAGTAGAGCAATAAGAGAAATGAAGGAGACCAGAGACCTCAGTCTAAGGCCAGATACACGGAATCTGACAGCAGAGAAAGCAGGAACAGTCTTGAACTCGCTGCGCAGGACAGACTTTCTTTTTCTTTTTTAAAATATTTATTTATTATGTATACAATATTCTATCTGTGTGTATGTCTGCAGGCCAGAAGAGGGCACCAGACCTCATTACAGATGGTTGTGAGCCATCATGTGGTTGCTGGGACTGGAACTCAGGACCTTTGGAAGAGCAGGCAATGCTCTTAACCACTGAGCCATCTCTCCAGCCCAGGAAAGACTTTCTGAACAGAACACTGATAGCACAGGCACTAAGAACAACAAATAATAAACAGAACATCACAAACCAAAAGCTTCTGCATGGCAGAGGACACCATCATTCTGACAAAGTGGCAGACTACAGAATAGAAAAAAGTTCTTTTGTTTTTCGCTTTTGTTTTAACCAACTAAAGAATTAAGAAAAACTGGATATCAAGAAAACAACCCAATTAAAAATAGAGGGCAGAGCTAAACAATGTTCTCAAAGAAGAAACACTGGAAGAAATGTTCGACATCCTTAGTCATCAGAAAAATGCAAATCAAAACTACTTTCAGATTTCATCTTACACCTGTCAGAATGGCTGAGATCAATAAATAACACAAATGACAGCTCATGCTGGTGAGGATGTGGAGTAAGGGAACACTCATCCATGGTTGGTGGGACTGCAAACTTGTTCAGCTGCTACAGAAAGCAGTGTGGTGGTTCCTTAGAAAGTTGGGACTAGATCTACTTCAAGACCCAGCTACTCCATTCAGGCATATACCTAAAAGCCCCTGCATCTGTCTTAGGTAGGGCTTTTATTGCTGTGAAGAGACACTGTGACCATGGCAACTCTTATAAAGAAAACATTTAATGGGGATTGCTCGTTTCCAGTTTCAGAGGTTCAGTCCATTACCATCATGACAGGGATCATGGCAGTGTGCAAGCAGACGTGGTGCTGGTTGCATCTTGACCAGAAGGCAGCAGAAGTTGACTGACAGACACATTAAGGGAAGCTTGATCAAGAGACCTCAAAGCCTGCCCCCACAGGGACACACTTCCTCCAACAAGTTCATACCTCCCTGTGAGATCATGTGGTTCAATTACATTCAAATCACCACAACATCCCACCAAAGAGACACCTGTGTGGCACTGCTCACTGCTGCTCTATTCTCAACAGTCAGATATTGGAAACAGACTAGATGTCTATTCACAGATAAGTGGATAAAGAAAATGTGGAACACCAACACACGAGAATATTACTCAGATGCTAAAATAATGAAATTATGAAATTCAAAAGTAAATGGATGGATCTAGAAAAATAATCCTGAGTGAGGTAATCCAGATCCAAAACCACAAGTATTGTATGTATTCACTTATATGTGGATATTAGTTGTTGAGTCTTCAATAACCAGGCTACAATCCACAAAATTACAGCGGTTAGGTATAGCATAAGGCACAGTGGCGGGGGGAGTGGATCACCTAAACTCAGGATAAGTTAGTTCCATCTCTTCTAACCCAAATGCAGGGTCTATCAGGGTGCCTGACTACTAATGTACAGCCTCCTACACTGAGTCCTTCCCACAAAGACTCTAGTGCTTCTGCAGGGGGCTGGTTCTGATCACAGTTCTCCAGATTTGCCCAAGGAAGCTTCAGCTTCATTCTGATTCTAAATTGCTCCCACAAGAAATACACAACTGAACTTTATCTGCCAGGCACTTTCTTAGAACTAAAATTTATAGTGTTTGAAACATGTCCTGAGAGCCTTTGCAACCATTAACCCAACATCTCATTTAAACATTTCTACATTTTCACAGGATTCTGCTTTGGAATAAGTCTACAATAACTCCTTTTCCTCAAAGGAGCTTTACAGTCTTAGAAGAAGACCATCCTCCTAAGTCAGGCAAGTCAATCCTTCCATCTCTAGGGCTAGGAGAGAGAATGGAGCATGGAGAACACGTGGGAGATACGACTGTGAGCACCTCAACATCAAGGTCAGCACATCTGACCTTCACAACAATGAAGACGACAGTGGTATCCCTCTCTCGGGGAGGGGGGCTGTGAGCATTCTAGGAGACAAAGCTTGGATATTTGCAATTTGCCTCAACAGATGTTCAAGTTCAGTGGGATTTCTGGGTGCTGGTGTTACCTGTTTTCTTTATGAAAAAGAGCAAAGATTCTCACTCTCCCAGTTCAGAGACAAAGACATGGAAAGTCTCCTCTTCCCATGCTTCAGCACAAACCAAGTGCAAAAAAAAAAAGCCATCATTCAACCCCAACCACACAATTAATGAAGATGTGAATGTTTTTTATGAGATGCTAATGATATAATGCCTGAAGGAATTTTTTAAATTGTTATTTATCTTTGTTCCCTGAATGTATGTCTGTGGAGCATATACATTTAATGCCGCAGGATCCAGAAGAAGGCATCAGATTCCCAGGAACTGGAGTTACAGACAGTTGAGAGCTGTCATGTGGGTGCTGGAGATCAAGCTAGGGTCCTATGGAAGCGCAATTGGCGCTCTTAACCTTTGAGCCATCTCTCCAGCTCCCCTTCTTCTGTTGTTTTAAGCAGTGTATTGCATTTCTTTTATTTTTTTTCTTTTTGTAGAGACAGGGTTTCTCTGTAGCTTTGGGACCTGTCCTGGAACTTGTTCTTGTAGACCAGGCTGGCCTCGAACTCAGAGATCCGCCTGCCTCTGTCTCCTGAGTGCTGGGATTAAAGGCATGAGCCACCATTGCCTGGCCCATATTGCATTTCTTAACTGAACTCAAATGACAAAAATACACATGTGGTGTAATCTAAGCGTGGACACTGGTGCTACAGCATCAGTGGTTCCTCTACCAGTCAATGAAACATGAGTATGTGTGAAGACAAGTTAATTCTTGGTTATGGGCACACTCCAACATGTCTAATAGTGGGGTTACTGTATATCAGTCCAAAGAGATGGTGACTATTTTCTGGTATAGGCTGCCAGATAAATAATTAATATCTTAAATTTCATAACTAAAATTATAATGTCTAACATAAAAATATTAAATTGTCCTTTTAAGAAAAATGACTATTTCCCCAACTTTGCAAAGAAGCTAATAGTTTAGCTGTCAGAAATATCTCTTGGGCTTTAGGAGACCTTGGTTTTCACTTCCACATATACAAGTTACCAACTCTCTTGCTGAGGACAAAAATCAACACTTTATAGTGTGCTCACAAAAATTATGTGATAGTCAGATGGTGGCACATCTATAAGTTCAGTACTTGGGAGGGTGAGGCTGGAGGATCTTGAGTTCACTGCCAGCCTGGTTTACATACAGAGATCAAGGCCAATCTGAACTACACAGTGAACCTTGTCTCAAAACAGGCAACTAAATAAACAAAACCCAAGAGTTAGAAACGTAGCTCAGTCACAGAGCACTTGCTCAGAATGTGCAAGGTCTTGGGTTAGACACCTAGTACCACAAACAAAACATGAATAGCTGGTAGATACATAAATAATAAAATCACAAGGAAGGGAAAAATAACTAATAACTTCTCATCCCAAAGGCAACTTCCATAGTCTTCCATCAGTTGTCTTTCCCCCTCTATGTCTGTTTTTACATGGATTTGATCTCAAGCCACATAACAGATGCATCCTACTTTGTTGTTTGATCCTTCATGGGCTGTTAATGCAACGAACACATTTTCCCACACCATTAACAACCAGCCCTAACCAAAGCATTATGGCTTCTAATAAAATGGTGCTCCTAGTTATAAAATCCCTGAGAATGACATGTGATGTGGGACTCCCCTCTGTATGCTGTGAATATGTTTTATTACCATTGAATAAGCTTTGGCTTATGGCAGGGCAGAATAAAGCTAGGTGGGAAGTCTGAACAGAGATATAGAGAAAGAATAGGCAGACTCAGGGAGATGCCATGTAGCTGCGGAAGGAGACAGACACTGGAAACTTACTGGTAGGCCACAACCTTGTGGTGATACATAAATTAATAGAAATGGGTTAATTTAAAATGTAAGAGCCAGCTAGGAATACATCTAAGTCACTGGCCAAGCAGTGTTGTAATTAATATAGTTTCTGTGTGATTATTGGAGTCTGGGCAGCTGGGAAACAAATGCGGTCTCCGCTTACCGATATGTTCTTGCCTACTGCCTCTTCCTGTCATCCTGGAGCTCTGGTCTCCTGGCCTTAGGACTCTTCATTCTATCACCATCATCCTTAGAGCCACTTTAAAGACTCTCCTAAGTACCTACTTGGTACTGGACACTAGGATCCTTTGAAGGCCTCAGGAAGAACTCTGTAGGCCACAGTGCAGGGAGGAACAGAAGACATACTCTCCACAGGTATTTGTTCAACTGAACCTAAAAAACATTTCTTCCACACAGTACAAAAGAAGCCACTCACCAAAAAAAAAAAAAAGAAGCCACTCACCAAACCAAACAAACCTAACCAAACCCAACTCAACCCAACCCAACCTAACCAAACTCAACTCAACCCAACCCAACCAAACTCAACACAACCCAATCAAACCTAACCCAACACAATCAAATTAAACTTAACCCAACCTAATCAAACCTCACCAAACCTAACCAAACCCAACTCAACCCAACCAAACCTAACCCAACACAACACAACACAACCCAATCCAAACAAACCAAATCCAACTCAACCCAACCAAACCAAACCAAACCTAACCCAACCCAACCCAAACAAACCAAACCCAACGCAACTTAACCAAACCTAACCTAACAAAACCCAACTCAAGCCAACCCCAACCAAACCAAACCTAACCTAACCCAACAAAACTAAACCTAACCGAACCCAGTCAAACCCAACCAAACCTAACCCAACACAACACAACTCAAGCCAACCCCAACCAAACCAAACCTAACCTAACCCAGTCAAACCCAACCCAACCTAACCAAACCCAACCAAACCCAAGCCAAGCCAACTGTCAAGACTGACCATACCTTAAGCTGAAGTTGAAGACACTTCCTGGACATCTCATCCCTTTTCTTTGGGGAAAACATCAGCTTTATTATTTGACTTGTAAACCGTAAACCTTTCAGTACAACAAAATTCAATTTAGCTCTAAATATTTGAATTTTGGAGCTGCCCCAACTGTACTACCACATGATCTACCCTGACTTTCCACTGGTGTCAATTCTTGTTTATTTTCCCAGAGAATGTAACTAATTAGGTACCAAGCCCAAAATTTTCCCTAGATACAGAATCAGTGAAAATCAAGTAAAAATGTAATGTATTTGTGATATCTTTGTTTATTTTGGCCAGCTCTCTGGGTTGCAGGACTTGAGTTATTGTTCATCATTAGTTCTCATTGTAACTTTAAACAATCAAGTCTCCAGAAGGGCAATACCCAAGTCAGTGAAAGAGATGATGTAGAAACCAACTGGAAGAAAAGGACTAGGTTTTCAGAGTGTAACCCTTCTAGAAATAACTTATAAACTGGTCTAGAGGTATAGCTCAGTGGGAGACTTTTGGCTTTGTAGAAGGCCCTGGCCAGATCCCAGCAACAAATTCAACTATCCTGCCAGACACAGAAAGGAAGAGGGCATTTGTAGCTTGTAAAAAGCTAAGTATCTAAGGAAGAAGGCATTTTCCTTTTAAATAAAAGGGCAGAGAGATGCGAAGCGACCTCAAACACATTCAAATTGACCTCTGAATTGTTTTTTTTTTCTTTTCCCCATTTCCTTCTACCTAGTGTGTGGTGAGAACCTAGGGCTGGTGGCATGCTGAATGCCACGTTTTCCATTAAGCTACTGTGCTAAGCCCTATCTTTTGGATTTTCACCTGTTCAGCCAACAACTGCCCTATGCAGTTGTAATACAGATGGCTCAGAACTATTTCACCCACGATTATCTACTTTCTTCCCCACATGCATCGTGCTAATTAAAGGGCTGGCTGTCTTCATGCTGTTAGAGATACTGAGTGGTTAGAACAATGGGCCAACATGCTGCCTCAGGGGCTCACACCAGCAGCAGAGGCACCGAAGACCTTTGAAGAGTTGGAGATGGGAATGGTTAGGATTACTGAGGTATAGTAACTTAAAACCTTAAAAAAAAAAAAAAAAGAGCTTAGAATTTAAAGAAATGCTAAGACATGGCTTTTCCCAAAGAGGGGAACCATTACTGAGGCCTTAAACAATCGATTCCCTGAAGCTGTCATCTGCCGCTCCTCCAGAGGCCGACAACTGACCCCATTTAAATTTATCTTCTGCTTCCATGTCCTTCTTCTCCCATGAACCATGTGCTCCTCACCCAACCTCCTACTTCCCCCTCCTCATTTCTTCCCATGCCAAGCCTTTCTGAGACTCAGGGTCCAGTTCTCTCTTGGTCTCAACTACTGGCATTGCTCACCTGGTATAACCTCTACCCTGGCATAATGCCTAAACATTCCTCTTTGGGAAAAATCACATCTCATCCTTGTAGAAGGACAGAAAATTATTCAAAAATAATATTTAAAAAAATAGAAACATTAAGGTCTTTAAATTCCAAGCTGTTTTCCTAGTCGGAAAAAAAGACAACGGAAGAGAAGCAGTGATTTCAAACTGGCGAAGATTAGGTCACTGGTAGTGGCAACTGGTCAGTTTCATTCCATCCGCAGTCAATCAAAGCAGGTGTGTACGGGGAGGGGCAGAGGGCAGCCCGATTGCCCAGGTCGAGGGGAAAATTATGAGGCAAAATAAAAGGAGCCCAGCAACAAGGAAGGCAGGGCAGGAGGAGAGGAAGCAAAGTGTAAAAGAGAGGATTAAGGGAAGATTAAGAGGCATAAGGGGAGTAGAGACAGATGGAAAGAAGGGAAAGGCAGCGGGGTTAACTAGAATGGAAGGCAGCCCATGAGGCCGGCCTGCTAGATGGGCAGGAGGGGTGCAGGAGCGGAGACTGCCATGCCTAGCCTGGTCCACTGTGTACTTCCTTACACTGTCTGTAGCTGCCTTATCTATTTTCACCTCAGGCAGGAGCCGCCCGATGTGGGAGCCTGGCCCGATGAGCGACACCACGCCATTGCAGTCCACGGTGCTGTTGCGCTTCACGCTGCGTCGCAGGCTGGGGAAGATGCGTGAGGAGCGGCTGCACTGGCTGTAGCCGCTGTACCCGCTGTAGCTGCTGCGGCGCTCGCGGGCCCGGATCGGGATGAAGAGCGAGTCGCGCCGGCCCTCGCTCTCCTCCACCGTGCTGTGCTCGTCGTCTGCGAACTCGTTCTCTGAGCCAGGGTCTCGGAACCTCCCGGGGCCCCGGAAGCTGAAGATGCTGCTTTTGCTGTTGTGGCGGGAGAGGAAGGGTGAGCCTGGGATGCTCAGCAGCGACTAAAGAGGACAAGGGAGAGAGCGAGAGAAAGAGGGGTGTGTGAGAGATCAACCAAACAGCAGCCTGATGCACCCCTGACACACACCAGTTTCCAGTAGGACGTCCAAGGTCTGTTACAGTTCATCACGTACTCTTAATCACATCCCGCTGCCCATACAACTGGAATCGCCTGTTTACTCGCCTTATGGACCCTGCATGCAAATCAGTTTTTTTTTTTTGTGTGTGTGTGTGTGTGTGTGTGTGTGTGTGTGCGCGCGTGCGCACGTGAGCTTACTACCGGCTCTCACAGAAAGTGCTTTTAAACATCGCTCAAGTTAGACTCCACAGCCCACTAGCAACAGTTGTTAGAGGTGCCAGAACCACTGGCCCTTGTCTGGAGCTCTGATATTACTATAAAATGCCACTGGTTACTCAGCTGCCATGTGATTATACCTCCTCCACTTTAAAGCCAACATCTTTTAAAATCAGAATTTTAAGTGGCTGTGAATAATTTATCGCCTAATTTGGTTGGTCGTAAATTACATAATTCCCAGCACCCACATTTTCAAGGAGCAGTCTACCAAGTTTTCATTTTTCACCTTCAACACCTATTTCCATTGCACATTCCCTCCAAAATTTTATGTAAGTGAATTTTTATGCTTAAATGTGTTTTATTGATTATCACAGACTACTACTCTGCATCAAGGAAAATATAAATAGGCAACCTTAAAATTTAAAACTTTCTTCTGTGATCATGGGTCCCTAAAATATTTTTCAAATGACCTCATATTCAGTTTTTATTGATCACACCACATACACGGTATGCATGTGACAAGCAAGTAACTTAGAAGCAGTTATTAAAGTGCACCTCTTGATGAGATGGCTATTTCTTAATTGTGCCTCACTGTTTGTTGACAGAATTACTTATGGGTAGAGGGAGACATGGCTCACCCACACCCATTCCTAATAATTCATTTTAAGTGTTGGGAAGCTTTATTCATGCAAATATAATCTTGGAAAGAATTGTGTTATAATGTCATTCAATTCTTTGAACTCCTTCCAAGCTATAAACCAAAAACCACATGGCAAACCACCAGTCAGATGTATTTATTAGAGGAGCTGACAGCCAACAAATTCACTCCTCTTTCCATCCTGCTGAGAGCAGTGAACACACTAATGGATGTGCTACCTGGTGAAAGCTGTCCCGTCCCGCCTGCTGGACTTTTGAGGACCTCAAAAAGGGTGTTCTTACCAATTCTCGGGACACCATGAGCTACTCTCTCACTTCAAGGTAGCTAACACAACAGAAAAGGGAACACTCAAAACTATGTTTTATTTTCAGGCATTTTAAAATAAAATGGTTCTATCATAGTCCATGGTTTAAATACATTGTATCAGTCTTCAGGCTGCAGACTCCTTAGTTTATGGGAGTCTGTAACTCGATCTGACTGACAAAGTGCTCTCAAGATCAAAGGAAGTGGTCAAATTAGACTTGTTTCATTTGAGAAAGCATGGCCTCACTTTTTTTTTTTTAATATATGTGTCCCCCTCACGGTACCCAGTCCTGAACTTACAACATGCCAGAACCTTTGTAATTATTTTACTCTTAAGAGACACATGCAAGGAAGAGATGGATTTAGAAAGTTTCATAGAGGAGTTAAGGCTCCTGTGCTAGAGAACATTTTGTAGGTGTGATATTTTCAATTGTCCTTTTATCTGACATCCTTAAGGAAATGAGCTATACAGGCCACCTGGGGAGTGAAAAAGGGAGCCCCTGAAAAGGGATGTGGGGAGAGGGAACACCCCCCTCTTCCCCCACATGCACAGACACGGGAGTTTTGGGTAACAGGGCTTGATCTTAGGCACACATCTATATAGGTTAAAGGTTAGGGGATCCAGTTCTTGAAAACTGATTGATTGAAAAGTATTCAAGTGCTCCAAGGGAGATGAAAGCCCACTGTGAAGACCAGTTCTGTAAGAGAGAGCAGCCTGCTACATGACTGGCCTGAGACAGTCCTCACTGGTCCTGCTGTCTACTGGTTATATCAAGTTAGTCTTTGAGGGAACTTTCACAGTTCAAGGCTGCCAACAGGAGTTTTTGCCTTGGGGCTTAGGCCTAATTATCTGCTAAGATGACAGCTGAGTCAATAGAGCACACACATAATAAACATTAAAGGAAAACTTCTCCAGCATATTCTGTGATAATCCTAGAAGGGCAGCTGTGCTCAGTATTTGGTCCTTGTCTCTGTGCTGTCGAGAATTCCATTTCTGGTTCTATGCTTGAAAGGTTTCTGGCTCCTGTCTCTTCCTGTAATGTACAAAGCCCCTGTCCCTAGAGCGGTTACTTCTCTCTGAAGAATTGTAATTCAGTGCACTTCACTCTCAAACCTGTGTCTTTTGCTTGTTGTGTGGTTTTCCTGATTTGGCTCTAAGTAACCCACAAACTTCTGAAACATGTCTGAGTTTTACCACTGGAGGCCACATGAAGACGCTCATGGTCAGGGCTAGGAGTGCAGTCCACTAAATCTTGCCCAGGTTTCATAAGTGTCTGGGTTCTACCCCAGCACCACAAAAGAAAAAAAATGTAAAAAAGAAAATAAATTAGAATCATAGGTCCCCTCCACATATGTGATAGTGATGCCACTGTGGAGACTCACGCGGCACACACTGGCCTTGTGGGGAGAGGCTGAGTTTGTGTCACTCTCAACGCCCTCCTCACTGTTCCGCCACATCCTGGCACTGAGAGGGGACGTCGCTCTGCTTAGAGTCCAGAATGCTGGCTGTATCATGTTTGTAAATGAGAGCTGATATCATACGGGTACACACTGCCAGTTCCTACACGTCCTTCTCCCAACTGGTGTCAGCAGCAGAACAGGGCCGCTCTACTCTACTCTCATCTGACTTGGGCACCCTCAGTGGGTTACTGCTCCTTTTCCTGAACCTGTTCTATTCAACGTATGCAGTTTGGGCAGCATTCACAGATCAATGCTGGCACAAAACTTACTGGCTTACAATAAGACAAACGAACACTAGGAAATTTTTACCAATTAACGTTGTCAGAACATCAGAGAGTACAATAATTTTTCTAGGAATTCATTGTTATGCTTTACAATAGTACAGTTCACAAACAATTGGGAAAAATAGAAAAAGTTTAGTAAAAATGACTGGCTGGAAGATGTTGTCTTAAGAAATAAAGACAAAATCAGGGCATGCTGTCATCCCAGAACTCAGGAGGTTGAGGCAGGAGGATCACACAAGTTTGTGATCAGGTTAGGCTATAACATGAAGATCCTCAACAAAGAGACAAAGATGCAGGACCACAGCCAGAAGACTTTATGCCTCTGTCCCACACAGCTGCTCCATGATATGAAAGACCACACTGAGACAGTGTGTCACAGCACCGGAGGCAGGTTTGAGAAAACACAAGGCTGGAAAGTCTGAAATAATTTGGGGTCTATGAGGGCTGTAGAGGAGGTACTTAACTATTGGGTACTCAGCCCTAGAATGGTTCGGAGCAGGGAAATATTAGCTTATAAACAAAGGAAGTAGCTAGGGACAGTACTTTTGGATTGGTTAAGTTATGCACAAAAGGCACACTCAAAAGCAACTATGAAGGCGGATATAAGAGAAACTTAATAAACTGTGCAGTAGCTCAGAAATCTGAGGACCTCACTAGAAAAACAGACGGACAAACAAAACAGGGGCATCTCTGCTATCTCCCAGTCATCTTTGATAACCTGTATCCTAGGACAGGCTGTCAAACCTCCTCCATGATTGAGTGCACTTTACTTAACTTCATTGTTTCCTCAAATGTGCACAGGCAGCCGGCCCCCTCCAGGACTGTGCCCTCTCAGTGGCTATCACACTCTTCCTCCCCACTGTTCAGCCGACTGCGCTTCCGTCAACTCCTTAAACCTTGTCCAGCACTCAGCCCCTCTGTCCAAGTGTAGCAGCTTTTCATTGTTGTTAAATCTCCCTGGAAATCATCTCCTTATCTCTGTATATCTCTTAGACTGTTTTGTATATAGTAGATATAACTACATTACATGGCTTGTATTCTGATTATACACTGCAAACTGGTCATGTTTACATGTAAGGGTCCCTGCCCCCCCCCCCATGGATCGTGTTTCATTGACACTTCCTTATGAGTTAACTGCTACCTAAACAAAGATATTTTATTTGACAATAAACTTTAATTTTACTTAATAAAATGCCTATTGTGTTTCAAAGCCGTGGCTCTATTAACTCCTGGGATCTGATCAGGTTTATGAAATGAGGTCTTACTTCTTATTTTTAAACTTCTTCTTGCCAGACAACTAAGTGTCTCGGCTCTTCTCTGACAGTCAAATCAGGCTACTTAGGAAACATGACATGTATAGATTTTCCTTGGGAGAATAGCTCTCAGGTGCTCTGGACTTAAGGGATGGACTTATGTTTTCCACACACAAGTCTGTATATGTCCACAGGCTGTGATCGCCGGCTGTTTGAACTATGACACATAGACAGTGGTTTTAAACCTCTTTCATCTCCTCTCATGTTTCCTTCCCAACAGCACAGGGATTTCTCCCAGGGGATTCAAGGACTTCCATTCATCCCTCAGGTCTATTCAGCATCCTCCCTCCCAAACAGCTCAGAACTATTTGGTGATAGTACTGAGATGATAACTATTTCAATCATTTTTATTCTCTTACAAGCAACTGAGGGATACTGTGGGCTGATGCCTTTGCTCTACTTGAAGACTTTTAAGCTTTTTAATACTTTATTGTCAACATCTGGAAGACGTGTACAGCCCAGGGGTCCAAAGTTTGGCAAAGAATAATGCACCATACCATCATTCATACTTTAAGAACTGTGGGTACAAAACAGCAAAGGATTTTAGCATGTCAGCACATGGAAGTTTAAAATATATACATAAGTATCTTTAAATTTCTTAAATATAATTTATAATAAGATAGACTAAAATACTTTTTAAAAAAGGCTGTGTGGGGCACTTGATCACTTTTACATCCTCTTTTTTTGTGCGTGTGCTATTATGCATATGTTTGCAACTCATGGGGATCTGTTCAGGTTGGTCCAGGAATTGAACTCAGGTGGTCAGTCATGGCAGCCAGTTCCTTTACCCACCACCATCTCACCAACCCCTCAACAATTTCCATAGATATAAAGGCATTCTAAGGTCATAAAGATTTGAAATCTTCTGCAACAGAATAAACACACACACACACAAAACACAGCTTCAGCGTAATATTTATCAAACTGTTGTGAGCTCTGAAAATGGAGACATGAGGAAGGAGCAGGAAGATAGGAGACATCAGAACAACAGAGAAGAAACAGAATACACTTGGACTGTGCTATGGAAAACTGAAAAAAAAATGTTATTTGAGCCAGAGTTTCTCTGTGTAGTAGCCCTGACTGTCCTGGAACCCACTCCATAGACCAGGATGGCCTTGAACTCATAGGGATCCACCTGCCTCTGCCTCCTGAGTGCTAGGATTAAAGGCAGGCGCCACCACTGATGGCTAACTGAAAATTCTTAAACTATGTCTGTATATCAGTTAGAAAGAATGGCAGGGGAAGAAATTCTAGAGTAGAAGGGAACTGAGTCCAAATGGTGGCTCTAGTGCCTATTAGTTCATAGCCTGGATACATTAGCAAGTCTCTCTAGGTTTCATTTCCTTCAGTCCTTCCAAATACAATCAGAGAAACTGCAGGCAAGTCCTAGGACAAAGAATGTTGCTGCCATGTGGGGCATCTAAGTCTAAGCCGGTCTTGGCAGTCAGCCATGGCCGCGAGTAATTCTCAATTTTTTTCAAATGGAGAAATCAGAGGAAGTGAACACTTCCACGCAGAGCAGGACATCTCAGAACCCAGTTTTATTTTCTAAGAGAAGGAGCAATCAATGTGATTCTGCTAAAGCCTATAGATTAATCAGAGAGTATTGACTAGCCAAGCCGAGGAGCAGCAAGGCATTCATTCTGGAGCACATCACTGGGCTCCAGACAAGGACAGAGCTACAACAAAGCAGTAATCATAGTCCCCAAAAGAGCAGGAGCAGGAAGAAGGTGATGAAGGTGACACTGAGGTGACTTCTGTGGACCATGATGACCATGTTCTAGAGGGAATGAAGTCAGGCTTCTGCATGCCCTGCGTTCATTTGGCGAACACATCTGAATGGGGTAGCCATGGGTATAAAAGCTGACTTTAGACTTCAGTATAATAGAGGATGTGAACACAAATAAACAAGTAGATAGGATATACACACAGTGAAAAGCAACAAAGACACGTATACAACATGATGGAAAAATGGAATAGAAGACTACTGCTGATGTGATATGCCCTTCTGTACGCTGTGAATATATGTTGCTTTTATTGGTTGATGAATAAAGCTGCTTTGGCTATGGGAGGGCAGAATATAACTAGGTGGGAAAGCCAAACTGAATACAGAGTGAAAGAAGGTGAAGTTGAGGGGATACTAGCAGCCATAGGAGAAGCAAAATGTGAGGTAACAAGTCATGAGTGCCGTGATAAAATATAAAATAATGGAAATAAGTTAATTTAAAAGTAAGAGCTAGCTAGTAATAAGCCTGAGCCATTGGCCAAACTTTTATATTTAATATAAGCCTGAGTGTTTACTCGGGAACTGGAAGGTGGGAGAGAAACTACCAGTTACATACTGCTTTGGGGGTTAGGATAATTCTTCACAGAAAGATGTGAAGAACAACTGTGATATGGACATTTACAGATAGAACAACTCTTAGGGCATTTCCACAAAAGGTAGAAAACAAATGTCACATATGAGAAGTCTCTGGTGGTTCATTCTGGATTAAGGACTGGGTGCCTGACAAGGCCCAATGATTAGAGACGGAAGGATGGGTTGCATCCATATTGGTGCAGGTGATGCTACAAACCCTATGATAAATAGCCAGGACTTAGTTAGAATTACTCTCATTAGGGAAAGTCATTCTTCCCAATTAAACAATTCTGAACTGTCAATATTTTACTTAATACCCAATTCAAGTACTTATTTCCTTTGGTAAGATTTTACATTTTCTATGATATGGAAAAATTATGATGGTCAGGGAGCATCTATGTCTACAAACATCTGCTGTGTCCTTGCCTATTTTCCTGAGGTTTCAAGGAAGAAGGGATATGGTGTCCCTTTCCTGCTAACAACTACATCTATTTCCCATCATCCAAGACTATCACCTATTTCTATTCTTTTGTAGTTCACTCTCTAACGACTTTGTCAGCTTTTGTCCCCCATTATAAAACATCCTTATTTTCATCCATACTCTTTTTTTGTGTTTATTTATTTTGAAATTTTATTTTATGTGTATGTTTTGCCTGTGTATGCTTGTGTACCATGTGCATGGCTGGTGCTGGTGGAGGCCAGAAGAAGGTTTGCAGGGTAATTTATAACACTGTCTGGCCACAAAAATTGTTAGAAATTGCCATGCTCAAAAAGGACTTTCACAACAGCTATTATTTACAACAATCACATAAAATTAAAGCAATTCCACCACATATAGGAGAAAAGCCCCTCCTGCTGTTTGACCTCAAAGCTTGCTAATGCGATGTAATTGCCAGTGTGATGTAATCGCCAGTGCGATGTAATCA
>JAQHUG010000384.1:951254-994487 GCA_028555095.1 Dicrostonyx torquatus | reverse complement strand
TGTGTGTGTGTGATATTATATGGTGAACCACCACCACCCTATATGTGTTTGCAGAATAGCTGTATGGACAGTATTTAACAGGCCCCTTACATTAACCCTGTGAGGGTGAGAGCATAGCTTATTAGAACTATGCCATGGAGGAGGAAACCAAAACCAAGACTAGTTGGATGGCTTGGCAACACTCTTAGAGCTCAAAACAGCTCAAATAGAAGCTAATTCTAAACTGGTATCTCAATTTATACTATCCTGTCCCCATAGTGTCAAGCCTACTGCTCTTTGGTTTGTCCTTGGATGCTGAACTCTCTCCGAGACAGTGTCCTTGTTCCAAATTGTAGTAACTGTGTTAATCAAGGATGAGAGGGCCCTTGGGAGGCAGGTAAGCTACTGGGTGCCACAGTTTCCCTTCTTCTCACAGCTTTGATTTTAGTTTGAGATTACTCGTGCAGCCACCTTCAAGGAAAATGTCAACTCTGGATCGTCAAATACGAAGCGGAAAGAAAATCTAAGTCATCCAACAGGGCAGACCCATGTGTCAGGATCCAGTAAGTACGCACAAAGAAAGTCATAGTCTTGCTCACTTAGATCCAATACACATTAGGAAGAATAACACTGGGTGAGCTACTTACCCAGCATCGGAACTGTTCCCACAGAGCAAGGGTTCCAGCATGCCAGGAACTGTGTAAAAGTTTGCTAGAAGAGTTGGAAGAGGCAGGAAATGAATAGGCAGATTTCAGTGAATGAGAGAATAAGGTTGCACGGTCTCTAGCTTGCCAGCAGGAGCAGTTATTGATTTTAGCTCATATAAATCTTTCTCAACAGCAGAAAGCTGATGAGAATTTCTACCATTAATAATCTCTTGTGTGTCTAAAGCTAAGAGCTACCCGAAAGCCCTGTGGTGAAGCTGTAGTCACCAGTTATTTTATCTCTGCGTGCCAGGTTCTGCTAATTGGATTAAAGTGTCTAAGTCAGTAGTTCTCAACCTTCCTAGTGCTGCAACCCATTCATATCCACCTCATGTTGTGGTGACCCCAACCATAAAATTATTTCATTGTTAATTCATAACTGTAATTTTGCTACTATTATGAATCATAATGTAAATATCTGCTATGCAGTATATCTGATACGTGATCCTCCAAATGGGTCATGACCCACAGGTTGAGAACCACTAGTCTAAAGTAAGTTTCTGAGATCTTCATTCTTTTATACAACTTGACCTTATAACCCTTGTGATATTTTCATCAAGATGTTCTCAAACCCTGCACTTGACATTATTGCCATGTCTTACTTTAAATCAGAAGGCTCTGTCCCTGAGGTCATCTTTGCAATACTTTCTTGAGTCTCTTGAGTGACTAGTGATGTTTTGTTGTTGTTAATAGAAGCATCATTATACCAAATTCTCTTAATGTAAGATCCCAGTGCTTTGATTCCTCAAATGAAGTTATGAAAACTCCTTAACTGTAGTTAAGATCAAATGGTGTCTTAGAGATCACCTGACTCCCTAGACAAGATCTTACGAGCATTCAAGAGCTTTGGTTCCTAAGCAGTCTAGACTGAATGCTTAACTCTCTCAGGTAAACAGCAGTAGAAAGCAGCATGCTGAGCTTCTAGGCATGATTTCGAAAGCAGAAGTTTAGGGGTGCACATGAAGACATTTTAACCGTTCAATTGGTTTTCAAGGGCTGAGGCTTAGTCAAGACATAGAGGTATACAATGAGGCAGGCAGATCTCTGTGAACTCACCCCAGCCTGGTCTACGGAGCGAGTTCCAGGACAGCCAGTGCTACACAGTGGAACCCTGACTAAAAATAAAATAAAATATAAAATAACAATAAAAAGCTTCTGCACAGTCCTGCCTTGGAGACAGGGGAATGGCATTCCAGGCCGAGTCTGGCAGTGCTAAGCCTTTCTGGCCCAGACTATTTTGTGTAGCTCAGCAGTGGCTCCTGATAAGTAACCTTGGGTCAAGTTTTTCTCTTGCAGTGGAGGGGACACTTACTTTTATTGTTGATGTACTCTTCCCAGTCAAAGCCTCTGGTGCCATTTTCAAGATAGCTCTCGTTAAAGTTTATGGGCCACACCACACACTTGTTTCGAAGATTCCCCATGAACAGCTGCAGGCCAATCAGGGCGAAAACACTCAAGCAGAACACAGTCAAGATCATCACATCGGACAGCTTCTTCACAGACTGAATGAGGGCACCTACAATTGTCTTCAGACCTAAAGAGACAGAGCCCCCAAAACAGAATCAACTCAAAGTCCTCTCTACTTTCCCTAGCTCCCCACTTAGTCCTACCTTCAAGTCTCCCATAGAATCCCTCTTGAAATATGGCCACTGCATCTTTGCACACAGAATAAGAATGAGTAGGTGGAACTGTCAGCTTCCAGAAGTCTCCATTTCTAAGTTAATAATCCTTTTCAAAAAGAAGCTGCTTCTATTAGCACATGGCTCCTTCCTCTCTGGATGTACTTTCCTTCCCAAGGCCTTCACACATACCAATCCCTCCTTCCAAATGCTCCACCCCTCTCTTGCCCTCCCCACCAACTCCTCCTGCCCCTTCTGGTCTCAGTGAAAGCACTGCTCAGGATCCCTCCCTGCCTTCCCAACTCGCCTCCCTCTCCTACCATTGCTACCACCTTAGGAGAGTCTTCTAGTCGCCCTGAAGCATCTGTCATGGTTATAACTCATTTTCTGTCTGTCTTGTCCACAGTCATATCTGTAGCATCTAACTCACAATAAAGATTTATTGAATAAGCAAATTAAAAAAGACCAGGGATTAAGGAGGCTTCCAAGTCAGAAAGGGAACCACTGAAGAGTTTATAAGACAGTAAGAAGCAAGAAGGCACAATATCGTTTCTGAAGAACCCTAGAAATGCTGATGTATTGCAAAGATAAGTGTTATCAATACAGTATTTACAGTTTGCCTTTCCATTTAAAAGTGCGTGTCCTGCTTGCTACAGTAACCTTTCTTGTGTCTTATATTAAAAAGAGAACACTTGTAACTCATTTTAATGTAAGGTTTTATTTTATTTTATTTTTGTGGTTGGTGTTGGAAACTGAATTGTTTTGTACACAGCAGGCAATGCCTCTGAAGGAATTATAATAGTCCCAATTTGAGGTTTAAAATGTGAGACAATGGGTTCAATTTAAACCTGAAGATGGTCACTTCCACACACTACATAAGAAGATATAAATGATGGGAGACACATAAAAATATAATTATAGGTTTATGGCGCTTGAGCCAAAGAGTCTATGTATGGCAATCCTGGGCATGCCCAACAGCAGGCTATCATAGGACATGGCCTACAAAACACGAACACTTTTGAAGTATTCAAGATGAGCAAGAGGAGACTCTGAGCCTTGACACATAGGCCTCAGGGAGGAGCTCAACCTTGATCAACTTCTGATGGCAAGAATACTAGGCTGACATTCCAGGGACAGCTGATGTGAGTAAGCATTACTCATCACTAATCCTAAGAAAGTGTGCTACTTAAACAGATCATCTGGGCACTACAACCAACCCTCTGGGCTCTCAGCATTTTCACCTTTAAAAGGATAATAAGAACAAGGCCATGCGAGATGTCAGAGCATTTGTCCAGCACAGGGAGGGTCCTGGTCTCCACCCCCTACACCACCAGAAGTAAATGCATAACTAAAAAGAGAGTCGCGGCTGATCACCAGACCACTATGAGGACTGAGCATGTTTCATACTTTTAACAGAGCAGCTGGTGCATTGTGAATGACTTAATTATTATTGTCTGAGCCTTAATTTATTCATCTATAAAAATTTGCAATACCAATTTCATTGAATTGTCAAGACATTTAAGCAAAATAAATGTAAAAAGTATCTAATGCAGGATATGACACAGAGCGTGTGTTGTGGGTCATTATTTCGTATCTAGTGCCCCCTCAAAGGGACTTGGTTGGGCTAATGTCCCTGCTCGGAACTAACCCATGTGATGATGATCTAATGGGTGTTTGGACATGCTTGTTGGACCCTGTATTTTGTAAGTGACTACCTAAAATGCTTAGAGTTAAGTTCAACAGAATTTTCTTCTTGAGTCCAGTGGCAATAGATGCTGTGCCTAGTCTAGGATCTGGCACAAAACAGGAAGTTTAATAAATTTTTATTGAAAGAGTAAATAACAGAGATTTTTTTCTCTTCTTACAGATAACCAGAAAGGCATCTAAAGAGGAAAGTGTGCAGAGGCCTGGGTCTTCTTACAGTACAGCCTTCCCTGGAGGCTACAGAACCGAAGGGGAAGACAGCTAGCCTGGGTTACAGAGACACGGCTTTCTACTCAGACTCTTAATCTCACAGGGCTATAGCCCGGGAAGTAGCCTGGGCACTGAGAAGTCCAGTCAGTCACTATTCTAAGCTGCCATGGTTCAGAACAAACTTAAGACCTCAGTTCTCTCCCATGGGATGTACACGGCAGTGGGCAGTTAAGGAAAGAAGCTGATGAATCTTTTCTCAGAGCCTTTAAAGATAGGGCAGAGAATCAAGAAATGAGATGCCAATGACCTTTAATGCCCAAGGCCTGTGATCTCACAGCTAGGCACATCAATTAGCATCCCAGAATTATGCAACTGAGTTCCATACCACTTCTGAAAATGGAAATCCCTCATTATATTTTGCCTGGGTTGGGTGGGGTAGGTCTACACTGGGCCAATAATTCAAGTTCAGCCATCTAAGCGATTGAAGAGTGAGCCAAACAGAATAACTGGGTTGATCACTGAAGAATGGCTGTCTCTTCACCTAGACTTTTTAATAAAAAACTTATACAGCTACCTCTTTTAAAGGCATGAAAAACATCTATCTGGATACTAGATGATTATCTAATGCCCTTGGCATTGCTATTTTAATTGAATCAAAAAGAATGTTGCTACTTACAATAGCAAGAAGAACTTAAAATTACAAAACATATAAAAAAGGGCTTGTTATAAATCAAATGAATCAATCAATAAATCATATCATTTCACCATGAGTCTGACCTGATTTTCCAGGGTGGGAAATCATTGGGTGTTCCAAGTCTGTATAACAAGAAATTCTAGGCCACAAGCTCTAACTGTCCCTGTCCCTGAGGGTATGCTGTTAGCAGCTTTGTTTGTACAAGGTGACTCTCTCTTGGTACTTACGGATATCAGTGTGGACATCTGACCTAAATCCAGACCCTTTCCTATAAGGATCTGGAGCAGGACAAGAAACAGCTATCTGACCATGTGGCAGAAATAGTAACATATGAAGCTGAGAGCTAGGCAGCAGCCATACTGTGTCATTTTAAGATGTACCTAACAAGCAAGGAAATTTGTAATTGAAAAAAGAAAAGAAACAGACATGTGGAGAGAGGGGTGGAGATAAGGAACTCAGGGGTCTCTAGCATCTCCCAGGTCGGCACAACTGGCACTCACTTCCTAGAGGTGGGCCTGCCACCGGCAGGTAGCTTACTGTCCCTTCTCTGTCAGCCAGATGTCTCAGCTGAAGAAATCTGGAAACATAATTCCACACAGCTAAAAACCCTTTCCTCAATCGTCCTGACGCCTGAGCTTAGATCATCTTGCCGGTGAGTTTGTTTAGCTTAAGAAGTGAGAAGTGGAAACTTAGCTGGAAATGGCATTTCAGTTGCCTGCACCACAGAGGCTCAGAGATAAAACTAGTTAGGCAGGAGCATCACTAAACTGCATTAAGAACAGCCATCTACAAAGCACTTTCTGAGACCTGCATGTGGTGAGGCATGAGGTTGCAGAGCAGCCCTGGAAGCAGTCACTGCCACCTCTTCTTTCCACAGGCCAATAAGAGCACAGCCACACTCACAGAGACGTCAATGGTAATCAGCTGTGTGCCATCAGCGCATCACCTGCATTCCAGCTAAGGTCACCTGAAGTGGCTGCTCACAGTAGCACACGGACTACCACAAGCGCTGGTCAGAAGAGACTCCTGGTGGCACTGTTCTGGCTGAGAAGAGCAGCTGTCTTGCTTCTATTGGCTCACACCACCGTACGCCAGATCCAGCAAGACACTCGCCGAAAACCAATTACCCAAAACAGAGCAGAATGCTCCTGCAAAGGACACCTACACAACAGAGTGCGCAACAGAAGCCATGTGGGGGCAAATTGGACAGGGAGAACTGAGAGAAGCGAGCATGAGTGCTTATCGGAACAGAAGTTCAGACATTCACTACAGGCTGTGAAAAGACAGTGGGACCCACTGTGTGGAGGTCAGCTACCCGAGAGGGTGCTGGAGATTTTCATGACTTTGAGAAGCAGGAGAAGCTGGTGCTCCAGGCTTCTACCCCATTCTACTTCCAAAGCCACCTTTAATCCTCCTGTCACCTAACCCCAAATCTCCTTAATAAAGGAACAAAGCCAGCTAATGTGCTGAGTCTGGAGACAATGTGTCAGCCATGCACATTGGGGTCAAGTTTGTTGCTGCGATGGTCCAATTATAAATAAAGTTAATTCATATCCCTGCTTGTTGCACAGGTTGAGAAATTTAAGAGTTTGAAGCAAGGTGAGCTAATTTCCCACAAGATTAGTATTGGACTCGCTCTCAGCAGTAGTCGGAGAGCGCCCAGTTCTGTCAGGCTGGCTCGTCCCAAGGGCAAAGCAGACCTTGTTCACTTTTTCTCCTGCAAATGCTTGCTCTCTTAGTCCTTTTCCACTTAGGACCACACTACATTTTGGTGATTTTTCCTTAATATGCAATATAAAAGGAAGAGAAGCATTTCAGTATTTAAAAGGAAATGATCATGGGCTTGGAGGTGCATGCTTTTAAATCCAGCACTCGGCAGGGAGGCTGAGCTCCCAATATGAGGCCAGCCTGGTTTCCAGAGTGAGTTCCACAACTTCAGGGTTACACAGAGAAACCATGTCAGAAAAAAAAAGAAAAGAAAAAAACCACATAAGAAATGAATAGAAAGAAAGAAACCATCAGTGAATATTATATTCTTTTTTTTTTTTTTTTTGGTTTTTCGAGACAGGGTTTCTCTGCAGCTTTGGAGTCAGTCCTGGAACTAGCTCTTGTAGACCAGGGCTGGTCTCGAACTCACAGAGATCCTCCTGCCTCTGCCTCCCGAGTGCTGGGATTAAAGGCGTGCGCCACCACCGCCCGGCTGAATATTATATTCTTATAAAGTATCTTTTTCTATCCTGTCGCTAAGCAGGAAAACAGCCACACTCACAATGTATACATTTAAAGAAAACACTTTGTGAAAACTGGGCAGGAAGGAAAAGCCGCACCCACTTTCTGTTTCCTACCTGCTCTCTTTGGGTAAGAATGAAAAAAGAGAAATGGAATACCCAGGAGAAAAGTAATGCAGAGTCACAGCTCTGGAGAGGACAGGATGGACTGGATGCCGGTGCACTGGGGAGCAGTTGGTGCAGGGAACCCTTTCCAGACGGAAATGAAAAGGAGCCTGCCGCTACAGCCCTCTCCAGGAGACACAGGAGAACTTCTGAGGTGAGTTCTGGACTGAGGCATTTGTCCTACAGCCTGTGTCA
Organism: Dicrostonyx torquatus; assembly: GCA_028555095.1. Taxonomy (NCBI): domain Eukaryota; kingdom Metazoa; phylum Chordata; class Mammalia; order Rodentia; family Cricetidae; genus Dicrostonyx; species Dicrostonyx torquatus. The sequence continues at coordinate 986,989 of JAQHUG010000384.1, read as the reverse complement.
GTGCAGGCAGGTGACACCTCTGATGGAGTCCTTTAGATGTTCCCCTTCTGCTGAGGCTCCCCATGAATAAAAAGTGCAAGCAAAGATTTAAAAGATGAACTTCATGACAGAATAGCTCAATGTCAAGTTGAACATCACCAATTCTGGCCCAAAGACAGTGATTCTTTCAGCATAGAATGTTTGTGTACTGTTTCTCCAAAGATAAAGCCTTTGAAACAAAAAGAAGCCATGAATAGGCTATATCTGGGTCATGACCAATCAAGTAAGAATGCTCAGAGTGTGCGCTTGGTCTTTTTTAAGTGTATCTGTGAGGGTGTCAAAGCAGCTTTCACTGAGGTGGGTAAAGTCCTACCCTCAACATGGCCGGTATGCCCAGTGGCTTCATGTTCCTGTTGCCACACCTTCCCTACCATGATGGAGTGTACCCCTCTACAGAGTGAGACAAAACGACCCTTCCTTCTTTAAGTTGCTTTCATCAGATATTCTGCCACAGTGACAGAAAGCAGATGCTGCACCCATGCTTTCTCTCTGTAATTTGGACTGCTCTGGGGAAGTCCAAGATCCAAACTGAGATGGGAGAAGGTGGAGAGCAAAATCCTTAAGTTGCATACATGGTTTAACTTTGACTGAGGGCTACTGTGTCCCAGCTCTACAACCTGAAATCAAAGTAACTTTGATTTTAAACCCAATGAGACACACACACACACACACACACACACACACACAGTGACCCCACCTTGGCAAGAAATATGGATAACTTGCAGGTTGGAATAGGACAACAGCAACCCAGGGAATGGCAGACAAGCTCAGAACTCTACATAGGCCAACCACTGGCTTCTCTGACTCACATTCAACAGTAACAACGGAGAGCGAAGGGTCAGAACTCAGTCACACGAGTTAAAACTCGCTGACAAAGATCTGCCGCGAGCTTTACTACCCTTAAAGTCAGTTTCCATCCCAGTTAGCGCCCTAGAGCCAGCTCGACTGAGACACTTACAGAAATCGGAATCAGAGAATCTACTTCAGACTGCTAAGCTAATATCTAAATCCAGACAAAAACTTTCTGCTGTATTTTTCGTGAAGCGTGCTTCTAGTACAATTGTTTATGTAGCACTGCATTATAGGCACACATATTTACACACACACACAACTAGAGAGAAAAAGTAACCTGACAAGGTTACTTTGCAGAAATGCCCTGCTCCAAAGTTAGCCTACAGAAAAGACAAGAACAGCAGTGCTGAGCCAGGCTAGAGAGAGACAGCATCTGCCGCCCCAGTTAGTGAGCAGAACACAGCTTTCCACTGTTTGAGATCACAGGAACATAAAGAGACAAGATGCCTTGCAGTGTGCTGGGGGAGATGAACAGGAAACATGGGATCATGTTTAGAGGGGCCAGAGGAGGAAAGAGGCCAAAGGGAAATGAAAGAAGAGATATGGCATCCCAACTGCCACAGAACAAGGCCTGCCTAAGGGCTCAATGCCCTGAGGTTCCTGATAAACCACACTGCAACCTACTCTCTCACAATTCTACCTTTGTGCTTTCCTCCCTAGGTTACTGATGTGACGTTAAATAGAGGGCAAAAGAACTATTTGTGACATTAGTCACAGGGGATGGACCACAGGTCAGCACACAGAGTGTTCCTTAGTACCTCCGACCACAGCTAAAGTCCAAAGAGCAACACGTTTCACCTCAGCCGGGTTAACTAGTGTTAATCTTCATACATCTTTCCTTCTAGATTTCAAGACTGGTTCTTAGAAAGGCTGTCGTCCAGCTGCAGTGTTTTAAATTATGGAATCTTAGCCTGAGGTGCATGGATGGATGGGTGGCAGGATGTGAGGGTGTCTGTGAAATTTCGTCTGAGTCTCAAAGGGATCACAAACCTTCAAGAGATTTAGAACCACTGGGCTAACTCAACCAGGCAGGGAAGAGCGAAAGGCAAATATTTTCAAGAGATTGTCCTTCAACTACTTTTCAAGTCACTCTCTTGCTTCCTTTTGTCCCAAGTGTCTTCACTTTTGCTGATATTGTACCTTTGACTTTACAATGGCACCTGTATATGCTTTCATTGCAGTTGACATTTGAGAGTGACCCCTGATCTATTCACAGCAGATGGCTGCTGGTTTCACTCTACTGACGATGACAGTTGTGGAGTATGAGAGACAGTGACTGTTAATATTTGGCTCACTAACTCCAAGACTTGTAAATCTTAACTAGTCTGAAGTGACGAGTTAACTGGTTAGGTTGCTTCTTGATTAAATGGTTACATTAGTATGGCAGCAGTAAAAGTACACGTCTTTCAATAGCATGCGATTGGCAAACCATGCTACAGAAACTCTGGGATCACAAGCAATGGGATGAGCATGGATATAAAGTCACTGTAATTCCATGAGGCCATGACACAAAGCCACAGCTTGCTCCATTACTGCCCTCCTTGAGATGGTTGAAAGGGTTTGTAATCGTAGCTTTTTCCAGAAGCGTGGATGGAATGAGCGCTGCATGCCTGGCAAGCATGGTCAGAGAAGCCTAAGTACCAGAGGGCCATTCCAGAGAACACTGCTTAGGGAAGGCATGCAGAGTGCAAGGCCATATCAAAAGCGCCAAGACCAGTCTCAAATGTGGTGGACAGAATGAGTGGAAGAAAATAGGGGTGCGGCAAAACCAGTCTTGTGCACGCATTTGCTCACCTGGAATGACAGAGATAGTTTTCAAAGCTCGGAGAACCCTGAATGTTCTCAGCGCTGAGACATTGCCCAGGTCCACAAACTCTGTCACATATCTGTAGTAAGGGAGGTCACACACAGACAAAAATGACAAACACAGACACAACACAAACACCAAAGGAAACAAACAAAGCCACAACAAAACAAAAAGTACAATACGTCACATCAGGGCCCTAACCCAACACCTGACACCAACCCCGGGCCATCTTACCTGGGATTACCGAAATAGTTTTCAAAGCCCTCAGTACCCTGAAAGTGCGCAGAGCTGAAACACTGCCTAGGTTTATAAACTCGGTTATATACCTGCAGAATCAAACCAAAGGTGACTTGTAACGGAACCACTCGGGGAGGGTTTGAGAACGGGGCAAGTGAGGGTCTTATGTACAAGTTGTGGTTTTATTTTGTTGCCCTGAAAAAAAATTTTTAATATAAACATGTGAGAAACACATCTTTTTAAAAAAATGGGCAAAAAGAATTCAAAAGTATATTCTAGAGAATTGACGGATTAGGGCATTCTGAGATTCAGGCTCTCAGACCAGTGTGTGATGTGTGGATTTCAGAGTGACGTTACCATCAGCCCATTTACTTTTTCTTAGCAAGCGGGAAAGGCCATGAGGTAGCAAAGACTTATGTACTCAGTTCTGTGAATACTTTCCTAAGAAATAGAGACAAATTTTTGTAGCAGGAGCCTCACAAAAAAAATTCCCATTAGAGTGACTGCCCAGTTGACAATGGGCAAGTGCCTCCACGGCAGCATCTATGACTTCTCCAGGACTGGTATGTATATGTTTTGCAACCATGTCTACAGGTGAGGTTTTATCCTATGATAGTTAAAAGCATGGCTCAAAAAAAAAAATCCCAGATCATGAGATCAGAGCAAAAACTGAGTTATAAGCCCATTTTATCACCAAGTTTGTGCCTGGTAGGGACACAGATTTTGAAAGCACACCAATGTATACTTTATAACTCTAGAGCATAGAGATTGTCTTCATAGAACTGAAAGTCAGCTCCAGTTTCAGACACTCGATGCACACCCCTCAGTCACATCTCACAGTGGAACTGCATCTCCTCCTGATGCTTAGGCCCCCACACGCAAACGCTTTCCTCCTTTCTCACATCTGTCCACACACAGCAGATGTCCCATTCCAAGGGTCCCCTTAGCCACAGCCATCTAACTCTTTGATCCTCAGCTAAGTTTCTCAAGCAGAAACTTTTCCTAGCTAAAGCCAAACTGCTGGGCACAGTGAGCACACCGTGGTGTGAACTATGGCGTCTCTGGCAAACCAGACCGCCGGGCGCAGTGAGCACACAGTGGAAAACCACGGTGCCTCTGGCAAGAGTTGGTGGCACTGCTTAGAAACTTTCCTGGATGTGCCAGCCCAGATACTTCGGCTCTTGATTTAAGTCAAAGACCTTAAATACGTTTTCAGCCAAAAGTTTACACCCAAAATAGTTCGCGCCTTCACAGAGGCCCTTTAGAGTTGGGTGTGAGGACCTTGGTCAATGTCATAGAGGAGATAAACTATGAGGACGGGGAATCACTGCCTACTGGCCTCCCAGCTCTGAGGCTTCCCTTTACCCACGTGAACGTGCTGCTGTCTGAGAACTGAGAGGAGCTGGCAAGCAAGAGCCATACTCAAAAACCCATGGGCAAGATGCATTTACCCAAGAATTCCCATTCTGCAGCCAGGTGTCATGTACAAGCTTGCAATCTCAGCATTGGGATCAGGAGTTGGAGGCAGCCTCAGCTGTATGGTGATATGGTGAATTCAGAGATAACCTGTGCTATGTGAGACTCTATCTCAAAAAATAAAAGTTTCTCCATTCTGCTAAGCGCACAAACTCACATTCACTTGCACCATCATGCAAACATACAGGTACACACCCACACATGCACACGCACGCCCACACGCATATGCAGTCATATTCAGAAAAGAGTAAAATAAGCACAGAACTTACGCCATCATGATGACACTGAAGTCTAACCAGTTCCATGGGTCTCGTAAGAAGGTGAAGCCGTCTATGCAGAAACCTCTTGCGATGATTTTCACTAGTGACTCAAATGTGTAAATCCCTGTGAATGTGTACCTGTAAGGATGCGGACAGCTGAGGTTATTCCCACCAGAAATTTTCGATAAACCTTTTTAGATAACACTTGCCTGAGGTGTAGCTTCACCACACAGACAAAACAGAAAGGGCACGTCGCAGTGCCAGGGAGAAAAGAGCACCTGACTGAAGCTGCTGACACGCCCTCAACAACTGGGATGCTACACTAGGGTCTTACTGCTGCTCCAGCCAGAGCAGAGTCACTCTGGAGCTGACAAGGAGACCCCCAGAGGAAGGGGGACACAGGATGGCAAAGGCCCCTGCTAGTGAGGAAGGGCAATCCCTCCCAGAGCTGATTGGCTTCCTAGAATTCATTCTAAGGCTATTTCCTGAATTCTACATTACCTTCAGTGGTCCCACCCCCAATACCTTGCAGTCTTTAAGCCAAACAAGCAAACAAAGGAAGGACCACTTACTCCACATTCTTCGACCAGTCGGGTGGGTTACTAAAGGTCATGAACACACAGTTGGTCAGGATAGTGCACATGATGATCATGCTGAAGACTGTAGAGAAGGGTTAAGGGCTCTACCAAATCCGGCCTGACCCATTCATCCCAGGTCTCATGAGATCTGAATCGACAGGCTGATGGGGGACAGACACAGGAGAGGAAAAGACAAAGGGAGAAGGGAAGCCAGGCATCCCGACTGCCACTGTCCCACGGCTTTTGGATAAACTTGCCACTTTCCATGCCAACTATGGAGCAATACCCTAAATACTTAACCCTTTGTGAACAGAACCCAGAAGTCACCAAAGACCCCAAGGACATCAGAGAAAGTAAATCTATACTGTCCCCCAAGATTCATGTACTGCTAATTATCCTGAATAATTAGTCATTTGAAAATCTAGAGGTAGTTGATGGTTCACTTTCCACCAGGGTCTTCCCAGGGGCTGGATATCTTCTGAGCAACAGACCAGTCAATTGTAAATTGAACGTGTCTTGCCTGAAAACCAGTGTGGCATTGTTAGGTAGAGACTCCTAGGGCACCTTCAGCCCAGTAGTCCTGAGACTTGGAACAGGGTGAGTCAGTTTGATCACTGTGAAGGCACCCTTGCTATCCAGGATCTTTCCCAGCCCTTTCTGCTCTTATCTACTGCGAGAAATTAAACAATTTAACAGTCAGCAGGAGTTACTCAGACTGCATGAGGCCAGAGCTCATTCGCTGTGAGCTCACTCCCTCTTATTAGTGTTATTTCCATCTTTATCTTACCAGTGGAATTTTAGAAACAATGCTTCCTCTAGCTTGACTGTTTCTCTTCTCTATAGCTGGAGTATCCTTGGGGTGGGGAAAATAACGTATCCTTTAGGGACAGGAAAGGAAGACACATCCCATCTCTGGTTCTGAAAGGGACACCGTCTATTGTAAATTATCTATTTCTTGTAACCTCACAACTTCACAACTGTAGTACCATATATTCCAGAACCAAGGTCCACGCAGCAGCAGCTCACTGACCTGAACCACTGAGTTGCACCTGTGTTTTCTGTGACCTCTCTGGAGGAAGCAGTACTCTTGGATGCATGGCACTAAGTGCTGTTCAGTGAAGTGCCAATCACACAAGTTTAGTCACTGTGCCAAGATGCTAAACCCACCAGCTCATTTGTCATGTGTTATATGCTCGATATTAATAGGATGTAAAGGTTGTCACTTTCCCACTTAAGGGGAAGGCAAATCCCAGAAAAAAAAAATCCTACTTATCCAGTCTATATCTAAACCTCTGTGTCAAGGAGTTGATTTCATCTGAGAAATACCAGGGACTTTGTAAGTTCCTTGGTCAAGAAGAAAAAAGAAATTCTAAGGCATTCATTCAGCTATTGTAATTCAAGATGTGATTTTCAAAAACATCCTTGTATCAGATATTAATACATTAACAAGCTGAATTATGGAATGAAATTACTAAAAAGCTAAGACTTCAGTATAAGGAAGGTTAACATTTTAATTAGCCCCCTATAATGACAGTAAAAACATTCTAGACTCCAGTAATATCTTTTAAAAAGGAATCTGCAGAAGCTCAGCTGGGGATCCAGCAGGACGAGGCAGCGGTCAGCCTCACTGCTGGTGGAACAGTACACAATACACAGTCACATCCTCGAAGATGTGCAAGGCCCACAGCACTCTCTCCTTGTGCAGAAAAGGATATGAATGTATCAAAATTTTAATAGCTATTCTTCTTATCAGGTTAAAAGGACTTAAAATGTACAAGGCAGGCGTGGCACTAAATCTGAAGAGAGTTTTCCCTCTGTTTAATACTACAAAGGTCTGTGGAGAAAGAAAAGGAGAAGTCATTACAATGTGAGTATTAGTTACCAACAAAACATTTTTCTAGGTAAGAAATAAATTCTCTCAGAGGAACCTCAGGCTTTGCCCGGTTGGCTAAGGCAAAAAAAAAAAAAAAAAAAAAAAAAGTCAGTGAGATAGCTTCTGCCCCTTTTGCACCCAGCACCCAGCCCTCAGGCCAGGCCACACACAGAGGCCATAGTACTAGTAGGTTCACATTTGGAGAATTCTGAATTCTCTGTGCCAGCTCCAGACAGTATATTCACTCACTGAGCGCTGACTTTCTCCAGGAATTACAACTAAGCACCGACTATGTGTCAGGCAATGTTGGAGGCGTTTAAGAGCCACCAGTAAACAAGACAGTCCTGTCTGAAGAGTTCATATTCCAACCAGGAAGACAAGCAGCATGAAACTCAAGAAGTCAACACTGCCGACCCTGACACACAGAAGGTAGGAATGTTAGGGCGGCAGCAGGTGAACCGGTGCGGAGGAGACCGCTGTAAAGGAAGTGGTCAGAGCCATCCTGTTAGAAAGCCTGGGCGAAACTGAAGGAAGCAAGGATGGTGAGTACTTCATCCAGTGTTTTCTCACCAAGTCTTCTCGGTCTGGCTTCTAGGAGCTTCTGAAATTAGCCTTGCCAAAATCATTCACTTGTATTTCCCAGCATGAATCCTCCTATTGAGCCAAACTAGCCCATGCCTCAGAATAGGCTATAGTAACACATAACTTGGGTGTTTGTTCACACTGCCCAGCCACCCCATGCCAAGCATTGTGCTAAGCTGGGGGGTGGGGAAGGACACAAAATTGAACAGAACTATACTTTATGGAAGGGCATATGTGAACTTGTGATCATGATGGCGGCTAAGTATGACATTCAAAACAAAAATATGAGACACAGCAGGACAAAGGAGCTCCCCTCAGACTGTCTGTGGGAAATAAAAAAGGAAAGTGAGCCAGGATGTGCTCAGAGAGGAAAACAGGGACAGAAAGAAGATGACTGAGGAGATAAAGATGAGGGTGGCCAGAAAAGGGAATGGCAGAGCAGGCACAGCTGTGCACAACCGTACTGTCTTCAGGGTGTTGACAAGCAGTTCTGTGTCCACAGAAGACAGAAGAGGGCAGAGAAAACAGTCGTCTGCGGAGCTGGAGACAGATGCAGGGCCCACCAAACTGAGAGAACCAGTGGAGGTTCAGCCAGTGCAAACATGCACAGCAAAGAGCCAAATGTAAGTCACTTTTACGTAGGTTTTTTAGAAAATTGTTTTTATTTAGAATGTAGATACCTAGATTTTAAAAACATAAGATACCCCGGGTGGTGGCAGCACTCATCTTTAATCCCAGCACTTGGCAGGCAGATAGCAGTGAGTTTGAGACCAGCCTGGTCTACACAGTGAGTTCTAGGACAGCTAGGACTATTTTATTTCTCAGAGAAACCCTGTCTCAAAACAAACCAAACAAACAAACAAAACCCCCCAAAAAAACCAAACAAAAAACCAAAAAAATCAGAAAACAAAAAACATGTAAGATAAGTTCCATTCTATTACCCAATGGTAATTTTTACTGCCAGTTTTTAAAATATCCTTCCAGAATTTTTCTTTATAAGTATTAGCATACAGATCTATCCTTAAACAGTCTTTCCCTCCAGCGAGACTGCACTATAAATACTCTTCTGCACCAAGCATTAAAAATGAACCCCACAAAGAAAAGCCCAGGGACCAGATGGCTTCACTAATGAATTCTACCAAATGTCTAAAGAATTAGCACAAACTCTTCCAAAAAAAAAAAAAACAGAAGAGAGGGGAATAATTCCCAACTCATTCTGTAAGGTTACTTTATACAGAACTGGGTAATGAAAGGAAGAGAATACTATAGATCACAGGATTTATAAAATGGACACAAAAGGCCTCAGCAAAAATACTAGCCACCAAACCTATCAGCCCGTGAAGGACTGAGTATCTGATGACATGAGATGCAGCCGAGAAGTACAAAGACAGCTTAACCAAAATAAACAAGTATTGTGACATGGTCTGTTAATACAAGGGAACACACATGGTGACCGCAGTAGCGGCAGAAAATGCTCCAATAAAATCTAATGTCCTCTCATGACAAAGTCACTGACAGGAGTTTAATCTAATGTGTACCATTTGGGACCCTCAGCCAGCATCTGCCTGTCTTTATCCCCTACCCCTTCCACTACTTGCTCTTCTTAAAACCCAGATTGAACACCTCTTGGAGGCAGGGACCAAGCTCATGCTTCGTCTGTGGTTCCCATACAGCGCTCAGTCCACACACTTCCAATGAGCAGGTGTTGGCAGGTTATTTTTTAAGTTCCTTTTTTTGCCTTTTATTTTATATTCTCTTCATCAGCCAGAGTCACCACAGCCTCTCCCACTAGCAAAGCAACTTTGGTGAGCAGCTCTGTCCGTTTAGAAGAGCCCACGTGCCCCGTCCCATGTCTGATACAGCACTACACTGGCCCTCTTCCTACCCCAGGATATAGAGGTTCTGTTGTGATCCCCAGAAAAAGCCCAATCCTAAAAGCAAGCAGAACTAGAATATCTGGGGTTAGCTTAAAACAGGTCAAGGGCAGAGATTTGGTTCTTCCATTTCTTGGCTTCCCAAAGAAATAAATGGGCCACAACAATCTCTCTTTCTGAAGTGCTTGTACCCCTCTGTGTTTCTATAGCAACTCTCTGTGAAATGCCAGGCCTTTCAAATAACCTCCTTATCCAGCCTCTTAATATTCCCATAAAGTATTGGTAAAGAAGGAATTCTCAACCTGTATGCATCTTACAAAAGCTCAGGAGAGGGACACCACCCATAAAGGTCACATGGCAAAGAGCATACATCATGCCAAGCTCAGGGCCTTTTTACAGCCTCTACTGTGCCAGATGGGGTGGTAATTTCATGACTACATGACAGAATGAAGTTTCTCTGTAATTGGGATTCTCTGGTAAATGGGAAATTTGAGCTCCTGGGTATAGCATATAAAGTAGCTAAGAATAGTGGGGATAAAAAAACCCACTGGTCTATCCACCAGGGCCTAAAGTTCATTCTCGCCCCCCACTCACCTAAAGCCTTTACTAAATTGCCTGCCCACCTTAAATGACAACCAACAAGACTTTGGAAAAAAAGAAAACCCTACTCTCTTTACTCTTCATGTCCTTGTTTCTCGGGTTGGTCACATGGGAGGTGCTTCCTATTGTACGCAGAAGGGACTCAATAAATGCTGTCTGTTAATGAAAAGCTAGCCAGGGTTCTGGTGATGAACCAGAAAACTGAGGAGCCTGAGGAAAACCAGGTGCTTTTATGGAACTAAAAAAAAAATGGTTTGCAAATAGAGACTTTACCAGTTACAGTTCATTCATTAAGTATAACTCTAATAATTTAGAGACAATGTTGCACATAGAATAGAATTTTAACATTACCTTTCTAAACCCTCAAACTCTATGACGTATAAAAGTCTTTTCTCTACTTGGAAAGTAAGAACCATCTTTTGTACACTCAACTCCTGACACTTTCAGTGGGAGTTGCTCTATAATTTGCTTTATCATTAAAATAACTAGATTTACTGATAATTTGCATGTAGTGTTTCTTAAGCATACCTTCTGGATAAAGCAAAAGGGTGTCTGGACCAACACAACTCAAAGCTTAGGAATTTCCGAGTGCACACTGGTGCTTGCAGGACTCATAAGTGTGAGACACAGGAAATGAGCGGTGCTGGCAGGCTTTCTCTGTAAGTGCACACACAGGTGGTAAGTACTGTGGACCGCACTCTCTGTCACAATAGTGACTGCCACTGGCAACATATAAACAAACATGAATGGCTGTATCCTGCAGAACTTCGTGGTTACACAAAACTCATACAGTTTTCACAATACAGCTACTTGGGAATAGGCAAACTGTACTTAGCCACACAAGCCAATGGCGGCACTGATCTGGCCCTGTGAAGACTGGATTGGCTGCACTGGAGTCATCTGAGAACTTTTTAAAAACAGAGATTGCTAACTCCCACCTCCAGCAGTGGTTAAATGAGTCTGTGCAAGAGTCCGGAGACTTTGTCCCACCAGGGAGCAAGCAGATCATCCCTCAGTGCTTGTCCTGAAACACTTGGGGCCGTCTCCAACTTCCCTCCCTAGCTGAGTGGTCAGATGAAGCATATTTAGAAAATGGGAAAAGCCTGCTGGTTGGATGTGGCAAGTCCTTTCCAGTCTTGCTATCTATGATGTGATAGTTTAGACATTTCACAAGACACCCCTGATGACGTCAAAAAGCAGCAAGCCACACTTCTGAAGAGAAAACCTACCATTATCTATTCTCCCACATTCCATCTGGAAGAACTTTTGGAAATTATTCTGCCCTCTCATGTTAGTCTATCAGGACCAGGGATGAGGTTGCTTGATACTGCATGGAAACCACAGCAGTGAGGGGCAGGGGAAGCCTCCTGGGGGCAGAGCCCTACACACCCTGCCTTCCTGCATTGTGCTGTCTCCTCTACTTTTACATCTGCTCTTCAGAGAACACTGGGTATGGGAAGGATACAGGCAAGCATATGGTCTGGATACGAGACACTTCTTATAGACTAAAGGCTTGGTCCCTAGTGCCAGCAGTGATTAGAAGTGTGGCTTTTAGGATGAGGCTGGATGATAAGGGCTCTAATCTAGTGCCTGGATGAATCCATTGTCACAGCTATAATCCTACAGCATTACTGGGAGGTGGTGGAGACTGGGAAGCAAGGCAGGGTTGGAATGGACAGAATGAGAGGGACCTCTCTGGCTGGGTGTATTTTGTTCCCGGCCCCTCCCTCCCTGCTGCTGGTTCCCTGGTGCCATGAAGCAAACAGCTTTCTTCTTCCACATCCTTCTGTCAGGACTCTGTTTCATCACAGGCTTGAAAGATGGAGTGAACTGACCATGAACTGGACCCACTAAAATCAGAAGTCAAAACGTGTCTTTCTTCTTTGAAGTTGCTATCCTCAGGCATTTGTCAAAATGACAAGACAATGAGTAACATGAACAGATGTGACGGAAAATTCTGTGACAAAAAATATAGTTGAATTTGTTTTTGTTTTCCAAGGCAGGGTCTGACTATCTAGCCCTGGCTGTCCTGGAACTCACTCTGTGGACCAGGCTGATTGAACTCAGAGACCCACCTGTCTCTGACTCCAGAGTACTGGGATTAAAGGCATGCACCACTGCAGCCAGTCCTATAACTGAAAATCTAAAGCATCTACATGGTTCTTTATTTTAACATTTATTTTCACTGCTCAATGGTAAGATCCAGAAAACACGATGCATACCTTGTCCAACACGGCTCCTACACCGACCCTTCAAAACCCAGCTGGGGAAGGAGCAAGTGCTAGTCTTGGATGCGAATACTTCTTAAGCAATGATCACTTGGTGCCCATAAAGTCCAGGCTATTTTACCCAATCTGTCTTAAATTAGATCTTTGTGAAGTAAATGAGTTAAAAGGAAATTGAAATTGGACTGTGGTTTACTGCCCAAGGGGAAATATCCGTTCATAACAACAGCCAGCGAGTGCATCTGAGCACAAAGCCCATTAAGAGCAGTGGAACAGTTCTTAACAAATTATGGCATGGAGTATTAATAAATGTGTCACGTTGGCATAAAATGAGCCTTCTAAAAAGCACAGGCTTTTCATTTCTAATTAGCAATGTGGGGTTTGGACCACGTGACTTAGAAATATGGCCGCTGTTAACTCAGAATGCAATGTCTTTTCTTTGGGGCCTACAATTAGGGAAAGAGTCATTTTGCACAACCAGGTACAAGCACATTCATAAGCATACCAAACAAATGACAGCATAGTACAAACACAATACAACGTATACAGCTTCACAGCAATGCAGTATGGCCCACTTATTAGCATGTTCTCAGCCCTACACTCCAAACTAGAACAGTTTCTAAACCATTTTAAAAGTATAAATGAAAACAACAAAAGAATAAAAACGATGCCATGTGGACAAGTAGAGAACACAGAACAGAAAATGTCTTAAGGAACTGGTCATTCAATAGTCCAGGGTCAGCCATGTGACACACAGCTCAGGAGGGTGACTCCCTGCTTGGTCACATTCTCTGCCTCCTGAGCAGGCTGCCATTACACAGGTAACCAGCAAGCATCTAATGGCCTCCGGGCTCTAGGCCCCCATCTAACCTATAAGAAGGTAGCTGGAAACAGGTCCTTTTAGTCCCTCTGCCTTTAGCTGCAGCTGCACTAATGGTGACTGTCTCCAGAACCTGGATCAGAGGTCAGAACTGCCTGGCTCTTCTCACTTTGGACTGGTTTCTACAGCCACACATTCTTACCTGCTAAATCTACTATATGTCCCATATTCTCTCAGCCCTGACGTGACAGCCATCGCTATCAATTTGACTGGGTTTAGAATCACTGTGAAAATACACCTCTGGGTGTGTCTGTAGAGCTTTCCCAGAAATATTTAACTGAGGACACAAGGCCTATCCTAAATGAGGATGGTGCCACAACAGGCTGAAAGCCTCAATTCTCAACACCACCAAGGAGTTTCCCAGTTTGAAAACAGCCACCTGGAGAAATGTCCTCCCATGGTCAGCCTTGAAGGTGGGCAAAGGCAGCTATAATCTACAAGGGTACATAGCAACTGCAATTTATGAGGCTACCTTAGCAAGTCGGTCATAGAACCTGGTGCTGCTGTCCAGATGTTACTGGTTTTGTAGGCATGAGGGGCATTGCTGAGGCCAGGCAAAGTACGGTAGGGCTGGACTTCCTGCCAGGAGGCCCTGAGACATCACTGCATGAAGTTGAGAAGGTAAAGGAAGACCTCAAAATGTGGCAAATCTACTTAGGACAGCTGTAGCCATAGAGTGGATTTGTGCACCTCTCCCTCCAAGCTACACGTGGTATAGGCACAACGAAGGACAGGTCCATTGGAGCCCAGGTGATGCTGAACAGGGAACTACATGTTTGGTGGCTTGCTGAGCTTTGGTCCAGTCTTTCTGTTACACAGCCATCCTTCCATTCTGGGATGGGTAGTGCAAATTCTCTGTCTTTGGATAATCTGTTTCACTTAGTAGAAGCTCACAGTTAAGAGCCTGTCTTGAGTCTCAGCTGAGACTTTGGACCTTTGAACAGTGTTGAGACTGTTAAAGACTTATGGAGACATACAGAGAGGGAATAAACACATCGTACATTATGAGATGAAAATGAGACCTCAGAGAGGGGTATAATGTTATTATTTCGATTAAGCTTATATGTCTAGGCATTAACTTAACAACAGATGACACTGTGATGGTTAATCTTCACTGTCAATTTGACTGGACTTAGAATCACCATAGAAATGTATTGTTGGGTGTGCTTATAAGGATGTTTGCACCAAGGTTTCATGAATACAGGGGACTCCACTCCATGGTCTGGGACTCTGGACTGAATAAAAAGGAGGTGGTGAGCTGAGCGTGGTCTACATCATAAGCTTCAGGCCAGTCGGAGGTCACAGAGAGACCCTGTTTCATAAACAAAACAAACAAACTTGATGACACCAATTCCAGATGATCTGCCTAAGCTACGGTCACAGAGTGAGGGGGCAGGAATAGAGGAGAGTTTCTAGGACCCAGGTTTGCTGGTTCCAAGCAGGGCTCTTCTTGCCATGACGGATCATCTGATCTACCCCTTACACCAGTGAAGGACTCTTGTCTAATTAATCCCTTTACTACTCATAAACAAAAGCCACACATACCTGAGAGCATAGGTGCTTATGGTTCTCTCAGGGGTTGGCCGGGGGAACTCAAGGTGAATACCACATCTGCCTGTGGCTATCCGTTGTCATTCTTCCTATCTACATCTAGTCACAGGAAGCCACCTGACATAACAGCAGCACCGTGTACCTGCTTCACGGCTTAGCCAGCATAATACTGCTCCCCAGGGCAATGCAAGTCTGAACCTCCTCCCTGGCAACGCTTCCTGACCTCCTGCAATGGAAGTTTCTCCTCTTAAGGTATAAAGATTGCAGATGTTCAAGAACACGCTCTGTAAAGAATAACCACAATCTAGAAAGGTTCTCACCTTCCTCTCCTGAAGCAACAGAGGAGAATGGCTGAGCCCATGACTCCCAAGACCTGGATTCCAGGCCAGCACTGTTGCTGGTTGACTCTCGGGATCCTGGATACTTACTTCAGGCTGGCACAGGGTCATCACTCACAAGAGACCCTGCTGCTGTGACTGCTTTTCACCATCCATGGTACCAAGAATCTATACCTGGGTTCCAGTCATTAGAGTACTGTGGGCTGCTAGACCTGGAGTGCAGAAACCCCCAGAGGCCTCTGAAAGGCTGCACCAGCTCAAATGGTGTCAGAAGGGATCCCCGACCTGGGGAACTCTGACACGTTCTACGCTCTGGTCACAACTAAATCCACCATTTTAAACAACCCAGCCTTTCTGTCCCATCTCTCAGCCTCAAGTATACAGCCCCTCATATCCGACTGCTCTCTCCTCTTCCAGGTGACTCACTACTTAGAGATCTAGCTCCCATACCACTGCCTCTCTGAAGGCAGCCTGTCCAACCCTCTGAAACAATTCCTCTCCCTTCAGCACATCCTCACAACATGCCCTTCACACCTGTTAGAGCAGCGAGCTTCAAAAACTATCATTATAACTTAGGCACCAGCATCATGAGATACACATCCCACCAGGGCGGGGCCTATCTTCCACCTATCACGCCTATGTCAGCTCACCAAGCGGAGGACAGAATATGAAAGGTTGACAGGCTATACATGCTTATTGAATGTATGACTGAATCTCTTAGACATGAAGAAATTATACAATGGAAATCAAATAACCAATAGCTATATCCAGCCTTTTGTTAGATGCTCAGTGATATCGGAACCTTTCTGACCCTTGGCTCACCCACCTCTAAAAATCCATTAACTTTAGATTTTGAAAGTCTTTTCATGTTTTTCAATGCCTTGGATATCATGGTGAAGATATGGCATGAAAAATGACTAAAAAAAGCCAATACATTAAATTTCTAAAACGAAATGACAGAAAATTCTGCAAATGATAACAGAAACCCCAACAAAACCTCTTTCTGCAGCACACACCTGATAGGGAGCAGAATATGGTGCTCTCTGCTGTGCACAGTAAGTTCCCAGACTACAGAATGGAACCCTGGCTCTTCCACAGGCTGGCTGAGTGAGAGAGCAAGTTACCTGAATAAGAAGGCTAATGTTTTAAAGTTAGATTCTCTTTCCTAACTTTGAAAACATGCACAGGGCTGGAGTGACAGCTTGATGGCTCAGAGGACTTGCTTCTGGAAGGCGTAGATTCAGCTCCCAGCACCCACGCGGCACTCACGACTATCTGAAACTCCAGTTCTAGGAGCTCTGATGTCCTCTTCTGGCCTTTACAGGCATCAGACATTAACATGGTACACAGACATACACGCAGGTAAAATACTTGGTCACGTAAGAACTATGACAAAGGGAAAACTCATCATAATACCAGCATTTCTTTAATATTGGCAGTCCTCAGATATTACAGGAACTTGGATATCTGGAATATTGGTGGTGCTATCAGAGATAAAAGTGAGAGGCTTGAGGGGGAACAACCCAATTGTGAGCATGCTGGGTCACCTGTGGGGAATCCACAGGGCTGGCTGGGATGATGCTAAGTTGTACAGAAGCAACCAAGGCTGAAGGTGCAAAATGAGTGGCCTGGTCCTGAGACAGGGTGAGGTCACTCAGTGTGACTTCCAAGTGAAAACAGGGCCCAAGGCCAGAGCTTTAGGGAACAATAGGGTGGAAGGGAAGGTAGAAGGAAGCAGAAAGAACCTGACATAGAAGAGAATTCAGGGGAAAGAAGTTAATTGATCGCCAGTATTAACCCAGCTGAGAAAAGACCTTAAAAACAGCCCACCCTTGGGAGATCTCAAGGATATCATGAGAAAGGTGAGGCTGAGGGATGGACAGGGTCAAGGCTGCACTCTAACTCTTGATGGCATGAGGAATGACTAGATCAGCGGGGGAGATGAAGATTCATGAGATGGGAGAGGCCTTGCCCATGATCATAGATGGAAGATCATAGATGGAGCAAATGGCACACAGAGAAAGAAGGGTTAACTTCTGTCGAGCAGGACAGTCCCAAGGCAGCAGCAAGGTGAGGCAAAGGCCGCACAGGGCCTAATTTTGAACAGCAGATGGACAGCCATCCTCTAGAACCAGAAGAACTTTTTGCTGAAACATTATCTGACAGACCAAAGTTTGCGGCCCCAGCAGAGCGCATAGACTATAGGTCTTCAGAACTCGAATCAGAGACCCTATAGTAGAATGGCAGTCAACAAAAATGGCTCGTGCCAACCAGGTTGGATGTAAAGCTCAGAACTTCTGTTGACTTCAGACACAGTAAGTGAGAGAAGCCTCTGTGTAGAGATGTCAGCCTCACTCTACTAAGACAAGGCTAAAATGAAGTTAACTATTCCAGAAAAAATGATCAACACGATCGCCAAGATACCTGCCATCATTTAAACGGCAATTAACATTACATAAATCAAAGGTCAACTTTTATTACAGTAAACATCTTTATACCTTTCAGCCTGGGTAAACTAGTTCCTAAAAGGGTCTAGTGGACAGCAAGGCTGAGGTGAACCAATCTCAGGATTAACATAAGCAGTGACCCCTGTATATACAACTGAGTGCTTTCAAAGCACTGGGGAACTGGAAGCTTTTCTCTGGAGGGGACAGGCTGTGAGACATCCTCATAGTTCAGGCTGATGCTAAGACGGACTGGAGCTCTGTGTAGAAAGACACCTGGCAAACTTCGGGTAAACTCCTGAACTCATCAATTCCCTCAAGTTTCCATTTCCACCACTGTAAGTCAGACATCCATGACTTCACGGCTGGTCCCTCTGGCCCAGCTCTTTCCCTTGGTACACATGTGTATCATGGCCACCATGTCAGCTGTCACCACACTTGACTCCCATCTAAGGCCATCAGTAGCTCTCCACTGTTTATCAAGAAAGGACAAACTTGAGAGTCTCACAGTCTCAGCTGTCCAAGCTCTGGTCCCAATTCTCCCGCTCGGTCTTCTTTCCCACTGTACCTCAGTCACTCTCTATTTCCCACTTAGGTTAGACAGACTGGCCTTCCTTACATACTGTGTCTTTGTCCGCATGCCTTTATTGCCATTGTGTTCAGTATCCTTCAGAGTTCTAGGCCACAAAGCCTAATTCTACTCTTGCTATGGACTCATCATGAGACCCCTAACCCAAAGGGACACTGTACTATATGCTACTACTATGTCGCTACATTATAAGCTGCTTGGGGTAAAAGAAGGACTTTATTTATTTTATTTATTTAGTTTGTTCCCCACAACTAAACTGAATGCCTTACACAAGAAGCATTTTCTGAATTAAATGATCACATTTTATGTGACGCTAACCACACTGGCATGTATTCCACATCAGTTCCTCTTTTCCACAAGTCACTTCATAGAGGACGGCCAGTAACACAAAGAGAAAAATACTTCGTCAGGGGTGGGCAAGACTGAAGGTTTGTCAGACCAGTGAATCAACAAGATACTAAAGCATTATGTAGTGGGAATTACTAATATCCTTTTACAAGGCCCTTTCTAATTCCAAGGCTCTGTAGCTGGTATGGAAAGCCTGGTGGACACTCCACAGTGAGCCAGCCTCTACCAAAATCTCTAATCCATCTAGAAATCTAATTTTTGATCTATTCCTAAGCTTCTAAACAAAACCATTTTTAAAGGGAAAGGAAGAATGTAACGTTGACTAGTTTTTCCTATCTAAAAAGTTTAGCTCACTTTGGAAGTTAAGAAAAATTTTCATTTAAAAATCCTATTGTCACCACTCAGTTTAAAACCACATGATGTTTTCATGTGCATTATCTCCTAAGATTCACCCATTCGCTAATCACCTCTGACTGAACGATTACTGGAGAGCAGGCCTGGCTGAGGACAGACAACAACGATGAACTAGTAACTGTCCTATATACCAGGTGCTACCTGTGACAAAGAAAAGCAAAACAGAGTTAGCAGAATCCACTGCTTTAAACAGGGCAGTCAAGTGATGGTCTCTACAGACACTGAAAAATGTATGGGATAGTAGTTCTTAGTGTACCCATCAGTTTCTAGACTAGAGAAACCAAAGGCCCTGCATGGGTGAGTGACATGGCTAAGATGGCCTGGAATTAGGTGCGAACAGGGTCGGGAACAGGGTCAGAAACAAGACTCCCACCCTCACTGCCTCACAAGCACTGTCCCCGCCCTCACTGCCTCACAAGCACTGTCCCCATCCTCACAAGCACTGTCCCTGCCCTCACTGCCTCACAAGCACTGTCCCCATCCTCACAAGCACTGTCCCTGCCCTCACTGACTCACAAGCACTGTCTCCAGCCTCACAAGCACTGTCCCATCCTCACTGCCTCACAAGCACTGTTCCTGCCCTCACTGCCTCACAAGCACTGTCCCCAGCCTCACAAGCACTGTCCCACCCTCACTGCCTCACAAGCACTGTTCCTGCCCTCACTGCCTCACAAGCACTGTCCCCAGCCTCACAAGCACTATCCCGCCCTCACTGACTCACAAGCACTGTCCCCGCCCTCACTGACTCACAAGCACTGTTCTAGTCTGATCTGGTGAATAAAAACTGAAATATCACTTGACTTCCCTATACCATTGAGTGAAAAAAAATTTAATAACAAAATAATCTGAAGTTTAAAAATATATAGCTTTAATTTTAAGTGTCTATGCTGGCTGTGCAATGGAACAGCTTATCAGCAGCATCAGTCACACCTGATGGACACAAGTATTCCCTTAACAGCCTGGCTCCGCACACCTGTCGACATATTAAACAGATTTGGAAATGAGTGTCTGCCAGCAACAGTGAAATACGTGTGCATGCATGGGGCGGGAAAAGGGGATGAGATTTCAGGACTGCTGGGTTTATCATTAGGTAAGCAGAAAACTGTAAAGACTGGGTACCTACACCAAATGACACCATGGTGGGCTGAAGACAAGATGTATTATAGGAATTCAGAAGGGAGAGGTTTCGGTTTTGGTGTAGAAGCACCAAGTTCTGGCTGGGCTTGGGTGGGCAGGGAGAACTCCCAGAGCTGAAGTTAAAGGAAGAGTACATTCCAAAAGGAGTAGAGTGGGGACCCTGAGTGAGCAGAGAGCATTTACCACACTGTGAGCACAGGATACAAGCAGCAACGGTAACACACAGTACAAAGATACAGATGTACGCCTGCTCTCCTGCTCCCATGTGTAGATGAAGAAATCATGGCATTTTAGTTGGCCAAAAAGACAAAACTAGAATGAAACCTAGGTTTTCCTTCCCAGTTAGGCGCTCTTTCCACTATGTCATTCTGGCAGGCAGGGGTGGGTTGTGATGGGAGGGAGACATTCTTCCTTTAAAAGGTAACAGAGGTGGAGAGGCCAAATAAATACCTCAAGAGCTCATGTCAGGTGAGCAGTTCTGGAGGTACTGACAATGAGCTCAGGCTCTCAGCACTACATCTTATCTTCCTAAGGAGGTGAACATGCCACAGGGATGGGTAGGGATGCAAACAAGAAAGGAAATCATCTACGTATTTGTGTGTGCACATGTGTGTGCCTCACACGTGGAAATCAGAGAATAACCCATGAGAGGCAGTTCTTTGGTAAGTGCCCTAACCCACTGAGTCATCTTGCAAGCCTGGTTCCAGCTTTTGACAAAGTATCAATAACTTAAAATAAATAATGTAAGGAAGCTGAATTAAATGATGCCAAAGGCCCCCACATTTTAATTTCCTGTGACTTTAAGTGCACTCACTTTGTAGAAAATCATATAGTGAAGTGAGATGAACTTTGAGAAAAGTGACCTTTCAGTTCAACAGGAATGCACCATAGTACTTAAAGACACATTGATCCTGCAAGGTGAACTTTTGTTTCTAGGGTTTTCTTATAATAGGTCAGTCTATTAGACACAGAAGCCATGTCAATCATCAGGCCTAAGAAATGAGAAGGGGGTGGGATTCAGGTAGAAGAGTCTTCAACTCAACGCATGGTCACTTAAAACTCAACAAATTACTGTTAAGTAGCAGATAGTATTTTCTGTAGTGAAGATAGACACTGTAAGCAGTAAAGGAAAAGCCATTAATTTGATTCTCTAAAAGAAAAAAACTGGAGGAAGGGAAGCAAAGTGGGAATTGCACTGAGAAAACTCAAGACCCCACAGCATAACACAGGGTAGCGCACGGCTGTCGTGCTAGCCTGAGCTCTGCCTCAGAAAAACTAAACATCAACCACAATAACAAAAACGAGAAACAAAGATTCCACAAGAAACAAAAAGAGAAGAGAGGTGGCAGAGGCCAGAACAAATATCTGAGGTCGGGTTCTTCACATGCATCTGCTGTGGCTCGCACAGGTCTAGAGAAACCACAGAAAAGACCAGCAACCGTTAACACTGCAGGGGGCCAAGTAGTGCAACAGAAGGATGGGCATAAGGCAGACATTTTACCAAATACCACTCAACTTTTGGTCATGTAAATAAATATATGACCTATTTTTAAAATGAGATTAGTCAAGATATGTATTTGCTCCTTAAATGTTCTTATTCATATCAAATAGCTGAAGAATAAGGTCAGAGATGGGGACTGACTGAGAAGCCAATGATAATGGCACTGGGACCTATCTCTTCTGCATGTATTGGCTTTTTGGGAACTTATTCTATATGGATGCACATCTTCTTAGACCGAGATGGAGGGGGAGGGCCTTGGGCTTCCCATAGGGCAGGGTATCCTGCCCCATCTTAAGGAAGCAGGGGAAGGGCGGTGGGGTAGTGGGGAGCAGGAGGGCCGGGAACAAGGGGAGTAAATGTAAATTTTTCTTTTAACAATAAAAAAAAAAAAGAATAAGGTCAGAGGAAGGAAGTGTTAGAACCAAGTGTTGGGAGTGAGGGCAGGAGGCACCCTGCAGAACAGTGCCTGAACAGTGTGGTGCACAGCTTCCAGGGTCTTGAGTTTCCTGGAGCACGAGCTATATACAATGGACGAAACCACAAGTTTTAAAAGAGAACCCATTTTCTGTTACCCATGAAAGAAAGAGGAAAGAAAATGAGAAACAAGGTCTCTGTGGTCCCTTCAATGATGGGACAACTAGAAACTGAGGCTTGAAAGCGAAACACTCATTTACCAGAGGAAAGAGAGTTTATCTTCCAGGAATTATTTACTACAGTTCCTGAAAAACAAACAGAAAGGAACGTCTTACATCACTTCTTCCCTATGAGTTTTTGATTTGTGGGTTAATTCCCAGAGTGCTGCCTGTAGGAGAAGCTGACTTAACCCATACAAGGCCTTGGTTAGTAAGCAGGACCAGAAACAGTAACATAATAAGAATTTGCATGTAAGCTGAGAAAACATGTTATTTGTAATCAGATGGAAAACTCCTCATTTAGAAGGGCAATGGCTATGGATACAGCCAAGTTAGAGGGTATGTGCCTATCATGCTCAAAGCCCTGGGTTCAGGCATCAACACCTCATAACATATGTGTGCTGGTGTAGCCTATAAATCCAGAACTCAGGAGGTGGAAGCAGGAGGATTAGGAATTCATATGGTTACATGGTGAATTCAAGGCCAGATTGGGCTACATAAGACCCTGCCTAAAGTAGATAAGTAGGTAGGTAGGTAGGTGATAGATAGATAATAGGTAGATAGGTAATAAAGATTAATGCACAACAAACATGTCTGAACTGCTAGCAATGCTTTCTTCACATAATTTGTTTGCTTTATTGTAGCCATAAGCCAATGGCTACAATGACTATATATAATATATATATTAATATAGTCATATATATATGTTTTACAGACTTTTCTTAATGGTAACATTTAAAAAACTTTAAAGACCCCCCAAAATATAATTAAAATTATTCTTCTCAGGAAATATTTGCTCTTATGACAGGCCAAAGGCTGAAGTTAAACTTTCCTCTATTTTGTGTGTCGTGTATGTGTGTATACTTGTTTCATGTATGCTGGTTGTATGTATGTATGCTTTTGGTGGCCAGAGGTCCATGTCAAGTGTTCTTAATTGCCCTCCACCTTATTTTTGAGACAAAAATCTCTTACTGGACCTGGGGCTCATCAGCTTGGCTAGGCAGCCTGCCTAGTGAGCTTCGGGGTCTACATGCCTCTACATTTCCAAGGACATGTTTCACTGCCAGGCTTCAGACTCTGTGCGTGGGTGTGAGGGATCTGAACTCAGGGTCTCACATGTGTGTGACAAGCCATAACCCCAGCCCCTAAAGTCACACTTTCTGTCCCAACAAGCCAGTTGGAGCTCCACTGGCAACAATGGATTTATCTGGTAGAGTCAAAGGCCTACTCTCTGTAGAGACCCAGCTGTGACCCAGGCACTGGACACAGAAAGAGAATGCCAGTAGGGCAGGGCCCAGGGAAAATGTATACAACGGAAAATGAAATCACAGGTAAGAAAATAAAATTGAATTTGCATATAAGATGGAAAAATAAATAATTTAGGCCCTGAGAAATAAAGGAACTTGCTAAGAATCACGAATTATTTTGTAAAATTTGTTTTTCTTTATCTTCCCCTCTGATTATTTGTGGTAGCTTGGACAGTATTTATACTAGCAAAGAAGACTATAAAGAACGAATGCTGTGAGAAGGGGTGGAGTCAAGGTCTCTCTCCAGTCTACTGTCCTCAGTGTCACCTCAGGCTTTAATCTTCAGACCTGGAAGACCTGGGGCCACTGGTCCCACTCCTCCCCCATGCAGCTGCTGCGAGCTGCAGCAGCCACACCTGGGTAAAGGGCTATGCTTTCCAGAGGGCATCTTGACTGCTTTTGCCATCCATTCGGAGTTAAGCATGCCTTTTAAAACTCATTTATATATTTATGCACTGTGTGTGTGTGTTCATTGTTGAGAGGGTATGCACACCAGGGCACTCAGGTGACCAGAGGACAACTCATAGGAATCCATTCTCTCCTCCCACCCCAGGTTTTGAGCCTTCTCAGTGATCCTAGTAAGGATAGATCTCTTAATTGTGTCCCATTAACAAGACAAGGAAGTTAACATTTCTTTTAAAACATACTAACAACAGTTAGTTAGTTAGCAGTTTAAAAGGGCAGTTGTGTTAACAAAAATAGTGTACCTGATTTTTCTATTCACATCTACACAACTCCACAAAACCATCACCCTACCCATTATCTGGAAAATCCATTGACATCTATTTAAATGACATCTGTTGAATTAGATGGGTCTCCTATAATGTGAGGTCAGGTTTCAGAATCTAGCACTTAATTACCTGGCCAGTGAATCACAGGAGGCCTGATTCTCCTTTAGTCTTTTTTCATACATAATCATAACAAATCTAAGATTTGGTCAAACATTGTTCAGGATGTTTGAACCCTTGGCCAAATGAAGACTGGCCTTTTGCCTGTGTTCTCTGTCGACTGGGAAACAAAGATTCACCCTGACAACAGTATGACAAGGCCAAAGTGTGCTTCACTGTTTGTCCCATAATGGCCATGCTCCAGTATCACAAAGGAGGGCTACACAGAGAGCACAGCCATGATCTCCATTACAGCGACAGCCTGCTACCGCTCTGCAAGAAATATCTACTATACTAAGACAGAATTTCAAATGTGTGGGTTAGGGAGATTCCAGTGACTGTAGCATCCTTTTGAATGATAATAGATGTTTCATCTATGGTCACACTTCCTCCCTCTCTTCCTTCTTCTTCCCAGGGGCTCCACACATGCTGGAAAGTGCTCTGCCAGGGAGCTACACCCTAGCACTCGTATTTTTTTTTTAATTTTTCATTTTTCCTTATCTGTCCTAGAAGCAAAACTAGAAGTCTTATTAACAGAGTTGGCCTGTGGGAAGACCCAAGAGGCCCTCAGCAACAACAAAATGGGAAACCGATCCCAGGCAGAAGCAAAGGCTAGCCATGTCTCCCCACTCTGGCAGACAGGGTTCCTTTCCCCCTCTCCCACGCCTGCAGGGAAGGGGCCTCTGCAACTGGGCCTCCTCCAACTCACTTTCTGCGTCAAATAGTATGGGTCAAAGTCCTCCAGGGGAACTGCAACCAGGCCTTGGGGGATGTCCCCATAGATGAAAGGCAAACTCTTCCCTGCTTCCAAGTCACTGTTCGGCCTGGGCTTGCTGTCTTCGTCATCTTCCCGATGACTGCCATCCGCCTTTGGGGGCTTCTTGAGCTTGCTTTCAGCAATGCGCCTCTCGATGTTTGCCAGCGACTCAGGGGTGAAAGGCTTGAAACTATCAGGGCCTGGTGGTGCGAGCAGCCGCGCTGCCATCTTCTCATCCTGCAGCAGCTTCGTTAGTTATGCTGTGTCCAGGACAGGCCAGCTCTGGAAGAACAACACAGGCAGCATGAGTCAATCACTGCTCTGAGAGGAGGCCAGAGCAAAGCAGCTCACTCTCAACCTCCACACGAAACATTTGCAACAGTTTCCACCATGACATGGCTCTTTTTTATCTAAAAAAAAAAAAAAAAATCTATGGTGAGAATGGCTTGGGTGACTGTTGTAATGGCCCTTAGGGGAGCACTCAGCTAGGGAGATGGAAAGATTGGGGTCTTTCGAACTGCTAGCATATATTATATTTACTGAAACCCGACTCACTGTTCAGAACCACACACGAATAAGAAAGATGTGTTTCACAGTCCCCAGGCACTCTGCTCTGGCTAATGAGGAACAGATGACGCTCCCTAGGGCCTGCATCTACACGCCCAAGTCACCTTCCTTCCTCTGGATCTAGGATCCAAAAGAGACTATTTTCCTTTACGGGCAAGAAAAGGATAAACTGTCCCTCTTTTCGAAAACTGTACTTTCTGGGTTGTGAGGGCGATCTGGTTGCAACATCTGTCACCCCATTGATCACCAGGGTTGATTTGGCTGATCTGGCTGGCTAGGCAGGTGTCCCCTTCCTCCCTCACCACTCCATGTGTGTACCCCACCAAGGACAACTTTCCCGAATTAGAGGAGGACCTGTCTTTGGTCAAGGGTATATGAGTAGCTGCGCTCCCTGCTTGAACCTCCAAACAAGCTCTCAAAAACTGCACTTTCTGAAAACGAAACTAACTCTTTCAAACTTTTGTGAACACAAAATACTGATAAAAGCTCTCATTTGCATCCATCCTCAATGTACTGAGTAGTCAAAATCTTTCCAGTATAAAAGGCCAGTAGTATCTTTTGGTGGGATCAAGCACCTGTCAGGGACAAACAAAAGATGATTTTCAGGGGAAGGGGCTGCCATTGCCCCCAAAGCCCCCTATTTAGCGATGAGAAAGGCTGAGGGAATGAACCCAGGTTCCCCATGTGCCAGCCATGTAGTACTGCAAGCCCAGGAGGCTGGAATGCTGAAAGACTCAGAAGGCAAGGACGGAGCAGAGAACATTCCATCTAGAAAGAGCAACTGCAGCAAGGTCACACAGGCATCAGGGACTTCTCAGCTGGTACGTGAAAAGCCATTTCACTCCTGTATGCAGAACCCTAGTTACTTCTAACCCAAGCCTGGAAACAGAGGAATCAGGAAGCTGGGAGCAATGGCTTAGCTCTTGGCAAGAATGGACAGACACCACTGGCAGTTCACCTGGTACACAAAGTGGCACTTCCTTCTTTCAGTCTTGGTAGAATAAGGCAGTCCAGGAAATACACTTCTTAAGGCTCTGTCTCTCATACTCCATGCACCTTTTAAGATTATTTATTTAGTGTCAC
The DNA here is from genome assembly GCA_028555095.1 of Dicrostonyx torquatus. Taxonomy (NCBI): domain Eukaryota; kingdom Metazoa; phylum Chordata; class Mammalia; order Rodentia; family Cricetidae; genus Dicrostonyx; species Dicrostonyx torquatus. The sequence continues at coordinate 960,151 of JAQHUG010000384.1, read as the reverse complement.
CCATGTACCCAGGAAATAGTTTTGAAAGACAAAACACTGCTGTTTCTGCTCCTACTTAGTCCTCAGGGTCCACTTCACAACTATATGTAAGCTGGGCCTGCTCAAGCCAATGGGTGTAAAGTCTCACTGATGTGGAGCTTGGTCCCTGGGGCCTCCTTTCATAAATCCACCTGCACAGACTGTTTTCCTGGTGACTGCTGTGCCACAGCATGGAGCTAAGTGTCTTAGACCAGGCTCTACTTACAGCATGGGGTTCTGTGGCCAGAACCATACAGTGGCCCCACACAGACCGGTATCTTCCCACACTGCACCAAAACTCACAGGTCCAGGCAAGGGGAGGGGCCAAAGGGAACATTCTGGTAAGTATAGGACTTTAGAGACACAAGACATGGTAGGACTCCTCCATCTATTGTGTAGATGATTCCAGAAATGTAGAGTCCTAAGAGACTGGACAACTTGCCCAGGTCACAGGCTCAGCAGGTAAGGGTACTTGCTGCCAAGCCTCAAGACTGGAGTTCTATCCCTGGAATCAACATGACAGAAGGAGAAAACCAACTCCCACAAGTTGCCTTCTGACCTTCATACACACATGATGTAAGCTTCTCTAAATAAATAAATGCAAAAAAAATCAAAGACCTCAACCAGATGCTGATATTCCAACTCTTATTTCTTTACTAAAAATAAATACATCTCTTTTTTTCTTTTAGTTAGCCATCTCATTCTATCCTCCCCACCACTAGTCCCAGCAGGAGTAGCTTAAGCAAATCACACAAAGATAATATGATTTTATAATCTGAGACTTCAATTACAGTTTTACCCCCAGCCTACTTCTTTTTCCCTAATTCTTTCTATACCCTGAACAAATCCAGTAAATCCCCTTCTTCCTGCCCCAACCTCAAGACTCTAGCTTCTGTGCACCCACCCTTTGGGTGCTCATCCATCAACCCCTTCGTACTCAAGTGACTCCAACTTCTGTACCTTGTCCTCACTATGCCCAGAACAGTCCCATACTTTATCCACAGGCTCCTCCTCTAGCACCAGGACTGCCCTTTTCCAGTCATCCAGCACGGGGCCACACTTGCCAGGGCCAGCCCCCACGTGCATGACCAGCACCACAGCCTGACCATTCCTTCCTGAACAGCTTCCACTGGCAAGTATCACCCACTCATGCCCCACAGAAGTAGTCTTCTCACGTGTGTTCAGTCTCAGTCCTCTTCCCTAAAAACCTGCCTTCACTGCCATTCCCCACTCAAGCCTACCAATTAACAGAAGAACCTAACTGTGGCATGTCACCACCACTCCAGGCCTCTGACAACTTCCTGTTTCTCAGACAGTCCCTTCTCCTGCCTTCCAGACATCTACTCTGGTAACTACTATTTGTTTCCTACTTTGGTGATGTTTCTTTGTAAAAGTGAACGTAACAGAGTAAGGTGTATGACTCCACAGTGCCCAGTTCAATCTGTACATATGTTGTTCCATCTGTGTGACACCAGGCTGCTCTCTGTGTTCCTTCATCAGCAATCACCTCCATGGATTAGTTCTGCTGCTTCTCAGATTTCATACAAGTACAAGTACACTTTCATCCTATGAGGTTTGGCTTCATCCCAACCCTAATTCTGTAAAATTTACCTTACTGTTGTAGTTCATTTTATTGCTGTGTACTATTCCATTTGTGACTACGTCACAATTTATTCACCCTACTCTGACAGCTTTGGGTTGTGTGAAGCTGCTGTGAAAAGAAGTTACCCCCTTTACCATTCTCTTTCAGTAGTCAGATATAATGTAATTCTTTGCAGCATTTAGCTAAGGAAGAGTGCTGAGTTCAAGACCATGTATAAAGCGTCACAGGGTCGAGGGTTCTAGCAGCCCAACATCTTTGCCAACACTCAGAACAACAGTCTTCTCCATCAGTGGCATCTCACAGTTTTAAGATTTATTCACTGAAGTAAAATTTAGGTAACTTGAAATAGACCATTTTAAAGCAAGCTCCCCTGCAAGCAACGTATCTGCAGCCTTCACTACTGCACACCAAGTCTTTCCATCATGGCAAATTCAGCGCTGCCCCTACCCCTCACCCAGCTTAGTTTCTCTCCAACCCCACCCCCAGTTCCCTGATACCAAAAGTGCATTCCATCCCTATCAATGTATCTCTTCTGGCATTTCTTATATGATGGACGCACACAGTGTGCAGCCGTCTGTGTCTGACCACCCTTTTTCACTTAGTATAAAAGTTTCCAGGTAAAGTCACACAGCAGCACTTCATTGTGTGTGTGTGTGTGTGCGCGCGCGTGTGTGTATGCGTGTGATTTCGTTATATATCTACATAGCAAGCTGCGTGCTTCCTAACCCACTGATGAGCCCTTGAGCTCATGCTACCTCTTGGCTGCTGTGAGTAGAAAGTGCACATGTGATACTTTGTAACTCTCCGATTCTTGTAGTGAGAAAAGATCTCATTACACAGCCCAGGCTGGGCTCACATTCACAATTCTTCCACCTCACCCTCCCTAGAACTAGGATTGCAGGTGTGTGCCACTATGCTCAGCTCCATTTCCAATTCTGCAGAGAACAGACCTACAACAGGAACTCTGGGGTCAGATAGCAATCCTGTTTGCAGTTTTCATAGAACTGCCAAACTTTTTCCAGTGGCCGAGCCATTGCATCCTACTAACAAAGGTTACAATTTCTCTATGTGCTTGTCATCAACTGTTATTCATGGTTTAAAATGGTAGATTGATGTTTTCCCTAAATGTCTCTGTGTAGTATGAGTATATATGTGTGAATCTGTGTTTGTGTAGAGGGATGTCTAAGTATGACATAGGAAAGTCCTTCAACTGAACCCATAGCTCACTGATAAGTTAGTTTGGGTAGCCAGCTTGTCCTTAGAAGCCCTGGTCCGTTCCCTCCGAGCAAAAGAATTACAGGCTAGCCATTACATCTACCAGGCATTTACATGGATTTTGAGGATATTCATACCTGTGCATCCAGTACTCACTGCAGTATGTATTCTTCTAATGGAACTGACGTGTTTCTTCACCTCTCTCGGCTCACTGTGGTTCCATTTGCAATGCTACATGGCATTACACATCTTTATACTGTGTGCCAGTGTGCCAGATATCCCTTTGGTAAGGTGCTGGCCTCAGTAGTGATTACATTTTTCTACTGGGTCATTTATATTTTTCTGTTTTGAACTGTTAATTTGCTAGTATTTATTTATCCTCTGTCAGTAATAAAGTACCTCCCTTTTAGTTTTTTTCTTCCCAAATAAATTTATCTATTTACTTATTCATTTTACATCCCAGCTGCAGTTGTTTTTGGTTTTGAGACAGGGCCTTGCTATGTAGTCCTGGCTGTCCTGGAACTCACTATGCAGACCAGGCTGGCCTTAAAACTCACAGAGACCCTGTCTCTGGCTCCAAAGCACTGAAATTAAAGGTGTACATCACCACTGCCCATCAATTTTTTAAAGTACTTCCATCTCTATTGTGTCCTTGGTAATATTTTGATAATTAGGAGTTCATAATTTTACTGAAATCCAATCTATCAATTTTTCTGCCCAGTTAGTACTTTTAAAAAGGAAATACCCATGTCATCCATGGTCATACAGGTGTTCTCCTATGTTTTCCATCCACTCATGGTCATACAGGTGTTCTCCTATGGTCATATAGGTGTTCTCCTATAATCATACAGGTGTTCTCCTATGTTTTCCATCCACCCATGGTCATACAGGTATTCTCCTAGGTTTTCTTCTAGAAGTTTTATTGTTCTACCCTTCTCATTCAAACCTGAAAATCACTGGGAACTGGACATTGCGTACAGTGTGGAGAAAAGATTATTTTCCCCCCAGTGCCAATAATCAACTGATCCAGCATCACTAAATCAATGTCTGGTTACTGTCACTTTTATTGGCTCCTATATCATGTATTACTGACTGCTATATACACTATATTGTGACGCCTACGTATACATATTATTGACTATTATATGTACTTTCTAAATCTAACCTTGAAGTCTGTTTTTCTTCTTTGACCTAAGTTCTAGTCATCAAATAAACCCCTCCTTCTTCAGAGCAAAAAGTAAACAGACTTTCGGGGTTTAGAGTGAACTCAGAGGTCATGCAATGCAACATTCCTGATCAGTTAGCACACTGGAGGACAAGCGGCCTCTAAAATAAGCTGACCTTTAAACAATGGGAGTTTGAACTGTACAAACCCACTTATATACAGCTTTAAGAAACTTTTTTGACAACTTGAAAAAACTTACATATAAACCCAGTAGGCAGAATTTTTATATCAAAGTTAGGTAAGTTGTGAATGCATTGAGAATCATGTGCATAAAGGATCTGTTTGATCATTTGCTACCATGAAATATGTTCAATTCTATATCAAAACTTTAAATTTATCAAAGCCTGTAAAGACAGAACATACATGGTTATTCCTTGCAGCCTCACAAATCTTGCTAAATGTACAGATCCAGTATTGAATCACAAATGCATAACTTTCTGTACAACTGTTGTCATTCCCCAGTCATTCTTGTTGCCATGGTAGTTAAGTCCTGGTGTACCACTAACTGCCTGTGGGAAAGTGCTTTTCCCTCTTTACAATAAATCACATACCTAGTAGACAGTGGTCTCTTGATCCGTGTGCACTATCAACACACAGATCACACGTAACAGAGTAAATGCTGACCAACTGTTACCACCAGGACTGCAGTAGCCGAGTTTTGGGGGAGTCAGAGACAGCCAGTTCAGACCACTTGCCTAGCATGCTGAGGCTCAGGTGTTGATCCTCTGCACCACAGAAGAAAAGAGTTTGGGGAGGGTCAAAGCCATCTGCAGACTTCACTGTGTCTGGGCATGCTGCTCTGGATCAAGATCGGCTGGGCTGTTATTGTCCATAGAACCACTTCTCTCTGTCAGTGCCCCTGCTCCTCCTGCTCAGCTGTCTTCCTGCCATGTCCCCACCTGCCCGGACTGAACTAGACTCAATAACTTGGGGGCAATAGACGGTTAGGGCTCTCTTTTCTTGCTCATTCAAGAGAACTAAGGTCATAAAATGCTCTCTGAAATCTGACAGAAATCCGTGGAGTTGGGGGTGGTGCTAAGGGTGGAAGACAAAGAAAATGGCTGAAAGAGGTTAGAACAGGGTGAACTGGAAGGAAGCTGGCTAGGGAGCAGCCGCTGCAGGGACTCTGGGCAAAGACTTGTAAGAAAGAAGCTGGGAGCAGCATCAAGCTTAGCAGGGAGCCAGATGCAGTCTGGTACACCCTAACACCAACACTCAGAGGTTGAGGCAGGAGGATGGAGATCAAGACCAGCCTGAACACAAAGTTGAAAGGGTTAGGAGGCGGGGGGGAAATATGGGAGGAGTTAGGGAAGAAAGGGGAAAATAGGATCAAAATACATTATACACATGCATGAAATTCTCAAAGAATTAATAAAAATATTTTTAAAATAAGACTAGCCTAAGCTACACAGTGAGTTCAAGGTTAATCTGGGTTGCATAGCAAAATCTTGTTTCAAAAATAAAAAACAGCAACAGAGGTTGCATGTAGTGCAGGAACACACAACACATCTGTCCTATGTGTGGCTCTGCAGCAGAACATAACCCTACACATGTGAGAACATTTGTTAAGTCCCTGCCTGGCATTGCAGAACAGAAAAAAAACCAAACTTTTTCAGACCAGAACAAGAACATAGCTCAATGACTCACATTCCTGGTATTAAAATTAATTATAAATGTGGAGTCATCAAAAGTTTGGTGTTGAACTAAGAGCAACCATATAGCTCAATGGGTAGAGTCTAGAAGGAAAGGCTCATATATGCAGTAAAGGAATTTTCAACGAAGATGCCAAGACATTCAATGGAACAAGAACAGCTTTATCAGTACAAGGTAGGAAACACACATGAATGCATGCCACACATAGACAAATGCAAAAGATGAAGTAAGGCTTTACTTTCTAACACATGCAATATTAACTCAAAAATGAATTAACGCCTAAATAAGTGAAATAAAACTATGAAATACAGCAGAAAACATGGCCAGGGGGTTATCTGTGAGACGTGAGGTCCAAAGGACCAGAGTTCAGATTTCCAACACTCACACAAATGCCAGGTGGGCATGGCAGTCTGCCTTTTAAGTCCAGTGTTAGGAAAGCTGAGATAAAGGCTCCCTGGAGCAAGCCAAGTGGGTAGACTAGTCAAAAGGAACTCTGGGTCAGCAAGAGATCCCATCTCCATGAGTAAGGTGAGGAGTAATAGAGAGACTTTGCCCTCAGCCTCAGGCCTTCACACCCACACATTATATGTGTACCTGCACACACATATGTCCATATACATGTGAACAGGCATTCACACACAAATGCATGCCACACGGAGATGCATGCAAAAATACAACTAATTAGATTAAAAATTCTTGTGCTTTACATTAAAGTAACAAAAGAATGCAAAGAGGGCAAGTCGCAGAGCAGGACACATTTACAAACACACACCTGAAGGAGATGACTGGCAGGATGGCTAACATAGCAATACAGCAAGCAACGGGGAGCCATGGGTTCCAAAGAGCTATGAGTTTGTGAGGGTATCAAGAAACTAAAAGACTACTGAGACAGGAGACAAAGGCTTCACTGTGGAATATTTATTTACACTATGTGAATAAATGTCACTGTGTAGTTGGTTTAATAAAGAAGCTGACTGGCCAATAGCTGGAGAGGTAGAGGTTAGGCAGGACTTGCAGACAAAAAGAGCTTGAAGAAGAAGAGGGAGAAGAAGAGGAGAGGGGGAAGAAGAAGAAAAAGAAAGAAGAAAGAAGAAGAAGAAGAAGAAGAAGAAGAAGAAGAAGAAGAAGAAGAAGAAGAAGAAGGAGGAGGAGGAGGATCTCAGGAATCACGAGGAGATGCAGAGGAAGCAGGTGATAAACCTGCTGTGCTGAGAAAAGGTACCGAGCCATGTGACAGAGTGCAGATAAGAAATATTGGTTAATTTAAAATGCAAGAGTTAGCTAGTAACACGCCTGAGCTATTGGCTGAGCATTTATAATTAATAGCAAGTCTCTGTGTGGTTATTTGGGAACTGGTTGACAGGACATAAGTCTATCTACATCTCACCACCTGACTCTGATCCACAAACCCCATAAGCTAGCAGAAAAGAACGGACTTCCCAAAGCGGCCATCTGACACCCACACCCATACCGTGGCACACCTATGCTTGCTCTATACATGCATACACACACATCATCCATCAAACATTTGCTCTCCCCCTACCACATACACAAAAGAAATAAACTTAAAATTGAGTACAACCATGACTGGAGCATAAAGCTGAACTGCTGTTACAAAAGAGCATTGCAGGTTCCCCCAAATTAAGACCAGAATTCCTATGTTACCTTATATTTCTATAGACTACCAATTCCACTTCTTAGCATATGCCCAAAAGAACTGAGAGTAGTAACTTGAAAAGATATTCCCAGCAGTATTCATTATTCACAATTGCCAAGTAGCCCAAACGACCATGAATTAGATAGATAAAATGTGGTGTACATATAATGAAATACTATGCAACCATAAAAATAAGAGAAATGCTAACGAGTGCTTCACCACAAGTGAGCCTGAAAACAAGCTAAGTGAGATAAACCAGAAACAAAGAGTAAATACTATAAAAGTCTAACATCCTAGAGCTACACTCTGATGAACAAGATTGTTCACTACTGCCCTAAGAGACCTGATAATCTGTGATAAAAGATGGATAAATAGCAAATCACAGTATACTAATCCTGAAATGAGTGAAACAGGCTTACTGACACGCAGAAGCAGAACACCCAGGGAAGGATCAGGGGAAGCTTCCTGGAAAAAGCAACATCTGCTAAAGTTGAAGGACAGGCTGCTGGCATGGGGCACAGCAAGAGGATAGGCAGAGCTCTGCAGGACAGGAACAGCACGCTCAGCAGAGCGTAGAGCAGGGAGGGCACGCCACAGGGACACTGCGACACTGCAGTGTAGAATCGGGGACCCAGTTACTGAAGCCCCTGACACTCCAGGAAGGCAGAGTCCTTCACGCACAAGAAGCCAATCCTATTTTATCCTGAAAGCAAGCAGGTACTGAAGGCTTTAAGAAAGGAAGATGACCTTAAAAACTTCGAGAAAGTTTTTAAACTTTTTCTACTCATGAGTATTTTCTTCTTTAGAAATTTTTATGGGACCCCAGGTATAGGTAGATAAAATAGGCATATCAATCAATTAAACTTTCATTATTAAATCGTAAAGAAATGATACAATGGTGTGCATATATCTACTGTTTATTGATGATGAAAGCCAGTTTATATATTACCAAGAAAGAGGTGCTTGCCTAACACAATACAATCTAATGGGACACTGTCTTGCTATGACTGAAGAATGCCAGAGGAAATTATTAGAACTATTTTCTGTGAAAATCACTACAGCTGTAGTGATTGAGAGCAGAGAACTGCACACACAGAAAGCCCTGCAGCTTCTAACAACAGGGTCTTGAATCTGAGTGTAGGCATTTCAGGTACCCTCCATTGGTGCTGCATAGCATGGCAGTGCATGCAGTGAAGTGTCACGTTCAGAACTAAGGCTGCAGTGACATCATGCCATGCAACACAGGTGAGCGCTGCCAGAAACACTTTGGACTCATTAGGTTTTGTTTTGAACTAAATTTTGATTGCTGTGAGTTTAGAAACCTTTCACTGTTGCGAATTAAAAAAAAATGAGATTGTAATAAAATTACATCATTTTCCCCTTCCCTCCGAACCCTCCCATTTACCCCTCCTTGCTCATTCAAATTCATGGCCTCTTTTTTTGTTTTGTTTTTTCGAGACAGGGTTTCTCTGTAGCTTTGGAGACTGTCCTGGAACTAGCTCTTGTAGACCAGGCTGGTCTCGAAC
>JAQHUG010000384.1:874538-950739 GCA_028555095.1 Dicrostonyx torquatus | reverse complement strand
CCCCCACTCACTTCAGCAGTCTACTGCTGTCCTTGTTCAACTCATGTTTAGGTAGCCATGTTCGTGAGACCGATGGGTGCAGCTCCTGACATTCCAGGAGACAAAATCTCACAGCAAACTGCATGATCCTCTGGCTCTTACTTACACGTCTTATACCCCTCTTCTGCAATCCCTGAGCCTTAGGTATAGGAGCTCTGCTGTGTGTCAATTGAAACTCAGCTCCACAACTCTGCCTTTTGACTGGTGTGATTTTCTGTAATAGTCTCCATCTGTTGCAAAGAGAAGTTTCTTTAATGGGGGTGAGAACTACAGTTACCTGTGGGTATAAGGACAAATGCCTTTCACAACCTCCACATTCAGCTACAAGTGAGGTAGTGGCCTACAGTTTAAGAGGCTTTGGTCATACGGTGTCTTAGCTTCCAGTAATAATACACGAGAAGAGGAGGGACAAGGTCGGAGGTAAGCCAGGCAGAAGCTTGTGGATGGTGACAGCCTGGACCAGGCAGCAGGCCAATGACATGTTGAGTAGGACAGCTGACTGAATGTACAGAGGCAGGAAAACCAGGAACAAAGCCCTATTTTCAGTCACGGGAAAATGGGTGGAGGTAGTGAAACTTGGTAACACAATGAATATGATGTGACATATAGTTCTGGAATGAAGACGACTTCACTTTGAACAGACCTAGTCTAAGACACTTTGGTGCATCCAAATAAGGATACCAGATAGACAGCAGACTACGTGGTTCTGAAGCTCAAGGGAAGTTTAATAGGAACCAAAGAAGGTAAGTGGCTGCTGCAGACCTAAAGCCAGAGCCGGACCTACGGGCCAGCTCTGTGCATCTGCTGTAAGCTCACAGAATCAGCCAGAGGAGCAGCACTGAGCGGGGAGAAGGTGGGTGGCTCCTAGCACAGGAGACAGAAATCCTGCTCCCCAGGCTCCTCCTCCTTTCAGTGACAGCGAGATGTATGTACGTGTGCCAATTTTCTCTGTCCTACAGATTCCATTTTAGGAGCTCTTTAACAATTCTAGAATTGAAATAAAACAATTTTGTCAGAACTTAATTTTAATCATTTTAAACATTAAGAAATTATAATCTAATCCTCTGCTAATAATGGCAAGGTCCGGCTCCTCTTCCCAGGCTTGAGGCCCATTTTCACCAGAAGCACTGGATGCACTGGCTTCCCACCTGCAAGACCACTACAGAGTCAGTTCTTCCTCAGCCTCACACCTATCATGTTTCCCAGAGCTCATCAAGTTGCTCCTGATTCCCAACAGCGGGTCTGTTCGATCCTTAAAAGGATGGCTACTCTGGGGTAACTTTAAATACACATCTTCCGAGAAGCCTAGGAGTTTCTGTTCACAGAGTTCTTTGAAAGAATCCTAATACAGATATAAATGCATACCCATGACCTGTATCGTCCAGGAGACACTTGGAAAGCACTTAAGCATCCAACATAAGTACCTTTAGTACTTAGACATTGTGACCTAAAAATGTCAAGATTCTTGGTAGGATTCATTATCCTACTTAATGGCGCTGGGAATGTGTCAGTCGGTAAAACACCTGCTACTCAAGGACCTCAGTCTGGTCCCCAGAACCCTCATAAAAGCTGAACAGCAGCCATGACTAAGGTCCCAGAGTAGGGAAGTCACTTGGCAACCAGTCTAACCAATGAGTGAGCTCATTCAGTGAGAGAATCTGTCTTAAAAATTAAGGTGGGGCCAGAGACATAGCTCAGTGAGCAAGGGCACCTGCCACCAAGCCTAACGACCTGAGTTCAATTACCAGGCACAGGGGAAGGCTAGAGCGGACTCCCTCCAAGTTGTCCTTTGACCTTCACACACATGCTGCAACACACGAACATACACACATACACCCACACAAAGTAATTTTTTAGAATTTAAAATTTAAAAGGTAGAAAAAATTGAGAAAAACCCCAATGATGACCTTTGGCCTCTAAACACCTGTGTGCATGTGCACAGCTTAAGTGACATGACAGAAATGAAGTCGGCGGCAACATGGTACTAAGAGCATGACTGCACGCAGTACCTCTGCATGCTAAACACCATGCTGAGCTCTGTTCTCTTTTTGCCATCTAAGTCTTTTTACAGCGAAAGCAAACCTTGACCCTTTGGACTCCAGCGAGAAGAGTGGATCTCTAACCCAATTACACAGAGGACTCAAGCTGACCAACTGTCCAACTGCAAAGGAAAAGAGCGGGAATTATGACACGTGTGACTTCCCCTAGTTAACTATGATAACTAGGATTATCGTTGTTTGGTGTGTTCAACTACTTCCTCCATCCACAGTCCATCACAGTGATATGTCCTAGCCCCATGGTGGCCACAGGTGATTAGGAAGGGCACATGACACAAGAGGTCCTCTCTCTGGTTCACGAGCCATCCATCTTGTTAGACAGGAGATAAACTGCAGCTTTCTATACACCATGGGCACTCAGGAGCACAGTTAAGTGACAGGTCTTTTCCAGGTATGAAATCCACAGCAGTAGTTAAATGCAAAGCCCAGAGAAACCTGGTACAAGTTCCCTCTGCTGCCATTTACACAGGATGAGAGGACAGGACCAAAATGGGGAAGGGTCTCAACATTCCTAAGAAAGACATGCACACAATAACTGTCACTAGTCTAAGGTGCAAGCTGGAGTCGAAGCGAAATGAAGTAGAGAACCGCTGGCCATAAAACGGAGCCTCCTTCTCCTGTGTAGGACTTTTTCCTTCTTTTTCTGTCTTGCCTCCACAAGACAGGGTCTCTCACTAAACCTGGAGCTAGGCTGTTGACCGACCATCCCTGGGGTCCTCCTGCGTCTGAGCCCACAGAGCTAGGGTTACAGAGGGTGTATATAACCACACCTGACTTCTTATATGGGTGCTGGGATCTGACCTCAGGTACTCAAGACTGCAGCAAGCACTCATTTGTTTGTTTTGTTAAGACAGGGTCTCTTTCTACATAGCTCTGGCTGTCCTGGAACTTAACTCTGTAGACCAGGCTGTCCTCACGTCCTCAAACTCGGAGAGATTCACGTCCCTCTGCCTCCTCAGTGCTGGAATTAAAAGTGTGTCCACCAACCCTGGCCCAAGCACTCTTATCCACAGAGCCAGTCTCTCTGTACAATTCTTTCCATCCTTCCAATGCCCACTAAGGTAGTCGTTAACAATAACTCATATTCCTGATGAGAAAACAGAACTCCAATGAGGCTCAATAATTTGTTCAAGATCACACAATGATATGTCAGCCCACATGTCTGGTTCCAGAATCTGTGCTCCTAACCCTCTACTATGCTACCTACCATTAGCACTCCTTCCCATTCCCTTTCTGAGTCAAGGACACTAACTAACTAGTTGTCTAGTCTCTGGCACATCAACACAACTAGCTGCTGTGTGCGATTACCAACTCTAAAACACACAGTGGCCTAAGTAAGGAAAGCAACTATAAAACCTACTATAAAAGAATCATGAGTTGAATAAAGGCATGACTATGCACACATGGAGACACAGCATTGGTCTGGTACTATCAAGCTCACACATGGAGATACAGCATTGGTCTGGTACTATCAAGCTCACACATGGAGATACAGCATTGATCTGGTACTATCAAGCTCACACATGGAAGACACAGCATTGGTCTGGTACTATCAAGCTCACACATGGAGACACAGCATTGGTCTGGTACTATCAAGCTCACACATGGAAGACACAGCATTGNAAGACACAGCATTGGTCTGGTACTATCAAGCTCACACATGGAGACACAGCATTGGTCTGGTACTATCAAGCTCACACATGGAAGACACAGCATTGATCTGGTACTATCAAGCTCACACATGGAAGACACAGCATTGGTCTGGTACTATCAAGCTCACACATGGAAGACACAGCATTGGTCTGGTACTATCAAGCTCATACATGGAAGACACAGCATTGGTCTGGTACTATCAAGCTAGTCTTGATCACGGACAAGTCTGTGAATTCATCCCTTTAACTAGCTGTTTTTAGTGTGTATCATGACCAACACTGAAAAACAGAACTCAGATGCAGACATCAGGCACATTTCCTAAATCATGACCTCTTGGTCATGCTATGGAGACTTCTGCACTAGCTGGGTAAAAAGTGGAATTGTGGTTCTTAGTCAGTGGCCTCCTCACACAAAATTAGAAAACAGAAAACAGACAAGAATATTTCTCTCTGCCTGAAGCCGGGCCTAAGCCTGATATCTATGCCATGCCTCTTGGAATGCCCTGAAGACAGTCTTGAAAAGTACCAGGATTAGGGATCAGTTATAAATGGTATAGGGTTGGGGTAGAAATTAAATTCTCTTAAAAAAAAAAAGGGATTGGATGGGACAATAGGTAGATTGGTATGAGCTTACTCACACTAATAATAATACTGAGTAATAGTGAGAATACTTGTGAGTCATTATTTATAGACAACTTGCATTGGTATAGATTATTGTATATGGATACAAATTCAAATTATATTTGTTATATTGAATATGATCCTATTTCTGTTTACAATACTTATGTACCTATGCAAAGTTATTTTGTCATATTGTATGCATGTATGTTTCTACTTGTTTAAGACATTTTGTATATTGATACAATTTTAGAATATATTCATAACATTGTGCTATACATTTCTACCTCTGCTCAAGATAATTATACATTGTTTACATTTTTAGGTCATTATCCTCATTGCTGCACAGTTATTTAAAGATTTATTTGTTTATTTCAATATAAAGTCTTAGTCTTTAAGCTATATAGGCATTAAGAATTATAGGCCAATAGTCGTCCATGTTTGTCATACTTATAGTTAGACTAATCAGGTTCTTTAGATACATAGAAATTGTATTCTGCATAGATAGGTAACCTTCAACCACTTCAAAGAACTGTAGAATATGGCATTTAAATAACTTAGGGGGGGCTGGAGAGATGGCTCAGTGGTTAAGAGCATTGCCTGCTCTTCCAAAGGTCCTGAGTTCAATTCCCGGCAACCACATGGTGGCTCACAACCATCTGTAATGAGGTCTGGTGCCCTCTTCTTGCCTGCAGACATACACATAGACAGAATATTGTATACATAATAAATAAATATTAAAAAATGAATTTAAATAACTTAGGGTTCTGTTTACATGAGATACAATTGCTCCTGGCAGCACCGACCTATTCCCAAGAAAATGTTGGGCACCAAAGACACTCCACTTGGAGTTTGTTTTCTTTTGACAAAACTGGCCTTTGGACAAGGAACTTCCCATGCCTCAACCACGGACAAAATATATAGTGTCCGGACTGGACAAGCAGAATTTAAAAAAAAAAAAAGAAAAGATGCCAAGCCCTGCCAAACAGAGTAAGATGGTTTTGAAATTTTTCTTGACTCTGAAAATGGCCTGTCAGTTACTCTAGGTCTTAGCCAAAGTTGGTTGCTCCAGCGTTGCAAATGAGACTTTGGGTGATTGCCCTGGTAGCAGGTTGTCTCTGTCATTTATTGCACATTTTGGAAATTGCTTGATTGCACTTCCTGTTTACTCAAGTAATATTATTTCCATTCTTAGGTCTTCGATGGGGTTGAAGACTATATAGTCGTAGTTACTTTCCTCTCATAACTTAGCCAAGTCATTTCTAATATAAGACCTGGACTCCTTAGGATAGGATAACTATTGAAACATTTAGCATGTTTCTTGCTTGATGCTGTTTATGCTGGTTGTCATTCTAATTTTTATACTTGATATTTGTTCTTATTGTATACAGTTTTGTATTAGGTTTAAACTCTTATTTAGACAAAAGGGGGAGTGTTGTGAGAATTCCTTCAGCCAATAGCTTTTAAGATACTGGCCCAATTCGGGGATGGTCTCATGAACTATATATGCAGACAAAAAGTGTGAGCTGGCCCCTTGGCTGCTAGTTTTGGTTCCAGTTCACCACACACTCAGAGGATTGTGGATCACTACTAAATTCTGTGAGTTTACCCCCTAATAAATAAGTCTTTATTATATTCCATTGTGGGCTACCGTGGAAATCTTTCAAACAGCAACAATAATGAACAAAATGAGCAAACCAGCATGATAAGCACAGGCAAACCAGGGTAGATCTGGCAAGATGGATCAGCAAGTTAAGGCGCTTGCCACAGAAGCCTGAGTTTGATCCCCACAACCCACATAAAGGAAGAAGAAAATCAACTCCACAAAGTTGTTCTCTGACCTCCACATGTGTACCCACCCCCCACGTAATATACATCATCACCACCATAAATAAATTAAAAATAAAACCAGGGTAGAATTTTTCTGAGTAAGATTTTGGTCTAGCTGGTATCTTAGAATTGAGCTAACAGAGTGACAAACTGCAAACAGTGGCTGGGGCTACAAATTAATGCAACCTCATATTTGCACAGTGCTTTAACATTTACAAAGCTCTTTCTTATCCTTTACCTCATCTCATCCTCACTTATAAGTCTAAAGGAGCAAATAACGCTAGATCCAAACTTCACAGAACATACCTGGGGTTTAAGATGTGAACTGACTTGCCTTGCATCAAGCAGCCAGAGACAAAGTCAGGGGCATGCCATGGCTCCCTGTTTGTTTTCTAAGGAGGGAGACCAGATGGTAGTGACACAGACAAGAAGAGATGGTGGAGAACTAAACCAAGATGGTAATGATAAAGTGACCAGGAAGGAGAAAGATGAAATGCAGCTGGCACTGGCAAGCGCGAGCCAAGAAGAGACTGGAAGGTGATCACTGGGAAAGGTGGAAGCTGTGTGCCTTAACTATTGTGACCACATTACAGATGACTGATGACAGTGACTAATCCTCAGAGCTGTCACACCCCTGCAAACCTCAGGGGCAGCACATCAGTCATTACTGGTGGACACACTAGAAACAGCTATCAAATTGAAGTTTGCTGCCACTGTTCCCTGCTGCTGAATCCTCCAGACTCTCACTGCTTGTTGAGTAAAGAACTTAGGGCCTTTTCATTCTTTGCATCAGCATTCTCTGCTTGCAGCTTGTGCTTCACAAAGTCTCTCCTATCTCTGCTCTCCCCATCCCTGCACTCTCTCCCACCCCTGCACTTTCTCACCCCTGTACTCTCTCTCCCATCCCTGCTCTCCCCCACTCCTGCACTCTCCCACCCCTGCTCTCCCCCACTCTTGCACTCTCCCACCCCTGCACACTCCTTCACCCCTGCTCTCACCCACTCCTGCACTCTCTCCCACCCCTGTACTCTTACCCCTGTACACTCCCCCACCCCTGTACTCTCTCTCCCACCCCTGCTCTCCCCCACCCCTACACTTCTCTCTCACCCCTGCACTCTCCTACCCCTGCTCTCTCCCATCCCTGCATTCTCTCCTCCACCTCTGCACTCCCCACCCCTGCACTCTCTCCTACCCCTGCACTCTCCCCCATCCCTGTACTCTCTCCCACCCTTGGTCTCTCCTACCCCTGCACTCCCCACCCCTGCTCTCTCCCACCCCTGCTTCCCCCCAACCCTGTTCTCTCCCACCCATGCTCTGTCCTACCCCCACCCCACCCTGCTCTCCCCCAACCTTGTTCTCTTCCATCCCTGCTCTCTCCCACCCCCTACCCCACCCCTGCACTCCAGCAGTACCAATCCTTTACCCTACAATACTTTGCCTATCTTCTCTTGGGGCAGCTGTTTCCATTCTCCCTAGTCAATAGCAAGTGTCCTCCTACTTTAATATTTCACATGACTTCTAAAATGTGACTCTATGACTACGTGTTCAGAGCTCACTATAGTGAGCTCACCAATGCCTGCGCCCATGTCTTGCCTTCTACAAGGCTTTACACTCACAGACCCTAGTGGACCACAGACAATCACTTGTGACAGGAAGTGAAGAACAGTATCCAGCTATTAAGACAATGGCCTTATGAGGCAGCAAAATGACTCTGTTGTCTCGTAAATGACACATTCAACAATTTTGAGATCATCCACTTTCAACATAAGGGCTCAGTAGGCAGGCTCTTCTGTCCTTCAACTCTGCACACGACCACAGTCTAATGTCCCTAGGACAAAAGCAGACTTGGGAGTATGGCATACAAACTGGAGCTGCCATCCTTCATCCAGAGGGCTACCCAGAAGATGGTAACAACTGAGCTGAGCCCAGCAGGCTAACTTATCCCACCATGAACAACAGTACAGTATGAGGCATTCTACAAAAAACTGGACATTAAGCAATATCCAGGGAGTTTACCTGTGAGACAAGAAGTCAGTAATTAGAGACCAGAGCCTTCTGAGTCCAAAGAAGTCAGCGCTAGGGAGATGACTTGATGTGATCCCCAGAACCCATGTAAAAACCAGAAACAACAGTATGGACTTGTCCCTGAGCCAGGGAGGTGAGAACAAGAGTGGGCACCTAGGGTTTGCTGGCCAATCCGTGAGCTCCAGATTTAGTGAGAGACCTTAACTCAAAACATAAGGCAGAGAGCAACTGAGAAGGACATCTGACATTTACCCTGGGCCTGCATACACAGGTGTGTGTGTGTGTGTGTGTGTGTGTGTGTGTGTGTGTGTGTGTGCTCACGCTCCCTTTCTCCCTCTTTCCCTCCCTCCTTCCCTCTTTCCCTTTTTGGGGAAGGGGTGGGCAGCTAGGAATGTGGCTCAGTGGCTTGTATATTGCATAGCTTAGTATGCAAGACGGTCTGGGTGCAATCCCCAAGGACAAAAAAGAGAAGGAAGGAAGGAGGGAGGAAAAGAAGAAAGGGGAAGGAAAGGGAAGGGAAGGGAAAAGTGGATTGCATCATTTAAGGTAAGGTTTTTAAAACAACACTTAAAATCAGATAAATGAAGGAGAACCAATGTCAAAATCACTCTCCCCTCCTTCCTGAGTGCCTTCCCATCTCCTCACTCTCTCATACTGTTTCCAGCAAGGCGCTGGCAGTTAGAGCTCAGCCTTTCACTCCCTCACCTAAGAGTTCCAAAGAGAATTACTCACATCTTATTACTCAACTTAATTACCTTTATTACATGAATGAGTAGAAAACCTACTTTAACATTCCCATCAAATGACTCAGTTTCCAGAATGTTCCCTTCAGCTGTGACTTCTTCATTCATTCAGGTATTCATTCATCCGAGAATCATTTCCAAGTGTCTTCTACATGACGACATATGGTAAGTAAGGGGAGCCACACAGAGTGGTATAAAACACCTGCACCCTGCCCCTGTGGAGCTCAAATTCTAGGGGAGGCAGATGGATTACCAGCAATGCAGACAGCAGCAGTGCAGATCAGACCATTGGCCTTAAGGCAGGGGTCAGAAGGGGAGCTCAGGAAGACAGCAGCTCTAAGCACTGTGAGTATCTTAACTTGGGAGCAGCTACCGCTGCGAGTCTTAGAAACGATCAGTCTTAACATGATTTTTAATATAATCCCAGACAATACTTTTTGTGTTTAGAAATTCCAGCAATTTCTCCTCTAAGTCCGGCTATTTTTTTAGTTAGTTAAAATTAAAATTTTAGCTTTTAAAGACAATCAATGCAACACAACTATAAAGTGCTAATAAAAATTGGAAAATTATTGCTAATTGAGGATTATTTCTCATTTCCAGGCTAAAGGAAAAAAACTATCTAATTTGATGATTTCTGGATCTTAAAAAGACATTGCCATATTTCCTGATATGACGTATTTCATTAGACTATTAAATTTTAAAAATCACTTATGAGCCTAATCTTTAACTTATTCCATGTTCTCTATTTGCCACTAACTTAAAAAATATGATTATACGTGCTATAACGCTGTAGTAGAGGACACGCTTGGTACACTGCACAGCTGTGAGTGCTCCCAGAACTACAAACAACAAAAACTGGATTCCCTTCCACACATATTTTGAGTATTTTCTTGCAGCTAATTTGTTTTATAAAACAGTTCAAGAGCCAAGAAAGCACAAGCAGTGGCAGAAGGTCCCAGCTCCAATTGCAGCCCTGTGCCCTGCCTCCTCCATGGAGCCCATCCCCACCTTCCAATCCTGTGCTTCTCTTAGTTTTCAATTATCACCATAGAAACCGTGAATCCAAATGCAGTGTGAGAATTGTTCTGCATGTTTTTGCTCTTACCAGGCCGCCCCAATCCAGTCCTCCTCAGTCTCTGGAGAAGTTGGGGCTACAGGCAGGGGTCACTACCCTCGGCTGAGTCCGAATAGACAGATATATATTACTGATCATATTTTCAAGTTTGTACCTTTTTGTTTGTTTTTTGAGACAGTGTTTCTCGATGTGGCCCTGGCTGTCCTGGAACTCACTCTGTAGGCCAGGCTGGCCTCAAACTCAGGGATAGCCTGCCTCTGCCTCCTGAGTGCTGACATTAAAGGTGTGCGCCACCACTATTGCCTGTCTGAAGTTTTCTGTCCCACATCCTGGTTGACATCTAATTCTTATGACACATTTACATCAAACTGATTGACGGCTCACTCACTGACTCCACCATAACTCATCAACCCTCCTGCAAACTTCTGTTCCAAGAGCTGTGCGCTGTCGTCAACAATGTGACCACAAACAGTTTGTTTTGTTTTTTGAGATGGGGTTTCTCCATATAACTTTGGAGCCTGTCCTGGAACTCCCTATGTAAACCACGCTGGTCTTGAACTCACAGAGACCCACCTGTCTCTGCCTCCCGAGGGCTGGGATTAAAGGCGTGCACCACCACCACCTAGTTGACTACAAATACCGTCCAGATTGCCTTGTGCCCACTCAAGGAAATTTCTTTTGTGTGGATATCCAGAAGTTCTTATTCCTAAAGTATAATTAGCATCTCTGGGGTTTTATATGTGTGTTATTCTCTCCTGTTGTCTGGTTTGGTGCGGCTTTGGTTTTCAGTTTTGCTTTGAGACAAGGTCTCCTTACGTAGTTCAGGCTGGTCTTAAATTTCTTGTCCTTCTGCAAGCCTCAATTTCTCAGAATGCTGGGATTACAGGTGTGACTCATTACATCTAGCTAATAATCATATTGACATTATACTTTTGACTTTAAAAAAGTTCCTCTTAGATCTTTTTTTTAAAGACTTAATTATGTATTTTATGTATGAGTGTTCTATTGACATGTATACCTGCAGGCCAGAAGAGGGCACCAGATCTCATTACAGATGGTTGTGAGCCACCACGTGGTTGCTGGGAACTGAACTCAGGACCTCTGAAAGAGCAGGCAATGCTCTTAACCGCTGAGCCATCTCTCCAGCTCTCCTCTTAGATTTTGTACAAGCATGCCAACAAAGATTCTTGGCCCAACCAAACTTTTTTTTTTTTTTTTTTTTTTTTTTTTTGTTTTTCGAGACAGGGTTTCTCAGTGGCTTTGGAGCCTGTCCTGGAACTAGCTCTTGTAAACCAGGCTGGTCTCGAACTCACAGAGATCCGCCTGCCTCTGCCTCCCGAGTGCTGGGATTAAAGGCGTGCGCCACTGCCGCCCGGCTTCCAACCAAACTTTTAACTTCTAAATTTTCTGCTAAATTCATCTTTGCACTTCCCTGCAAAACCAGTTTCAGCAAGATAAGCTGCTCAGACAACTTCCCCATCCTCATCTTGATCATCCTTGATGTGACCAGGCTCCTCAAGCTCTACCATCTGTCAGGTTATGTCACATGGCTGGTTTCAGCTGGAATCCTGTCAGGTCACTTAGCAAGCATCTCCACTGCTCCAGCTGCACCTTCTAGTACTTCTCTACCCACTGGTCCCCACGTTACTCCTTCCCTGTAAATTTTCAGTGGCCTAGACTGTGTTTGCAACTGACCCCAATCTCCTTGCCCAGCTACAAGCCGCCACTGCAGCAGTTCTGAATGTCTTCCTCAGCCCAAGTGAGGAAACAGCAAGGGCTGGCTGGGTTGATAACTCAGTTCATAAAGTGCCTGCCTTGCAAGCATGAGAAGACGAGTTTCTGAGATTCCCCAGAACCCGTTCTAAAAAACAAAAGCAGCAGTAACAAAAACTCCAGGCATAGTGGTAAGCGCTGATGATGCCAGGGCCAGGCTGGCAGATCCCTAAGTCTCTGGCAGCTAGTCTACCCTAGTTAGTAAGTTCCAGACCAATAAGAGACCCTGTCTCAAATCAAAAGAACTTAAGGTGGATGGTAAGAAACAACAGACATCTCTGGACTCGCCCTTCTACACACGCACACACACATAAACACAAAACACACACATGCACACACACAGACACACTTACATGCAAAGAAGAATCAAAAAGGTTTTTCTATAACATGATAAACAGTATGTCTGACAGTACTGGGACTGATGTATTACAGAACATGAAGAGGTACTAAAACAGCTTACGGACCTTCTTCAGACGATATACAGTAGAAGAGGCAAGAGAAAAAGACATATTTTAAGCTAAGAAAGAATCACTAGCAAGAGTTTTGGAAGGCATACTGGTGAACGCAAACTCCTTTAGCCAAATGGCTGATGACAATTCTTATTTAAATTTTGAACTTTGAATAGACAGGAAAGAATTTTTTATTTTATTTTATCAGAATTTTTTAAAAGGGTAATTCTAATATAAAACCACAAGGGACATAGATTAGGTCAGACAACAATGCAGAACCTTGAAAATGAAGGAAGAAGGCTCAAGACGACTCCAGGACTAAAAGCACTTGTTGCTCTTACAGAGGAACCAGGTTCTGTTCCCAGCACCCACAAGGTGGCTCACATATCTGTGCCTTCAGTGCCAGGGGATCTGATACCCTCTTCTGACTTCTATCCATGCATGAAGCTCACAGGCACAATTTTAGTTTTTAATCTTAAAAGAAAAGAAAAATGATGAGAGAAAATCCAAGTAGATAGAGATGGCTCTTCTTGGTCTCTTCCTTCAAAGTTCAGTATTTCTAATCACTCCATGTGCAACTGTATAACACTCACACACACGCACAAGTGCACACACAGCACACACACATGCACACACCATGTGCACACAAACACAAACACACACACACACACACACACACACAGCACAAGTAGGCATGCAGCAGGCTTAGAAAGTGCTGAGACTCTGAGCATCACTTCCTGGCACACTGTCCCCAGCACCATCCCACAATCCCCCACAGTCTGGAGACCTGATGTGAGGTGTTTGTATAGATGATAGATGCAGTGCATAACACAGGCCTTACAAAGTACCACATACATTACAACACTGTAGCACAAACAATAAAAGCCCAGAGACAGACATTGGGGTTCAACCCCAAAAAACAGAAAAGCAAAGCAGCCAAAACACTAGAGAAGTCTTCCCTCTACCAGGACTGGGCCACCACAGACTAAGCAGCCTAAGCAGCCTGAGCCTCTCTCTCCTCCCATTTTATATTCCCTCTAGTGCTGGGATTAAAGGCATGTAACTCCCTAGTACTGGGATTAAAGGTGTAGGCACCACCACCTGGATTTGTTCTGCATTGATCTTGTATAGCCAAGGTGACCTTGGACTCACAGATATCCATCTGCCTCTGTCTCCAAAATCCTTGGATTGAAGGTGTACCACCACTGCCTAACAGCTAGTGGCTTAGTTTTGCCCTTCTGATTTTTAGGCAAGCTTTATTTATTAAAACATAAATAAAATATTACTATACCACATTGTTTCTATAGTAACAGACAGGGGCTGCAGGGAAGTGAAACAATTCGTCCAACGTCACTACTAGGGGCAAGAAGGGTAGCTGTTAAAACACTTGAGGAAACCAGACAATATGTATAAGACATGGAGGGTACACTTGCTACAAGAAATCAAATTAAAATAAAAAAAGTTTGTTTGAAATGGTCAGTTTAGCAGACATGGTGCTGGGGCGGGGGTACTAACTGTACTTATAATTATTAATTTCTCAAAATGATGAGCACATAAATTATTTTCTATGATTATCTCCATGCTTAAAATATTTTATAATAAAAATGAAAGAACTCTGTAAGCAAGTTCTTAGTGCTGTACTGAAATTCAGGTGTCAGGGAAAGAAGTGTCGTGCCATGACTCCACAGCCTCAGCAGCCACGACTTCCCCTGCCATGCCAGGAACTGAGGGACTCCACAGCCTCAGCAGCCATGACTTTTCCTGTTGTGCCATGAACTGAGGGACTCCACAGCCTCAGCAGCCATGACTTCCCTTCTGTTGGGAATAGGAATGGTGGAAGATACAATTATGTCTAATGCTGAGTTAGACATATGAGTCAGACCAGAAGAGAAGGCAGAGCATGTAAACACTACTAGACAGCTAGGGAGGCCCAAAGAAACCAGAAACCTGGCTCTGGGTCAGGCTGGTCTCAGTAACCTAGATAATATACCCACTACTAACATATCCTGTAAATCATTGCTCTGACAAAGTGTGTGTGTGTGTGTGCGCGTGTGTGTGCATGCCCAAGCACATGTCATGACACAGGAGCGGAGGTCAGAGAATAACTTGTGGGAACTTGTCTTCCACCATGCAGATTCCAGAGGAGAGGAACTCAGGTCATCAAGCTTAGCAGCAAGCATCCGTATTTGCCCAGCTCCCCATTTGTGCTCTTTTGAAAACATAAGGGCACACACAGTGACAACTATGGGAAAGCACTAGTGGCTGGAAAGAAACAAATCTATCCAGGTGCTGAATCTACCCGTACACAGGGTCTTCCTATTTCACTGCAGCAAGTTTCTTGAGCAACCAGTGGCAACAAGCACCACCAACCAGGGAGACAGAAGTTTGGGAGCCTATTCCTCAGAATCTGTCCAAGAAAAACACTTTAAAACCTCTTCTGTTCTTTTCTGTCCTGCTGGTTTCCTTAGGTTCCCATCCTTCCATATTAAACATGGTGGGAGGCGGGGCTGTATCTTGCTGAAGGTGCATAGCTGGGCCCAGAATAGAACTCCAGCATCCTGTCTCTCAGCTCACTTCTGGACCATGCTACCTCAGGAAGGAACATTTGAAAATAGGAATTCTCTCCCCCTTGCCACCAGGCTGTGTGCAAGCACATGATCGATGAATGAAGCTGGCTCAGTGACTCAGCACTGGGCTGAGTCAAGGCCAGAACCTTGACTAGCTGGAAAACACACAATTTAAGGGAGACTTTGAAACCAGGGTCCTTCCAGCAAGATCATCCAAGGCTTCGGGACATTTTCTTTCCTTCCAGCAAAGCCAAGTGCCCTCTGTGGTATTATGTTATCCATAACAGTCAAGGTCACCACTGTCTTTGTGTTCTGTGGGCTCTTTCAACTAGCAGTCAGAGAGGGTCTGGAGCCAATGGAGTGACACACAGACAGTCAAGTAGCTGGAACACCAACAATTCAAGATCACCTCTGCATCTTCTCTTTTTCCCAAGGAAGGCTTTCTTTTCTCTGTCTGAAGGGTAGCAACTGCACATCCAGCATGGGGGGCATACTGAAGCTCCCCCACTCCAGCCCTGTCAATAGCCACTGGCCGTGGCCACCTGCTCCCAGCAGGGAAGAGCCAGCCTCTAAGCAATGACCCCTGTGACAGATGGCATAGCACAAAGAGAAAGGGGCCGGCCAAAAATATGCCTTTCCACAGAGGGAGGGAGACTGGGTGTTTAAGCACAGTCAAAGGAATAAAGCGTGAACTTCACCCAGTGTATCTAAATCTTGTCCTCAGGCTACCAGTAGTCTTGTGAATGACAGATGAATCACAAGATCTTGGTCTATGGCTCAGGAGTCTGTGTGTAACAAGCTGCCATTAGCAGAATTTTAGAACAAATGGTCATAAAGAAAAGTGTTGACAATGCCTTAGCAAAGGGCATTTCAGAGAACAGTAACAAGGCAGGGCTGAGAGAATAAACTCGAATTTCTAGAGATTTTCTAGCTGTGGAAATAACACACAGTGTCAAGAACATTGACTAGAAAATGTCAGTCCTGGGAATGGACTTGAACTGGTAGAAATTAAAAAAAAAATCCTTTAGTCATTGCTTGGTTTTGATTAGCCATCAAGGGAGGGAGATGTAACAGAAGGAAAGGCAAGAGAAACACTTAGCACAAGCCGGTGCCTGGCACTCAGCAAGCACCTCCGGAACCCAAATGGAAGAAGCCTTATTTTTTTCATTTCACTTCAAATGAAACAAATGCACAAATTTGGAGTCAGTCTCCGGCACCATCAGAAAGTTCATATGGAGACAGAAATCATGAACACCTTTGCTAGGTTTAGTCGTATCCACTTATCACTAGGAGGCTGAGGCAGCTTCAGAGAGTCTGAACCCAGCCCAAGCTACAAAGTGAGAGCTGTCTTAAAAAACAAAAGCAGAATCCAACTATCCAAAAACCTAAAAAAATACATAAAACAAAACCTAGCACAATGAGCGTCACTGACAATCACACAAAGTAGAACCATCTCAAAGTGTCTAGGGACAAATAACATGGCATATGTTACTATAGAAAGAATAGCCTGACACGTTAACAACATGGATGAACCCTAAGAACATAATGCTTTACAATTCCTCTTATATGAGGTTCCTCGAGTAGTCATTTTTATAAAGACACAAATAGGATGGTGGAGAGGGGTGGGGAGACAATGGGGAGTGGCCAATGGAGGGGGTGGATAGACAATGGCAGTGGCCAGGGGAGGGGGTGGATAGACAATGGCAGTGGCCAGTGGAGGGGGGGTGGGGAGACAATGGGGAGTGGCCAACAGATACAGGGTTTCAGATGAGGAAGAAGAAACTGTTTCGGAGATGAATGGTGGTGATAAATCTACTTTAAGTGAAACAGTCAACCCATGTTATAGTTTAATGAAGTTTTGTGCATGTGCAGGTGCACATGTGTGTGGGTGCATCTGTGTGAGTATGGAGGCCAGAAGGTAACTTCAGGTGCTGTTCCACAAGGCTATTTCCTCTGATTTTTCAGACAGGATCTTTCACTGGCCTGGAGTTCCTCAAGAAGGCTGGCTGGAGAGCATGGTGGTGCACACCTTTAATACCAGGAGTCAGAGGCAGGTGCCTGATCTACAGATGAGTTCCAGAACAGCCAGGGCTATATGGGGAAACAATCCCGCGGCACCAGGATCACAAGCAGACACACCACACCCAGCTTTCTTCACGGGGGTTCCGGGAGTGGACTCAGGTCTATCGGGACTTTGCCGACTGAGACATCCCCTAGTCCTGGGATCACTTAAAAATTAAAACAAACAAAACGGGTATAGTGAAGAGACTTGGCCAAGTTGCACCTTGGAAACAAAGGCGGCAGAATGCAACCCATGATGAAGTTACAGCATCCCCAGAAGCACAAGGGCAGCTCTGAGGGACAGAACAGAGGGTCTGCCCTGGTCACAGCCTGACCAGACTATCACCTCCTCACCTGCAGTGAAATACCACTATTCTGAGTTTGTCTGAGTTTCTTGCTGCACTGTTGGCCTCTCCTAAGTCAAGGTCACAAGGAACAGCCTACATTTTTCATATTTACCAATATTACTCAAAAGACTCTGAAAATCTTGAGAGTCCCCAAAAGCCCCTAAACTGGAATGTAATAGAAAACCATCCCACCGATTACCCAGGTCCTGCAATCTATTGTCATATGTTAATAAAATCTATGCCACACAGTGTACCTCCATCAAAACAAAAGTACATTTCCACAGTTGTAAGGTTCTTAAATCCAGTGAGTTTAGTCTCTCAAGCTTATTAGTGCCATCTGGAGACACTGTGGAATGGGACAGCAGAGGAAAGTCACTAGTATTAAGAGGTCAAAGAGGCTGTTAAACATATTAAAATGCACAGCATGTCCTCCATCACCAAATCACCATGTTCAAAATGTCAATAGTGCAGAGAATAAAATCTCTTCCATGTCCATCTCTCATCCGATGCCTGATGTACCGGTGAGTATCCCTCATCTGGAGGACTTGGAGCCAAAGCATTACAGATTCCAGGGAGTTTTCAGGCTTTGGGTGTGTTCACAGGGCTTTATTGTTCAAGCACCCTTGATCCAAAAACTTGCAATACAAAATATTCTGGGATAGAGAAATTTTTGAGTTCCATGTTAACACTTTGGGAGCATTTGAGATTTCAGATCTTCAGAACAGGAGATTCAGCATGTATTCCTGTACAAATTGCCAAGAAAAAGTCACTGCCATACCAGCTATGACAGAGAGACCATGGTACCTGCTAAGGCAGCCCATTTCTCCTGCCACCAAGCAAAGAAAACAAAACAAAAAACAATACAAACCCCTCAATGTCATTCAGGATTTGCCTCTGTAAGCTTTAAGCAATCATTGCTAATGCTAATTTTGAGGTCAAAGAGTACCCTGCAAAATCCTTCTCCCACACCTCAGAGCTGAGTGTCCAGAAGACACCTATCACAGTCATGCATTCTAATTGCTCATTCAGACAAGGCTACACATGTGTCTATGTTCATGTAGTTCAGTCCTGAAATTCAAGGGCAGGGAACAAGCCTACTTGTTGTCTGGCTCACTGACTAATGCTGTATATGTAGTAGTGGTTATTAACGTTTAACTAAGTTGGTATAAGGAGGTGAAAGTCCACTGCTGCAGCCTGGATTTGTTTGAGTGTATCCCTAAAAGTCTATTGCAAGAAGCCTGTTAAGAAGAAGCAAGACTTTTGTAAGATGGGCCTAGTAGGAAGTCATCAGGCACGGGTGTCACACTATAAGCTGTACGGTCGGTATCTCATTTCCTTTTAAAATCAATGATGGTAGATGGAACAAATCAATCACAAGGTCAGTTCTCTAAATGAGAAAACTGGGACTTCGGAAGAAAGGAGGGCGTTCAGTCAAGATGCATGTTAACTATAAACCTAACCCACCAACAGTTGTCCTCACAGCCAACAGCCTTTTCCCATCTCCCCACTTCTCAGCCACTCCTGGCAACGCTGTGGGAAGCAACAGTGAAAACCTCAAACAACTAACTAACGGAAGGTTTTCTGTGTTTTTGAAAATATTTGTCAAAGATCCTTCAGAGAAAATCTACAGATGCCCTCATTCAGGTTTTTCATGAATGTGGAAAGCCTAGACTCTAACTCCCTTGAACCCAAAACAATGAGAGCATGTGGCAAGATGGGAGGGGAGTGCAGAAGAGAGGGAAACAAAGTGAAGAGAGATTTAACTCTATTCAGTTATAAACTTCTCATCTGGGTGACTAAAATGTATCTTCAGAGATTAGCAAGTGCCTAAAATATGGCAGATGTTTAATAAATGTTTGCTCAGTGGAGGAGTGAATCTGTTTTTCCTGAATATCATGAGCCCCTTGAGGGCAAAGACCTCTCTTCCTGTATCTTTGGATCGTTGTTTTCGCGTACTCAGTCAATATCACATTGAATTATTCAGCTAGTAGATGAGAAAGCTTCATGAGGTGAAAGGAAGATTACGCTGGCATCCTCTGCTTTCTTGGATTCTGCATTTATCCATTTGGCACCACTGATCACAAGGTCAGTGCAATGTCCAATAGTGCACCTACTTGAGATCCAGTCAGTACTGAGCATACCAGGCCACTAGGGACAAGCCCTGTGCCCCAGAGCCCACGGAAATTCTCCAAACCAACCAATCCCATGCTGTTTCCCAGGGATGCCTGACCTTATCCAAAGAGGCCATGTTTTCCCTTCCAACCGATTACCTAGGTCTTTCTTCCTCCTGACAACATGGGGTATCCCTATGTGGCCCCGAGAAACTGGGAGATTTGACCATGCTATGCTGTCAGCCAGACACCTTTGTAAATTAGGCCCCAAAACAGATCACTTTGTCACCCAAGAGCCAGAATACAAATACCATGGCTATGGGATGGCAAACCCCTTTGAAACTTACCCAGCGCCTTCTTTCTCTTTGTATACACTAATGGCCAAACTTAATGCCACACACAGAGCAATCACTTCAAAAGTCAAATTTTACACAGGCAAGTAAACACTGGTTGACATTTTATACTCTGTTCAACTATTTAATTAGCTATTCTGCCTTTAAAAATTGACATTTTAATTAATTTTCCTGCTCTTGTGAAAAAGTACTCTGATAAAGGAACTTAAAGGAGAAAGGGCTTCTTCAGGTCACAGCCAGGTCAGACTCCATCATGGCAGGGAAATCATAGCCGCTCACATGTCATCCACAGTGCAGAGTAAAAGTAATGGAATAACGCATACCCGATAGTGCTCAGCTGGCTTTCTCCATTCTTACACCATTCAGGATCCCTGCCCAGGAAATGGTGCTGCCACAGTGGGCGGGTCTTCCCTCTAATCAAGAAAACCAATCCCTCAATAAGACATTCTTCTGGGTGAGTGATTCTAGGTAGACAAGACTCAACCATGAAAAACTCTAAGGCTCCATAGCTTGGTAGTTTCCATCAAACTAAAAAGAAATTTGCAGTATGACCCAGCAATCACAGTCTTCACTACATCACTCAACCAAGTGGAAAACTATGTTCATACAGAAAACTGTAAACATGCTTATAACAGATTTAACTTAGAAGCATTCAAAACTGAAAGCAAGATAGATGTCTTTCAACAGGTGAATAAATAAATAAACTCTGGTATACTCCCAGAAAGGAATATTATGTAACAACTAAAAGGAATAAGCTATTGATTCATTCAAAAATATGAATGAGTCTTGTGTCTGTGTGAGTGTACACATAAGGCACATGAAGGAATACGCATGCACATGTGTGTAAGTGTAAATGTGTGTAGAGGTAAAAAAAAATCAATTTGGGTGTCTCCCTCAATTTCTCTCCACCATATTTTTAAGTCAGCTTTCCCACTGAACCTAACAGTCACTGACTGGTCTAAACTGGCTGGCTAGAAAGCTCCAAGGCCCATCCGTCTCTGCTGCCCTAGCTCTGGGATTATAGGTACATGCTGCTGAAGCCTGCTTACATGACTATGTCTGAACTTTATAATGCTACATGGAAGAACACACATTGGGTAACCCCATTCATGTAACATTCTGGAAAAGATCTAAGCATGTAAAAATAAGGTAAGTGGGGGAAAAAAAGGCTGAGCAGCTGTGGTGCACACCTTTAATCACAGTTCTTGGGAGGCAGAAGCAGGCATATCTCTGAGTTCAAGACCACACTGGTCTACAAGAGCCAGTTTCAGGCTACATAGAGAAACCCTGTCTCAAAAAACAGAAACCAAAACAAAAAAGCAGGTAAGTGGTTACCAGGATTTTTGGTGGGAAATGGTTGGCTACAAAGGGATACACAGGAAAAACTTTGGAGTGGTGGAATATATATTACTAGAGAGATACAGCAAAACCCAGAAAACTATAGCTCACAAAGAGTGAACCTCACACACACACACAAGTTTTGTCAAAGTTCACCAGAATGTCGGGGCATCTGAGGATAGAATGTGACAAAAGAGTATAATAGAACCCAGTGCCAGGAATGGGTGACTACATTTTGATTCCTGACCAGTGATCCATAAACCCTAAATATTATAGGCTATTGGCAATGCTCTTGGTTGATCTCAAGAATGTGATAATAAGATCCTGTTGCTGAAGACATCATACGCTTGAGTTACAGAGTATGGAGAAATCAAGGTAGTAGTGGACACAAAAGCATCACCCCATTTGCTGGCTTCCATAGTGTTGGAAGGTGCCACACACATACTAGAGGAGAAAAGTCCTGGTCAGTCTCATCCAGCTGGGCATCTTGTGAGCTATAAAAATGACCTGCTTTGGCAAGACATGTCCACTGGTGCAATGTGGTACAAACGTCCTAAGAGTAGCCAACCACTTTCTGATTGGATTTAAGGCCCACTTTATGAGATGAAACCCATGCCTACTCCTGTTATTGGGACCAAGAACCTGTGGCTAGACAGACCACAGGCCCTATGGGAGAACCTACCACTATTAGTCTGTTAAACGAACATAATATTAAAGCCAACTCTTGATGACTCATTATACCACAGATTTCATCTCTCAACCCTCATCAGAGAAGCTTCTTTTGCAGTAGATGGTGATTAAAACCAAGACCTACAACTGGCCAAGGTGTAGAGAATGAGAGACTGGGAACCGCTCAGCTCTAAATAGGACATCTATTTACACCACCTTTCCACAATCATTGTGAGAGAAGAGAGAGGAGAAAAGATTTTAAGAATCAGGGGTGATAGATGCCTATAAGGAAATGGTGCTTTCCAGACACAACAGGGCAGCTACACATATATACTCACAGTGGTGTGACAACATTTGCAAGGCCTGCACCAAGGGGGGAGGTGGGCATGCAGTCCCACTCCTAACTGAGGAGCTATTGGCAACTTATCGGTTCTGGGAAAAGGAGAGCCAATTTTCTTTAAGGATGTAACTCCTGGTAGACGGATTAGGTTCTGGTGAGTGGGCAGAACAAACTGGACTTGATCAATTTTTTAAAAAGAAGAACAAGGAGGAGGGAGAAGCACAGGTAGAGAAAGTGTTGTGGCTGGGAAGACTGGGTGGCAGTGTGACTATAATCAAATTGCTTTGTATTAAATTCTCAAAGAACCCACAAAAAATGTAAAAAGTAATCTAATAATTAGTCAGGCACAGTGGGCACACCTGTAGCACAAGACCAGGCTGGGTAATACAGTGAGATGCTGTCTGGAAATAAAAATGTAAAAAAGTAATCTAACATATTAGTGAGATGCGGCTTTATAAATGTATGATCTAACTTTAGTAGCAGGGATAGAGGAATTGAAGATTATCTAAGTAACACTGGGGGATGCTGCTCTACCCCATAGTTAGAGACTTAGACTTCATACAGGCTGCACTGTGGCTGGTAAACTTGTTGCTCACAGGAGTCTAGATATCAATCTTGAACCAGCTTTATACATATATGTATTTGAATACCTAAATAAAGTTCCATTTCCCACAGTGGATGGTAAGGAGCAGGTTTCTCATCGTCAAATAAGCAAAGAGGGAAGGACATTGTGAAGTCTGTAACGTGGAGTGGATTTATATCATAAACCCATGTATAGCTCAATATATCTCAAGAGGTAGAGATAACTATAAATAAGTAAGTATTCCAGGATTAACATATACAGCTGTGTCTCTGATCTGAAAATCTAAAATGTTCCAAAATCTGGAACTTTACAAGTGCCAACATAATATTATACATGGGAAATCCAACATGAGACCTGCCATAGTCAAGACATAAGTGCACTAAAAACCTGGTTCAAATTGTTTTCAGGCTACATGTAAAATGTGTACATAAAACACATGCAATTTTGGGTTTAGACTTAGATTCCATCTCCAAGACATATTGTGTTAATTTGAATAAGAATGGCCCCCAGAGGCTCACATTTGAATACTTAATCCCAGCTGATGAAACCACTTGGGAAGGGTTAGGAGTATGACCTTGTTATACAGGAGCTGTACCATTGGAGTGGGCTTTGAGGTTTCAAAAGACTTGTGCCATTCCCAGTTAACTCTCTCTGTCTTGTGGCTGTGACACAAGATGTGAGCTCTCAGTGGCTGCTCCAGAGTCATGCCTTCCTGCCTGTGGCCAGGCTCCTTGCAACCGTGGTCAAGGAGCTCTAATCCTCTGAAGCTGTAAGCCCCAATATACTCTTTCTATTCTTTCACCTGACTTGACCATGATGCCTCTTCACAGCAACAGACAAGTAGTTAAGACATACATCATTAAACATATGCAAATATTCCAAAGTCCAAAATTTATAACACCTGGCCCCAGGCATTTCCAAGGGATATTAAACCTGGCAAGTGTCTTCCTTCCTCTATCCACTGAAGCTGAGTAGCAACATTCAATCCAATATTCAGATCTTAATTTGTCCTGCAAAATGAACCAGGCCTCTAAGAGCTGGTCTAGGGCGAGCCTGGAAAGCTTTCCAGCTCTGGAGAGTGAGGAGGTGTCCAAGCCACAAAAAAACAAGGCATGTCAACAGGACACAGAAAGTCTTGGTGAGGCCACAGCAGCCAAAGCAGAGCAGTGTGGGCAACAAAATAGTAACGATGTAGTGTTGTGATCCAAAGTACAATATAAACACACACTGTGTTCACTGAAGCCAATGATTTGATAACACGCAAGCAGAAGTCTCCCTCTCCAGAAGAGTTCGAAACAACGTGAATGGAGGAGGAGGAGACTAATCCCAAGGATAAACTAGATTTAGTGACTCATTTCCAAAGAACACAGCATGGGAAGAGGAAAAGCAGTGACTTCACAGTGGAGAAACTGGCAACCGCTAACTTGAGCCATGACGGAGGGAGCATCAAGCATCACTTCCTAAGCACTGTTACCATATTACATTGTGCTCTGGTGTGTACTTCACCTCTGAGGTATTCTTCTCCATGCTCCTGACTACAGTCTAAACACAAGAAAAATTCATTAATGAGCACCCTACAGGCTGCTGAGAAACCATCACAGGAAGAGAGACTAAGGAAATGGCAGTCTGAATGTGGTACATGAGTAAATCCTGGGAAAAAAAATGGGACAGCAGTGTGAGAACTGGCAAACCTAGAGACACAGAATTTGGTTAGCAGGAAGGTATGCATGTTGTTCTCTGAAAAATCTTGATTATCTCTGTAACTTGTCTATAAACCTATAATTATTTCAAATTAAAAAGCTGGCATGAAGCCCAACAGTGTGGATCCACATGACACAGCTCTTAAGGAGTGTGGCAATAAAAATCCAACATAACCGGGGGTGGTGGCACAAGCCTTTAATCCCAGCATTCAGGAGGCAGAGACAGGCAGATCTCTGTGAGTTCAAGGCCAGTTTGGTCTACATAGGGAGTTCCAGGACAGGCTCCAAAGCTACACAGAAACTCTGTCTCAAAATAAAGAAAGGAAGGAAGGAAGGAATGAAGAAAAGAAAAGAAAGAAGATTAAAAATAAAAACCAAGAGTGTCAACAGTATGGATCATCAGCATGGCAGAGCTCTTGAGGAAGATGTGCAAAGCCCTGGGTTTCATCCTAAAGCCTGGAAAAAGCTGCTGAGTCAGCAAGAAAAGTAACCCAATTAAACTGCATTTGCAAATTCCTTTGTGACAATCTTCAGAACCCTGCTATTAGACACATCTTTTCAGAAACAATATATAAGGTCCACCTGACACTAGTCATGTGATCTGAATCTACAAAATGGTGCCTCTATCATGGAAGAGATGGCTGACTTCTTATGTGATCTGATTCATTGTAACATTTCTACTGTGGAAGAGAACTGTTTTCCAGAGCATACTCAATGTCAGCTGCTTCTTTTCCAGATGGAACAATACCCCCCACCTCAAAACAGGACACTGTTCATGTGATGGTCTTCTTTCCTCCCACATCTCCAGATGAGGACTCCAGGGTCTTCTGGCCTTTCTGCCTGTGTAACAGAGCCTTTGGCCTCCCTCGAACCTCTTGCCTTTCTGCTAGGTGTCCTGGCCTGACAGAGGTCTGTACCAGAAGTCTCTGCCCCTCCCTTCTTCCTTCTGCTTCTGACACAGGACAGAGAATCTGCACTGCCTCAATCTCCTATATCCAGACTAAAGTGTTCTTGGAATCATTGCTGTACACATTCAGATAGTATAACAAAAATGTCCCAGTCTACAGTCAAACATAAGATACACAAACTAGTGGGTAACATTGGATACCCAACCCTAGGCTAAGCTAAAACTAGGGGGGGAATCATGTGAGCACATACGTGTTACAGGAGGCTGTGAGCCACCATGAGGTGCTGGGCACTGAACCCAGGTGAGCACATGTGTGTTACAGGAGGCTGTGAGCTGCCGTGTGGGTGCTAAGTACTGAACCCAGGTCCTCCACAAGAGCAGCCAGTGCTCTCAGCCTCTGAGCCATCTCTCCAACTTCCACTAGCAAGCCTTTTGATAGTGCATTATTTAAAAGGGGTTAATAGTACAATGTCCTTTATATGCTAAAAGAAAATCCACAGTATTTGTTTAAGTAATGGTTTAAAATTCTAGAAATTCACTGGCCATCCTCAGAAAACATATATACTAAACATAAATTCTGACAGTTAAATCCAAATTCAAGAAATAGCATTCAAAAAAGGATTTCTAGACTCAAAGCAACCCAGTAAGTTTAAAGTTGCACTGGCCCCGCCTGCTCACCCTTTTCATATGCTAAGCAAAGAAGGCTACTGAATTTGTGAGGGTCAACAGTAAAAACTGGAGCACCTGTTATGGCGGAGGTCTAGTTTGAGTGTGGCCCCATATATCTGTGTGTTAGAAGCTTGGTCACCAACCCAGCTGCTACCCAGGCCCAGAACCAGGGCTATAAGTGGGCCCATCCCAATGTCCACTGAATCTATGAAGTGTTGGAGCATGTGAAGGGGGCTGGATCTATAGATCCAAGACAGCAGAATTTCCATGACACAGGACAACAACAGAATATCCAAGAGGAGCTCCAGTGAGAGCCCATTATCAGTGATGTAGCAAAAACCAGAGGCCTCGAGCCAGACCAATGCCTCATGGTAATGAACACTTGCAAGTAAAGATGAATGGACCAGAGAGTAAACTGTATATGGACAGGCCACACTACAGCTTCTACAAGATTCTTCCTTTCTTTGCTTGTTTGGTTAGTTGGTTGGTTGGTTTGGTTTTTCCTTTTGTTTTAAACTTGGTTTAGTTTTGCAGGGAGGATGCAAGCTCAGAGGGCAGATGCAAGAGGACAGGGAGTGGGACATGAAAATCCATAAAGAATCAATAAAAATTAAAAAATAAAATAAAAAGTTTGGTCATCAACATGGTAGTCATTGTGGTCTTATCACTAAGAGGTGGAGCCTCCTGCAAGGCAATCAGATCAGTAAGGGCGCTCCATCTAAAAGGGTTTAATGACCGTCTCTTGGAGTGGGTGAGCACCTAGGAAAGTAGACCATTACAGAACAGGGGAGAGTACAGCTGGCAGAATTTACTAAGCCAGGCTCACTAGGGCTCACAGAGACGCCACAATCACAGAGCCTGCATGGGTCTTCACTAGGTTCTCTGCATGTGTGTTATGGTCGTTGGCTTGGTGTTTTGAGGGGACTCCTGATGGTAGAAATGGGAGTTTCTCTCTTTTGCCTGTTTTTGAGACCCTTTGCCTCTTACTGATTGCCTTGCCCAGCTTTGATGTGAGGGTTTGTGCCTAGTCTTACTGTATCTTGTTCTGTTGATGTCCCTAAGAGGACTACTCTTTTCTGGGGAAAGACAGGGGGCTGGAGGGTAGGGAGGAGTAAATCTGGAGCAGAGGGAAGGGGGGAACTGGGAGGAGTTAAGGGAGGGGAAGCTGTGGTCAGGATGCATTTTATGAGAAAAGACTAAATAAAAATTTTCAAAAAAAAAAAAAAAAAGAAAAAAAAGGAAGCCTGGCACTCAGTCTTCCTGCCTTCTTACCATGCCATGTGCTGTCTGCTGCATGTGCTTGCCATGGGGCACTCACCAGAACCAAACAGACACCAGCACCATGCTCCACTGTGAACAAAATAAACCCTTCTCCTTTACAAATTACCCACTACATTTAGTTCATTGAGGATAGAAAATGGATAAAGGATTAATACAGCATCGAGCATTCAAACGTGTTTGCACTACAGAGTTTCTCTAGACAGCTGCTGTCCAAGGGGTAGACCAAAGACACTGGTCCCTTTTGTAAGCCTGCACCGTTTTATGAATTGTCCCATTTTTCCTTCTCCATCTGCACCATGGTGGCACCTGATCTTATGGACTGACATGGAACAGGTCCAATGAGCAGATTTAAGGAAGGAAGCCCAAGTATGTTTTGTACAATTACTTTGTGCACAGTCCTCCAGCGCAGCAGGCTTCCTTCCTTTTATATTTTTACTACATTATATTTTTTCCACAAAATAAATGATCATCAAAATTTTTCAATTGGTATAAGGGTACCTATAAACAAAATATTAAAACAAGATGAAAATTTTAAGAGCCAATAAGCCCGTTTTATTTAAAAGTATACCCAAGTATGGAGCCCTTGAAAGAATACAGCACTGACTTTGAACATGGAAGACTGTAAGTACTCACTGTTGGCTTGTTGTGTGTGTGTGGGGAAATCCCACGAATAGTGTCAAAGGATTCTCATAGGGCTTGTGGGGGAGGGTCCTTATCAGGAAAATCTGTATTTCAGATTTCCCAAGCAAGACCCGATTCCTAATAGCACCATAAGCGGCAGTGTCCTGAATGGTGGTGCTCTGGTCTCTGTATCATGCTTCTTCAAGGCAGCCTCTTGTACAAAACCGTTACAACAGGCAAGTGAAGCATCAGGAAAGAGGATCTTTACTTTTCAGGCCTTATTCTATGATCAGTATAGTAAATGTCAGAGATCACCTGCCTCTCTACAGACACAGACATGGCTGTAGAGACAAGACACAGTTCCTCAGAAGAATGAGTCAGAGCCAGTGTTTGAGGATTAGGTATTAACTGTTCAAACTGGAGATCTAAAACTTCTCCCCACAGCCTTCTCTCCTGGCTGCTCTCGGCGGTTACTGTGCTGTTTCCTTCACGGCTGTTGGCATGTCTCTTCCCAGAAGAGAGGGGAAATTCATTAATCCATGTTTCATTTTCCAAACACTTCTGGTAAAACATTTGCTAGAACTAGAGTTAGGAGCCTGAAGATTATAAAAAGGTTTTTAGTACCTATTCTAAAAGTCCCTATTCTAGCAAGGCTTAAAATGATGCATTACTTGAAATCAGATGAAATATATTAATATGGGTAAATTTAAAAGGACATACATCTTTAGTCTAATAACCTTATATACATATGTATTCTGAAGATACAGCACCACATAATCAAAATGCATGTACAAGGATATTCTACACAATGTCCCATAATAATGAAAGGTGATATTTAGAATAAATATTTACTAAGTAAACACATATACTGATGGAATGCATGGTCACCAACAAGCCAAGCTGCTACAGCAACAAGAGCTTCCACAGACACCAACTTGGAAAGACTCCCAGGCCTGTAAGTAAGGCAGAGTCAGAGACATCACCTTTCCTGCTGCCCTATGCTTGACACCCCCACCCCTACCTTCCTCATGTGATATAGAGAAACTCTCTATAAACACAGGAAGAACTGGAAAGCAGCTGCCTAGAGGAGAGGGACTAGGAGAGGGGGTCTCGACTGAAACCATGTTTATCCTTCTAATTCAGTACCAAGTGCAGGTTTATCTATTCCAAGAACTTTAAATCCACACCAAAAAGCTAAAAAGTAGTAAAGGCAGACATGGTGGTGCATGCCTTTAAACTCAGCACTCTGGAGGCAGAGGAGGGTGGATCTCTTACAGAGGCCAGGCTGATCTACAAAGCAAGCTCCA
This sequence comes from Dicrostonyx torquatus, assembly GCA_028555095.1. NCBI lineage: Eukaryota > Metazoa > Chordata > Mammalia > Rodentia > Cricetidae > Dicrostonyx > Dicrostonyx torquatus. The sequence continues at coordinate 921,624 of JAQHUG010000384.1, read as the reverse complement.
GGACGGCCAGGACTACATACAAAGACCCTAGCTCCAAAACAAACACAAAGGATTTTGTGTGATTATCGAGATGTGTCCTCCACCAGGACTGCAGGGCCAGCTGTCCAGTCCTTTAGTCTCTCAGGGTTAAGCAGCCTCAAAGCCACTGCCCTTCTCACTGGCAGCCTAGTTCCTGTGACAGCATATTCAATAAAGAGTCAGTGTCTGGCTCCAGATACCATTGAGAATCCAAGTACAACCAGGACAGAGGATGACGTGAGACTGAAAAGTGACTGATAGCAAGTAGTTTGGAAAGAGAATCAAAATCTCAAAGCATTGCGAAGATGTACATTTCTTGTCTGTTACTTTGGAGTTTTTTGTTATTGTTCCTTGGCTTGTTTTTCATTGCTAGTATCTCCTAGGCTGGACTCAAAAGTCAACCCAAACACAAACTACACACCAGATGCAGACAGAGAAAATTCCACTCACAGACCTTCATTTCTGATTCAAGCAGCAGTAAGGAGTGCCCCCGTACATGGCAGTGTGGGGACATCCTGCTAGGCACTTCTTCCCGCTATCATAACACACCCAGGCAAGAACGGACTCTCTAACAGGAGAACTACATCCCCATGGCACAGGGAGACCCAGTACTTTCTTTCTCATCCTCTTGTCATGTGGCTCATGTAGTGGCCTCAGGAAAAGAAAGGCAGAACTGGGGGACAAAACCCCAGAATTTCCAGGCAAAGGAGCTGCAAGGGGAAACCACTGGACAGGGAAAGTTGAGGCACAGGAAGAAGGAACTCAGCAAAACTGTCAACTCCAGTACTACAACTGTATTCCATGCAGCTGCCCCCAAAGAGTATGTCAGAGGTTTGCCAGCTGAGCCCCAAGTGCACTGCTAGCAGATCTGGCACTGACAGGTATTAAGGTCTTAAAAACTAAGCAAGGCCAGCTCTAGCCCATGGATGCAAAAAGGACGCTGAAGTCTACCTGGACTGGCTGCCCAATGAAATAGTCAACAAATACTGCCTTCTAGGTTCCGTGCAGCCACGACACAGCAGCTGTGGATACCTGCACAAATGGGGTTCGGGCAGTCCCTCCCCCCCTGAGGAGAGACTGGACATTAATGATTGCTGGAGATGGGAGGGAGACTTTCCTCAGTGGTAACAACGCTGGTAACTTGTCTGTGCTCCAATAAGTAATCCCCACCCATGCCCATATAAGCAACCCTAATTAAACTCAGTCGGTCACATAAAAACAAAACAAGAGACATCAAAATAAGAGGGGATTCACACAGGAGTGTAAGCGGACAAGAGAGGTAATGGGGATTAAAATTACCAAAATAACATGTATGAGATTGTTAAAGAATAAAAGATAATTTTTAAAAAAACATTTTAAAAAGGCTAAGGTGTCGGTAAGAAAGCTTAGTAGATAAAGGTGCTTGTTGCCAATCCTGCTGATCTGAGACCCCTGTAGCACACAAGGCAGGAGAGACCAGCTCCTGCAAGTTGTCCTCTGATTGCCCAGTAGTGTAAGCCATAGCAGTTACCCGCGACTTAACCTGGGACAAATGGTTGAAGTGCCTAGTTAACATATCAAAACAGACCTAGCCTCCAGGTTCTCCCCTGTATTCCTGCCCCCCCCAAGACCTCTTTAGCCCAGGGACTGGGTCGCCCTTCCCTACATAAACAAACCATTTTAGTTACCAGCCCTCTTTGTACTTTGGGCCTCCTGGCTGCTGCACCTGGTTCTACTGCCCCACCCCCAACAGGGCACATCTCAATCTGGTCATGTCCACTCTGGACTCTCCCAGATGTCCTGGCCTCCGGCTATGCTCTCCCACACTCTATAATAAACTCTCTCCTCCACCATACCTAAGAACAGTCATGTCCATTCCTTTTTATTTCTTTTTTCATTCATTCACACCAACACACATGCACACACATAGAGAAATGCAAAAAAAAATTAAAACCACATATATACATATAAAATGATGAAGAGCTTGAAGATAGGCAGCAGAAATTATCCTAGTTGAACAACAGGGGAAAAGGTTTATAAGATGAGCAGAGCCAAGCATAGTGATGCACACCTGTAATTCCAGCACTTGGGAGGTAGAGTAAAGGACAGCCTGGTCTACAAAGGCTACACAGAGAGACTCAAGAAACAAAACAAGAAAGAATCATGGTCTGGGGCACAGCTGAACAGAAGAGTGTATGCCTAACGTGCACCGTCCCAGGTTCAATCCCTAATAAAAACATACCCTCGAAATACATACGATCGACCCCTTGTCAACTTGACATACATATCACTGTTAAACCCTAACCTTTCCTTTCTTATTCATCCCCACACTCATAGTAATATTAATATCACAATATAAAACATTCCAGTTACTTTTAAGTCCCACAATCTTTAAAAGTCCATACACTTTAAAAGTTCAGTTTCTAAACTGGGCAGTAGTGGTGCACACCTTTAATCCCTGAACTCAGGAGGCAGAGGCAGAGGCAGAGGCAGGCAAGCTCAGGTTTGAGTATAGCCTGGTCTACAGAGTGAGTTGCAGGAAAACCAGGGCTACAGAGAGGAGCACTGTCTCGAAAAAAACAAAATAAATAAATAAGAAGGTTCTGTTTCTTTAAAACAGTTACAATCTCTTTCAAGTCCTCTCTAAAGCTCCAGAGTTAACTGTAAAATCATAAACAAGCTACACGCTTCCTTACAAAAGAGGGAAGAACCAGGGCACAGTCACATTCAAGTCACACTGTGGAGCTCAGGGTCCAGACCACCTAGGCCCCAAGGGGCATGCCACAATGACCCACAGGCCCAAGCCAGCCCCACTACGACACAGCTGCCGCTGTCCTTAGTGACTGTCCCCTGGTACTGGTATCTCAGGTCTACAGGGAAGCTGAGCTGCCCCTTCTCTGGTAGCCTATCCCGGGCTCATTCGGGGAGTCTGACCCTACCATATGGTGCCAAGCCTCAGCTTTTCCCCATGACCCCTTCAGTCCTGGGGCTTCAACGCAACTGAGGCTGCACAGTTACCAATGGCCTCTCACAGTGCCAAAACTTACCCGTTTTCCATGACCCTGTCATGGAGAACCCCACAAGGGAGACTTTGACAGTTTACCAAATATGATAGCTAGCACAAGGTCCAGAATTGGCTGGCTCCCTCTGGATTGCAGCTTCTGTGTGCTCGTTCTGAGAAAGCACCTTCTAGAAGACTTTGCCTCAGTGGTTCTGGTCTCTTAATCAGAGCAGATTCTTCAGCCCCTGCTGAATAGTACCAGCTGTCCCAGAAAAGCAAAGGGTTCACTTCAGTGGTTTAGTTCAGTATATCACACAAATAGTCCTGGTAGAGTGTTCACTTCCCTTGGGAACCTCAAGCCAGGCCCCACTGGCTGCACTGCTCTCAACATTCTTATCTTCCATTCACCCACAAGAAAGTCCAATAAGCTTGGGGCACTCAGTGGTTTCTCCAGCCCACAGTTCAAATACTACCACAATCCTCCCCAAAATACATGATCAGGTCTGTCACAACGAAACCCCATGACCTGCTCCCAATTTCTGTCTTGGTGAGCTTCTATTGCTATGATAAAATACAGTGATCAAAAGCAACTTTGGGAAGAGTAGTTTTATTTCATCTTATAGATTGTAGTCATTGTCCAGGGAAATAAATGCAAAAACTCAAAGCAGGTACCCAGAGGCAGGAACTAATGCCGAGGCCATGAAGGAGTGCTGTTAACTGGCTCTGGCACTCACCACACCTGAAGCACCTGTGCAAGATCTGTTACAGATTAACCAAGCCAAAGTCCCAACACAGACTCCATCCCTTACTGAGGAGCTACTGGCCCCTGATAGCTGCTGTAGAGAAGGGGAATCATTACTTTTTTAATGTATGGCCACTGGTAGATTCTCCGTGCTCCAGTGGATGGCTACACACACACACACACACACACACACACACACACACACACACACACACAGTTTGGAGGAGCCATAACGGGGAAGATTTGGAAGGGGTTGGAGGAGGAAAGTAAAGGGTGGGCATGATTATGTTTCATTGCATATATGTATGATATCCTCAAGATGAAAGAAAATTTCATATATTAAAAAATTAAACGCAGTTGCTTCACATACTATCATATAATTAAGATCTTTATCAGTAGCTCCAAATGACACTGCTTTGCTTTTCCTCATCCACATCCTTGCTTTAAAAAGAAAAAATACTTCATGTGAAAGGAAAGGGAAATGACAAGGAAACAGAACTTCAGGATAGAAACCTAGAAATGAAAGCTATCTGTGGGGGCTGGAGAGATGGCTCAGTGGTTAAGAGCATTGCCTGCTCTTCCAGAGGTCCTGAGTTCAATTCCCAGCAACCACATGGTGGCTCACAACCATCTGTAATGAGGTCTGGTGCCCTCTTCTGGCCTGCAGACATACACGCAGACAGAATATTGTATACATAATAAATAAATAAGAAAGCTATCTGTGTGAATAGAGTCTTATTTTACTTCTCTTAAGTTCTTAAAAATATGAATGAGGATTCAAAGTATAAAGTTCAATATTATGGGCTTTTCAACAGAAATATGTAAGACATAGACACAAGGTAAAGACCCTCGAGGAACCGACACATCAGCATTCCATTTAAAGTAGTAAAGTATTAACTTTAGCCAGACTGAACATTTAAATATGTGTATGATATCCTAGTGTAACACTAAGGAAACCATGCAAAGGGATACAGTAAGCATAGGGAGCCAAGGCTATACAAAGAAACCCTGTCTCAAGGGAAAAAAAAGAGTAAAATCTAAAATCCTGCATATAAATTAATGTTTGTGTGTGTGTGCACATATATGTGTCTGTGCATGTGTGTGTGTGTTTGTGTCCCAAAAGAAAGGGAAACAGCCACAAAGTAAACAAAAAACAAACACTAAAATAGTATACCTAAATAAATGTCAACAATTACTTTAAATGTAAATGATCAAAACACACTGATTAGAGTAGAAACTGTCATGTAGGGCTATTAATCAAGGAGTATACGTTTTAAGTTCAGCAAGATGAATAAATACTGGAGCAGTGCTGCAGAAACTGCCCCTGAAGTCAACAGCACCGTGTCATACACTCACTTTGTGAGGAGGGCACAGCACGCAGAAAGCGCTTTCACCATACTGAAAAGAGAGACACAGAAATAAACAGAGACATAGGCTGAACTACAAAAAATAAAGGACACACTATATGCTGTCTACTAGAAAACCCATGTTAAACACAATGACATGCAGGCAAAAACTAAAAAGGATGGGAATTATAAGACTGGATCCTGGAGTAGAAAAGGACACTATTAGAAAATAATCTATTACTTAGTAATATAATATTACAACAATGGCCAGGCAGTGGTGGCACACGCCTTTAATCCCAGCACTCGGGAGGCAGAGGCAGGCGGAACTCTGTGAGTTCGAGACCAGCCTGGTCTACAAGAGCTAGTTCCAGGACAGGCTCCAAAGCTACAGAGAAACCCTGTCTTGAAAAACCAAATAATAATAATAATATTACAACAATGTAAATATTGTGGTTTTCATAAATGTATCGAGGTTAATAAATTAAGGAAAGCTAAGTAAAGAGGAATCAGGAATGGTCTCTGTACTATTTTGGAAACTTTTTTATGAGTGTGAAATTACTTCAAAATAAAAAGACATTTTTAGTAAAAAGGGAATAAAATAAATATTATGAAAGTATGAATCATCTGAAAGCTGTAGCCCCTATATCAGATTACAGATTTCAAAGCAAGGAAAATTATCAGGGCTACAAAGAGACATTATAAGAACAAAGGGTCAATTCATAAAAAGAAAGAAATCTAAAATTTATGTGTATATATGTATATATATCAAAAGAGCCTTAATATGTACACAAACTGATAAAATTGAGGAAAGTAGTATACAAACGTGTGATTATAGTTAAAGATTTCAATTTTCCTTTCTCTGCAATCATTAAAATAAGCAGACAGGGGGTTGGAGAGATGGCTCAGAGGTTAAGAGCACTGGCTGCTCTTCCAGAGGTCCAGCGTTCAATTCCTAGTAAACACATTGTGGCTCACAACCATCTATAAAGAGATCTGGTATCTTCTTCTGCAGAACACCATATACACAATAAATCTTTAAAAAACAAAACATCTTTTAAAAAATAAGCAGACAGAAAATAACCAAGGATAGAAAGAAATTGAAAAATACCATCAACCAATTGGGTATAACTAATATCCACAGATGACTCTCCTGACAACAGAACACATATTCTTTTCAAGTACATATGGGACAGTCAAGAAAACAGACCTTATTTTGGGTCAAAAGACCAAACTTATTTTAAAGCACTGAACTCATATAAAATGTATGATGGAATAAAATTAGATAGTGCAATGTGGTGCACGTCTTTAATCCCAGAACTCTGGGAGGCAGAGGTTGGTGGATCTGTGAGTTTGAGGCCAGCCAGCCAGAGCTGTATAGAGAGATCCTGTCTCAAAGAGAAAGAAAAGAAAAGAAAAGAAAGAAGGAAGGAAGGAAAGGAAGGAAGGAAGACTGGAAAATAACCCAAATTCCAAACCACACACCTAAATTTAAGGTCACAGAGGAAGTCTCAAGGAAAACAAAAATTCACAAAAGAAGGAAAGGGAAGGGAAGAAGAGGAAAGAGGAGGAAGGAGAGAGGTGGAGGGAGAAATGGAAAGAGGATGGACAGATCCAAATCAACAATGTAAGTTTCTTCCAGTTGACAAAGAGCAAATTTACAGATTAGAAATATGAGAATTTTCTATGACAGAGACATCACTATAGATCTCTATCAACAACAAAGTATACACATGTAGGGGCTGGAGAGATGGCTCAGAGCTTAAGAGCACTGACTGCTCTTCCAGAGGTCCTGAGTTCAATTCCCAGCACCCACATGGTGGCTCACAACCATCTGTAATGAGATCTGGTGCTCTCTTCTGGCCTGCAGGAATACATGGAGGCTGAACACTGTGTATATAATAAATAAATAAATCTTTTAAAAAAAAGTAAACACATGTAAGCTGGCCAACTTAAGATTAAGTGAACCACTTCCTTGAAAACAACAAAATATCCACTCCAAAGTTGTTATTTAAATCTAATTTGTAATTGAAAATCTTCATTAAAAAAAAAAAGCCTGAAGCTCAGATAGTGTGGTAGTTTGGAAGAGAATGGTTCCACCAGGAGTGGCACTATTTGAAAGGATTAGAAGAATTAGGAGGTGTGGCCTTGTTGGAGGAAGTGTCTCTCTCTGCCTACGGATCAGGGCATTGTTCTCAGCTACTGCTCCAGCCAGCGTCTGCCTGCATGCCACCATGCTTCCTGATGCAATAATGGACTAAATCTCTGAAACTGCAAGCAAGCCCCAAATAGATGCTTTCCTTCATAAGAGTTGCTGTGGTCATGGTGTCTCTTCACAGCAATATAACAGTGACTAAAACATATGGTTTCACTGGAAAAAATCTACCAACTACATTTTTCTTTTTCTGGCTTATTTGTATGTGTGAGATGGGGGGCTTAAATACATGCCTATGTGCATGTGTGTGCATGCGTGTGCAGGTACATGGACCTCGGATGGGATGGTAATCTATACTGGATGTCTTCCTCTAACACAATCTACCAAGTTTTTAATATTTTTAAAGTTTTTTCATGTTTTGTGTGTGAATATGTGTGTGGTAGACCCATACATGTATGCACAGACACACACGTGTGCATTGGAGGTCAGAAGAGGACATCACATGTACTGCTCTATCACCTTCTGCCCTATCCCCTTAAGCTAGGGTCTCTGACTGAATCTGGAACTAGGCTATTGCCAGCAAGCTGCAGCCTCTACCCTTCACAGTGCTGGGGTTACAGGTGTACATTCCCCAGTCCAGGTTTTACATGAGGGCTGAGGATTTGAACTCAGGAACACAGCAAGCACTGTTACCTACAGAGCCACCTCTGCAGCTCTTCCACTTTGTTTTTCAAGACAAAGTCTCTGCCAGGAACTAGAACTTGCCACTTTAGCTAAACTGGTCAGCTGACAATATCAGCTGCCTCCAGCCACTGCGGTTACAGTCACACAGTGCACAGAGTCCACACTAGGGCCAGCATCTGAACTCAGTCCTCGGGTTTATTTGGCATGCACTGCCCCTGCTGAGTCATCTTCTTGCCCTCTACCCAATAGTCAATGAAGAAATCTGATGGAATGTCTCCAAAGGCTAATATTTTCAGCACCAAAATTTGACAAGGAAAAAAAAAACATAAAAAATACAGACCAATTTTCTCAAGTAGATGCAAAACCCAACAAAATATTTTATTTTATTTTTGTTGTTGTTGAGACAGGGCTTCTCTGTGTAGTCCTGACCATTCTAGAACTTAATATATAGACTAGTCTGGCCTCAGACTCACAGAGATCTGCCTGCCTCTGCCTCCCAAGTGCTGAGATTAAAGGATGTGCCACCACACACTGCTCAACAAAATCTTAACAAATTGGTACAACAAAATGAGACTCTGCAAACAAGTGCCATTCATCCAGGAATACAAAGACTTCAATGTCTGAAAAGCAGTGCAGATCATGTATTAGCAGAGAAAAGAAATACATGGTCATGTGAATTCACACAGAGGAAAAAGAAAACACTTGACACAACTGAATATCTATTCTCAACACATTATCAAGAGATGGAAGTTGACCTCATAAGTGTATCTACAGGAGCCAGTGTAATGGTTAAAAAACTGGGCACTTTTTTCCTAAGAGCAGAAAGAAGGCCTGCATCCCCATCTTACAAGATGCTTGCAACAAAAGAGAAAAAAAGATATATAAATCCAAATGGAAGAAATTAAACTGTCACTTCTCACAGATTATTTGACTACCAAGAAACTCATACAGCAGCTTTTAGAATCAATGAGTTTGTAAGCTGTAAGGCACAAGTTCTCCTTTTAAAAAAAAAATCCATTGTTTCCACATTCAAGAAGTGAATTAGAAACTGAAACCTAAAATAAAAACATTTATATTAGCTAAAAAATAAACTTAAAAATGTGCAGAATCTACATGCTTAAACCACAAAATGAGAGCCAGTGAGATGGCTCAATAAGGAAAAGCAACTACAACCAAATCTAAAGACCCGAGTTTAATCCCTGAGCCCCACATTAGAGAGGGAGAGAACTGATTTCCACAAGTTGTCCTCTGTCTTCCACAAATGCAACATGGTGTGTGCACATGTGATTGCACACGTACGCACATGCACACACGTGTGCACACACATGCCAATAAATAACATATAATAAGAAAAAATTTAAGCCAACAAAATGCTAATGTCAAGTGATACCCAAATAAATGAAGAAATATGTCATACAAATTGATGACAAGCCTAGATACGTTTAACAAATCAATTCTCAAATTGATCTATACATTTAATACAGTTCAGATAAAAATTCCTGTAGGATTTTCTCTATAAAAGAGAAAAATGGGCAAGCTGTACTTAATCAAAAAAATTTAAATTTGTCATTATAAAAGAGAAGAAAAAGAAATGCTGGCACTGGGAGAAAATAGGTCCAAATGATCAAACTAAGGAAGGACTTTTTTTAAGCCATAAAAACAAAACTCACAATAGGAAATCCAATATATTTTTAATGGGCAAAATATTGAAACAGACACTTCAGCACAAATATACAGACAGCAAACGAGCATGTAAAAAGATATTTAATATCATTAGCCACTAGAGAACTGCAAACTGAAACCACAATGAAATACCACTGACTCATTGTTAAGATGGCAGGGGAGGGGCACAGACCGAGGAACAACAACCAAACCAAGCCTGACAACGTGACCATGCAGATACAGAGCACTCGTGGACACACAATGCTATACACACTGGAAAGTAGCTTACTAGTTTTATCCTTAATGTCTTGGTGGCTTAAGGTACTTGCTATGCAAGCATGAGGCAGACCTGAAGCATCCACATAAAAAGCTGGGCACAGCAGTGTGCACCTGCGAGCCCATCACTGACAGCAGAGCCAGTCTAGTCAGTCAGTGAGCTCCAGGTTCAGTGAGGGAGGCCATCTCAGAAAATAAGGTGGAGCGTGATGGAGGACACTTGATGTTGATCCCTGGCCTTCACATGTGCACAAACTGGTATGTGTACACACATGCACACCCTCTATACACTATACAGCCCAAAAGACACACACATACTTACTATACTTCCCAGCAGTACCACTGTTTGTTTGTTTTTCAAGACAGCTTTTCTGTGTAGCCGACTATCCTGGAACTGACTCTGTAGACGAGACTGTGCTCTAACTCAGAGATCTGCCTGCCTCTGCCTCCCGAGTCTGGGATAAAGGAGTGTGCCACCACACCCAGGTCAGCAGTCCTAGTCTTAAGATCTACCTCTGAGTAATATGAATTCAGGCTTACACAAAGACCTGCACAGCAGCCATCATTCACAACAGTCAGAAGCATCCCACATTCCAAATGTCCTTCCACAGATGAATAAGCAAACTGTTAAATACAATGTTAGATACAATGGAGAAATAATTCAATTATATACAGTAAGATACTACTCACCAATAATAAAAACTGATTGGTACAACAAAAGTCACCAAGACATTATACTGAACAAGAAACTAGATGCTATAGTACAAGTCTACCTCTACTGCATTTGGGAAAGGTAGGCTTATAGGAATGGAGAACCAAGCAGGGCTTGCAAAAGTTATGGTCTGGGGACACTGCCAAAGGACGACAAGAGGGGCTTCTGAGGGTAGCAGAGCCCTTCTCTGCTGATGTGGGATCCCCTCTGTGTGCTGTGACTACCATCAATGCTGGGGGAAAGGAGGCAAAGTCAGAAAGAAGCCATGGAGCTGCCACTGGAGACAGATGCCCTGATACTTGGCTGGTAGGCCACAACCTCGTGGTAATGCACAGATTACTAGAAATGGGTTAAATTAAGACATAAGAGTTAGCCACTAAGAAGCTAGTGCTAATGGGCCAAGCATAATTTAAATGTTATAGTTTCTGTGTGATCATTTGGGTCTGAGCTGCTGGAAGGCCAGGAAACAACACTCTGTCCTGACAGGAGTTGCACTTGCATAAATCAATACATTTATCAACTCAGAAACAATGTCCTTCTCATTGCTGCTGTTGAAAACCAAACCCATGTGGCATAATAAGTAAAAACTACGTGTTCACTGTCTCTAAGCTAAGTCAGAGGTTTTCCAAACACAAGTCACACTGAATCCATTCCTGAGAAGGTAACCACTTTCTCTGGGAACAAAACCCTAACAAGTAGGATTGTGGACTGTAAGGAGTTCCTGTTGTCCCGGATACACTGCTGGCCTGAAGACTGAACTACAGTACAAGGATCTAATCCCTCAATTTTGGTCATAAAAACATATTATCTTACCCAAAATTTGGACTACCATCCATCATGCCTTGAATTCCACAGATTCACCACTGGTTTTCATAATTATATACCAGAGCCTACAAAAGAATTCCACTATGTTGTTATTAAATACCAGCACCAAAGACTCAGGAAAGGCCCTACAATACCACACTCCTCAACAGAAGCACCTACTGGAGTTGCTGCTAGTCTTGAGTACCGCTGGAAAGTGACACAGATACTTCCCTGCATCACGAGGAGTTTTACTTTGTTGATGAAACTTTCGGAACAGGTCACAACCAAGTGAATGAACTGGTCTTACAAATCCCCACACGGGTCTTCCTGCACCACTCTGGGCTTTTCCGACTCACACCTTAATCAGACACCAGGAAGTAGCCTGCCAATGAACAGGAGATAAACCATACATGCAAGCCTTGGAAGCTACAAGGATGAAGGTAACCCACCACTTACCAGCAGTACAAAGCACATCAGCCCTCAAGAGTCAGACTAAGTATATCCTGGTTAAAATGGGTACAGGGACCACTCAGGCTAACCAACAGCAAGGCTTTAGTATCTATTCAGCACACAGGAACAAAAAGGGCTTGGCTTTGCCCTGTAAAGCTTTTGGAGACTTTTTGATGCTAAGGATCTACAAAAAAAAGTTTTAAATCATACTCTTTGGTCACTGATTAGGGAATCTTCCAGTAGGTAAGTGAAAGTTACACGACCCCAGCACTGCCATTACCAGAAACAGTGCATGTCCCAACCCTCTTCCCCCTTTCCTAGAGATCAGAAAGAAGAAATACTACAAACAAGAGGTCTGGAAGACACCTCCAGCTCAATATTCATTCCTTGCACCAGAACACACAGATTTACCCAGCAGATTGCCCTCGCCTCCCCGAAGGTAGTTAAGTGGACCTGCCCTGTTCAGCCGCATTCCAGAGCATCTTCACAGGGCGCTACTGTTTAGCTGCCGTGGGCTGCGCATCCTAACTAGGAGGCAGGCACAAGCACACCATGTAAGCACAGTCACTCCTCCTGGAAGTGCTACAAGGATGCTGTGCACTGCTACACAGAGCACTAAATCCCTTTACATCATGTTCATGAACTTGGCTTGTCCTCCTGTCTCCACAGCAAGCCACTGGGGCCACTGTCAACTGTCTGAGCACAAAAAGGTGGATGCAAAGGAATCTGCAGGGTCTCAAGTGATTCAAACAATTCAAGTGGCTAAAAAAGAAAGAAACTTTAACAAATGAGATTATTTTTTACTGAAGCAAATTTTTGGTGTGCTTTTAAATGTATTTTAATGTATTTTATTATTTTGGTATACACATTCTGATATTCCAAATACTCTTTCCTTTTTTCTTTTCTTATTTGAAGATCACTGCTAACTAGGAGAGGCAAGAAGGCCGAGTTCCCGGAGTGCCTGTGCTGCTAATTACACTGGAGTCCAGGTCTGACTCCTGACATCCACAGCTCAAGACTCAACGCGTGAATAAGATCTCTGCCTTTCCCCTCTGTTCTTACCTACAAATAAACTTTCAGTGGCCTTTATTCACTTCTATCTGGAATAAAAGGAAACAATAAAAAAGAAAAGGAAAGAAATCCACTGTTTCAGCAAAGACAAGGCTGAAAAGTTGCCAGCCTAAGGAAACATGCATGATTCTCAGTCCTTATCCTCCAGACTGAAGGTTAGTTAAGAAAATCAACAACAACAACAAAAATAGGTTAAAAGTATTTGAACAGAACAGGGGGCAGAAAGATCGTATGAGCCAGAGACGGAAGCTGAAATCTGCTGCCTAAACAAACCTGAACAACTGACAGCACCAGCGGACATGCCAGAGTGGATGGGGGCTCCACTCTCAGATGAAGAGCTGTACGCAACTAATGACTGCTGGGAGAACCATCAAGGATCGACCCCTAATTGATTATCCAATACCAAGCACTCAGACCAAAACCCATAGGGACAACATGAAAAGGACTCAACTAGTTATAGATATGCAACAATAATAACTAAAGAAGAGGGGAGAGTATATAAAGGGAGAGCTGATGAGATGGCTCAGTGGTAAAGGCCACTAAGTCTGAAGGCTAGACACCCACACGGTGTTCTCGGACTGTCACAAGTGCACCACGGCATATGCACCCCCACACATACACATACACACATTAAATAAAGTGCAACTTGAAAATGTTAACTAAAGCAATAATTGAAAAATGGAAAGGAACTCTAACATAAAGCAGAGCCCTGCCAGAAAAGATCAGATGGTCTTCACCAGGGAGAGTCTAAGAATTAAACAAGTTCAGAGACAGGTTTTTCCCAAGAGAAAACAAACAAACAAGCAAAAAGAACAAAACAAAACAAAAACCCTCAGAAGCTCACGGGGAGAAATCCCTTTAGAAAAGCAATCTAAAACTTAGAAAACAATTCCTAAACAAAAACATCCATGTGGCACACATATTTAAAGTTCTATTTACTTTCTTTCCTGTCCGTCTTGCTCACATAATTACGAGTCTACGCTTTCAACAATATACAAAGAGGCCAACTCAAACTGCCAACCACTTGGCTGTTCACATCTTGCTCTTGCCATCCTGTAAGCGCTGCTACATGGCACCATGGCCTTTGTCGTGAGTCACTTGGTACTCCTCTAAATTGCCTGTGCTCGCTCATGTTGCCCAACTCACTACTATTTTTGCAGGCTTAATTGCAGCTGGGGGTTCTACAGGGCACCTGGACTGCGCACAGCTCCCCAAACACTACAGCCTCACCTTCTCACGTGCATCACAGCAAACCCAGAGCACACATCTTCAACAGCTGCTTCTCATCAAACCGCCTTGAAGTTTTCTGAAAATTCAACTTTCTAGACAGGCCTGGTGGCCCTCATGACGCTGAGGCAGCAGGACTGCCATGAGCTTCAGGTGAGCTTGGACTGGATGGTGAGTTTTAGAATAGTGGGCTTCAGACTGAGACTGTGTCGGGGCGGGGCGGGGGTTCAACTTATTAACTAATTGCCAACTACACCACTCGGCTGGCAATTAAACCCTTTTCCAATGCAAACCTATTCTTATTTAATATTTTGTTTGCTCCTTATTTAACCAGAGAAGTTTCTAGAATGTGAGAGATCATTCATGCATTTCTCAGCACCTGTTACACTCTCCTCCCTTAGTCATATTTCACAACTTTTCAACACCACGACTTCCCCCTACACTCACTTTTTAAAAGAAGTCTCTAATGGAAAACTAACTTTTTACATTAGATAACCCAAAACAGTAGAATATAAATTTCATCAATAAAAGAAATATATAGAAGAACTACATATATCATAAAGAAAGGATTGATCTAAGATAGTCTAGAATAAATGATCAAATTGCCAAATTATTTAAAGTCCTTCTAAGTGATCTGGAGAGATGGCTCACCCATTAAGAACAGCCTGGCTGTTCTTCCAGTAGAACCAGGTTCAATTTCCAATACCCACATGGCTGCTCACAACAGTCTGTAATTCTAGTATCAGGGGATCCAATGCCTCCATAGGTACCATGCAAGTACATGGTACAGAATACATGCACACAGAACTCCCATACATACAAAACAATTTTTTAAAAAAAAGCCTTTCTAAAAGATAATAGAAATAGTTGGGGGGGATCCCAGCACTCGGGAGGCAGAGGCAGGTGGATCTCTGTGAGTTCGAGACCAGCCTGGTCTACAAGAGCTAGTTCCAGGACAGGCTCCAAAGCCACAGAGAAACCCTGTCTCGAAAAAAAAAAAAAAAAGAAAGAAATAATTGGGGGGGGGGGACAGGAGGGGCTACTGCGTGTATGTGTACAACTAGTACCCATGGCTGTACTTATGGAATGCTTACTGGATGGCTAGAAGACAGGAAAAGACAAACTCGACTTTTTTATTTTTGAACCCTCTGCCTCTAGCAACTATTCAAGCAAGGAAATACAAAAGGTGGGTGTTTAAAGTAGAATGGAAGAGAGAACACCAAGAATGTCTTTGTAGAAAAGTTGTTAGAATAATGACTGAAAATGAGGGGTTAACAATGCTACCCCAGCAGGGAGTGGTGGCACATGCCTTTAATCCCACCTCCTCAGAGGCAGAAGCAGTGAACCTCTGGGTTTGAGGCCAGCCTGGTCTACAGAGGAACTTCCAGGACAGCCAGAGCTATTACACAGAGGAAAAAATAAAAATAAAAAAAATTTTAAAAAGTTGTCCTGTTGCCGGGCAGTGGTGGCGCACGCCTTTAATCCCAGCACTCGGGAGGCAGAGGCAGGAGGATCTTTGTGAGTTCGAGACCAGCCTGGTCTACAA
This sequence comes from Dicrostonyx torquatus, assembly GCA_028555095.1. Lineage (NCBI taxonomy): Eukaryota > Metazoa > Chordata > Mammalia > Rodentia > Cricetidae > Dicrostonyx > Dicrostonyx torquatus. Next base: position 905,954 of record JAQHUG010000384.1, on the reverse strand, counting down.
GAGCTAGTTCCAGCGCAGGCTCCAAAGCCACAGAGAAACCCTGTCTCAAAAAAAAAAAAAAAAAAAAAAAAAGTTGTCCTGTTTTCCATAAAGCAAGAAAATGCTCTCCAGTTTTCCTTACACAGAAATCAGGTAAAGAAAACCATGTGCCATAAAATTAAGATAAAACGTAAACAAGAATTCCACCTTCCTCAGGTTCTGTGCTGTGTCTGGATCAGGACCGCTGTAGTCAAGACATGAGTCCAGACATGGACCCGCAGGAGTCTGTCACAGGGGTGACCCATTCTCTCACTACCTCCCTGTCCGCTGTGCCTCCCCATCCTTTAAGGAATAATCCCAACACTTTCCTCCCCAGCCCAACGCCAATCTTTAAAGCATGACTATTATACGCGAGGTATTTTCCCCAAAAAACAATGGTTCACACCTCTACACCAAGTCTTAGGAAATCCAATCGAGAATTCTGTAGCAAATGAGGTGCTCTGATCTCTGAGAAAGTTCTGCCAGGCTCATTTCCAACCTGCTTAATATTCCTCTGCAGTTTAATAAAAATGTACTAATTTGTTTTCATTTAAAATCGTTTTTATTCAGTTTATTGCCAAGGCAAAAAGACAGTAGTGGCTGTGGCACCAGAGCTCACTACATTATCCTTAATTAAAGAACTCCTGAAAAAGAAGCTAGCCATTCAACAGACAGTCGCATTCACTCAAGAGGCCGCTCCGCAGAAGACAACTGCGGTTTGCACGGACTGTGACCTTCTGGAGGTTCAGTATTAAACTGTCTTTACAATTGAAACAGGGAGAAATAATACATGAAAGAGACTTTTTTCACAGATGAAGCAGTCTTGATTTCTTCCTTACTCCCCAAGTTCACTCTGATGGAAATGCTAATAATCAGTTAAGAATCAACATGGAGGAAAACAAGTAACTGTAATTCAAAATTTTTCTGTCTGTCTGCAATGCCTGGGACTTCAGAGCCTTTAACAGCATCTGAACAGCACCAACCAAGAGGGCAAGGAAGGAGCCGGTTAACAGGACATTCGTGGGATTCCGTGTACTCCATTCCTAGACACCTGGACAAGCCCCAGTGACACAGGAAGCCTCTCCTTACCAACATAAGGTTATAAAGATGCTCCAAACCCCTCTCCACATAACATGTCAGTCACACATATATGCACGCGCACACGCGCGCGCGCACACACACACACACACACACACACACACACACACACGACCCCAAATCAACTCCCAGGCCCAGCAGAGCTTCAGTCCCAAACTAAGAGTATCTCTTAGACCAGCAGTTCTCAACTTCCCTAATGCTACGACCCTTTAATACAGTTCCTCATTTTGTGGTGACCCCCAACCACTAAATTATTTCATTGCTACTTTATAACTGCAATATTGCCACTGTTATGAATCCTAATGTAAATATAACAAACAGGATATCTGATGTGCAATCCCCAAAGGGTTGAGACCCACAGTTTGAGAACCACTGTCTTAGCCCCTGAGGTTCCCAGTTTTTCTCATTGTGATACATCTCTATGCCCGAGTAAAATCTTGACCATTATCCCCTTCCTCCTGTGTTCTCCTAGCCTGAAGGTTTCCAAGAACTGCTCATGCTCTAGATCTCACCCTTCCAGCACCGGTCCCCAGTGTGCTCTGCCCTCTAAATCCTGCACCAGCTTCAACCTTACTTGGGCAAAGACGCTCCAGGAGTCAAACTTCCCTACAGTCCTCATTATAATACAGGTTGGCAGTGTGAGCGTATTTATGGGTCACCACAGAAGGGTAGGACAAGTACAGAACGAAGATGCATGCTACTTCAACTACTTCTTGACACTTCAGGTCATTTTTCCTCATTCTTCCTCTTAGAAAATGTTTCTTCAGAGCTCCTTCTGCCTATCTCAGAATCTTTCACTGTGCCCACTCACTAAGATATGTTTAGCTACCTAGGATAATGATAATTTCTTAAAATAAACCAAAACTGTTCATTTTACTTGGTTCTATGAACATCAGAATGTAACACTATTTAATGGGAAAAAGAAATCTTTACGTGTGGATCAACCAGCCTCAGCAGCAGTTTGCACGTGACCTCTCACATGGTCCTCACTCCATCTTCTGGGCACACTGTCTCCTGAGCTGTAACAGAACAATGCCCTGCCTTATCTAGCTCTAAAAACCACCAGAAAGAAGGATACTTTGAATTTTGGTAAACAGAGTAATAATGACCAAAGATGGGAGGCCACCTGTGAGTCCTAATATGATAGCCATTCAGACACAGCCATTCCAAGCTCACATACAAAGAAAACTAAAATAAAGACAGAACCCCTTTCAAACTCTACCACACTGATAAGACCTAGCTTATATGAGAACAATGGTGCCTCACCTTCTAGGCCTGGTTCATCTTTAGATCTGTAGCTAAAACACTCCTTTGTGGACAGGAGTCACCATAGCTTAGTTCAGAAGGGAACAAGAGAAGTGTTACTTTGGCAATGCAATTGTGGTGTGGTTTGATTTTCCTCCTTTGAGACCAAGACTGCCCATTCAGGTTAAGCCACTTACAAGCCCCACCTCCTAAACCAGATTAAATTCAGGAGCTGTCTGCTTTTCTGACCACTGAAACTTAATACAGTACACACAACTAAATCAGACACACATGTAAATACCCTCTAGCCTGCTAAATCTCGGAAACAGATTTTTCAGTTCCCACAAACATTGCAATGTAGACATTATTATTCCTATTGTTATAGATAAGGGCAATTGAAACCCAGAGAAATTAGATAGCCTGCCCAAGGGTAAAGGGCAAGTAATTAGCCAAGTCAGGATTTGAAAAGTTTTGTCTGACTCCATGGCCCATAGACCTGTTGCCTTTTCTTCCCTATGTAAGAAAAGTAACTATAGCCAGGTGGTGGTGGTGCAAGACTTTAATCCCAGCACTCGGGAGGCAGAGGTAGGTGGATCTCTGTGAGTTGAAGGCCAGCCTGTTCTACAGAGCGGGTTCCAGAACAGGCTCCATAGCTACAGAGAAACCCTGTCTCAAAAGCGTGCACAAACACACACACACAGGAAAAGAAAAGTAACTATGGCAACTGGTTGGGTCATTTTTCCTCAATCCATGACATACTATTTAATCCTAGCTGTGTTTCTGTAACTCCACAAAGAGACAAAAAAAATTTCAGAGGCCTACTCCTTTTTCCTTTCTTTTCCTATATTTATTTCTACCCTTTTACAAGGGTTTTTTTAGGTTTTTTAAAAAAAAATCACTGAGCTCAATCTAACACTCACACAACATTTCCTCAATCATTATCCCACAGGCCCACGTTCTGGTTCCTCCTTTTTGCTCTTCACAGGTACAGTTTTTGAATATAGCATTATTTCTGAGTTGGTGCCATTGGACATGGTGTATCCATGTCCAATACAGTGCCTTACATATGAGACTCACTGGGTGACACTAGTCATCAAGCCATTGATTGAGAAACATTGTCTTTATTTGTCTAGTTAACTTGCTACATTTTAGCCAAGAGACTTTAAAAGAAGAGTTTACTGTGTGAGTGAATGCGCCCACATTAAAGACCATTTTCTGAAAACTGTTTTAAAGGATTAAGGGAGAAAGTAAACAGAAATACAACAACTTAATGTCTGAGTCTGATAGAGCATGAGTTTAAGGACCTGAAAGACACAGTTTGAAAGCAAGCATGATTCGAGTCACTTCTGCAAGTGCACCTTGAAATTGAAAAAGTGCACTCAAACATGGTCAGTGCTTTTGCTGAGCACATAAAAGTCAGGAGGACTTTCTTCCAGGCTGCTTCTGCAACCAGTGTGTGATATTGTTATAACCATGGTAACTGCCTCCACTCTGGATAGGCTGTTTAACACTTTCTCTTACAGGATGGGTTTTCTGCCCATCTCAGGATAGCCCTCCAGGGTTAACAATCACTAAGTAAAGCAAGTGCTGCCCAAACTTGTTACATAACCCAGCACATGAAAGACAGCTTTCTTTCCATTCATAGAACCCTCTTCTTACTTTAGGCAGCCATGTTTCTTTTCATTCTTTCCAAATATGTAGAGCGTCTTATCAGTTCTCTACAAAATGTCTGTTTTCTTGGTAGTGAGCATGTGAAAGACATTGACCTCTTACATAGCTCCAATACAATGTTATACCTGCTAACTTTCAAGAGAGAGTAAAGCATTTTAACCATAGTGGATGAACTAGTTTCATCCATGTTGGCAGTGAGTAATCAAAGTATTCAAAGTGTAGCTTTCTTATAAGAAGGGTTCCCAGGTGAGGCAGGAGGCTGAACACGCTGGATTCCACGCACGCCCTTTTTACACTATTATTTTTAAACACTTTTTAGACCAGCATACCCTAGTGATACAATTCACAAGCTAGCCTGCTAAGTCCCTCTCCCAGCTCACTATTCAGATCAACCTAGCAAAGATGCCCTTCAGATTCAGCTTAACTTGGTACGCTATCTAACTACTTCTGGCGAAGACCAAATTACTGCAATATTAACGGTTTCTTGCTATTTGAAATGACAAAAAAAAATGTGCTGATATAATGCAGTCAGCAGAATGTATGCCTTTACCTATGGCTCTGTTGCAGTCTATAAAGCATTGCCTCCTTGAGGGGCAAATCAAAATGAGGACTTATGTGGGAGTAAAAAAAAAATGTGATAACTAGACCTTCAACCTCAAGTACAACCCAGCTGCGCATGCCCAGGCAGATCACAGTCACAGAAAGCCTGCTGCTCTAACATCAAACCCAGTCCCTTCCAAGTCTGCGACTCCAGCCACACAAGCCTGGGAGCTGTCCGTTCAGCACCACAGTAGGTACCCTCTAGCACAAGTAGAAAGCAAAAGAAAATGCAAGCCCAAGTTTGCAAGAGGGGGTGGGTGGGAGGAACTGCTGAGGGTCCGCCTTCAATGAAGCAACTATATGGCTATTTGATTTTACATATACTATATCCCAAGCTATTATCCTTTTTTTTCAATTTAAAAGAAAATATTCCAATTATTTGTTGACAAAACCTCAGATGAAAACCAAAAGCATATAAAGTCAGCCTCCCAAACTGACCCCAAGAAACCAGTAACTAAGTGGCCTGCATCATCACGAATTGCTTTACAAAACCCACCACAACTCAGTAAGAAACATCACATCCACACACATCAGATGTTCTAAGAACACAGAACATGCTTGCAGCCCTCTCCAGAGAGCTTCCATTTCTAGGACAGACAGAATGCTCACAGAACACCAAACCGTCGCTACCCCCACACACAGCAATCAAATCCTCTTTCAGGGAGAACCGAAGGCCTGATGGGTCATGAGTTCCAAAGGAAAATGCTGCAGTATTTCAAGAGCTAGGTTACTGACAATATGCTAAAAGCTTTCAGCATTTTAAGTTCTGAATCCCCAGTCCTGCCATCCTGGTACTTGGTAGTAATGCTGTCCAGCCATTTGCATTACACATCAAAAAACAATTTTTTTGAGGAAAGAAAAAAAGGCTCCCTCCCCCACATCTCCTAATGCACATGGAAAGGGAAGAGAGCCTGTGAGATGGTGAAAAAATCTACCACACCCGAAATCTCCTTGGGAAGCTAAAACATCCCCCAGTCGTAGCACACATACCCCACTCCAAAGAATCTCTAGGTTTAAACTCAAGAAAACAATTAGAAAAAGCACTCCCCCTTTGCCCTAAAGGCCCTTACCCACACTTCCTGCTTCTGATTGCTGCCCTTCTGGGTGCCCACTGTGCATTAAAAGCAGTTCCCCCTGTGTGGCAGAGCTTACAGCGTGATTATTTCTCCCTGCCCCTGAGTTTGGCCAGATGCAATGCAAAGTTTCTTCTATGCCCCTCCACCCCATCAGATGACATTGATTATGAACACTGATGCGAATCTTGGAACCTCCAGTTATTCCCCCGTGTTTAAAAAACTGCAGTGTGAGTGAGGGAGAGGGCATAGGGTGGAGTAGCTGGGAGGAATGCATAGTTTGGAGAATTCCTATTTATCAGGCTGAAAAATTATTCCCACGCCATCCTAACTCGAAGCTAAGGACGCTGAAAGGGTCTGAAAGCCCCCAGTACCGCCCGGAAAGTTAACTGCCAAGTCTCCACCGGTGGTTGCTGCGGGCAATGGAGAGCAGGGAGCGGAGCTCTCGGGAGAAATGCAGAGGGTTTGCGGTCCCCAGGGTACCAAGAGTGAAGTGCAGAGGAAGGGTCCAAGCTGTGGAGCTGGGCAAACAGTTCTGTATCCCAACGCTAACGAGAAGCCCGGGGTGCTGCTGCCCGTGGTAAGGTGGGGGAGGGAAGGGAGCAAGGAGAGGAACAAGCTCTGCAAAGGGTGGCGTAGGGGTGGGGGTGGGGGAAGGGGATATTCTGAAAGTGATGTACTCTGATGCAGGAATCCTAGCCTGCCAAAGAAGGTCGAGGGGGGCTCCCACACAGCCCCTGAGCACACTGATGAGAGGGTCACTGACACAGCCGAGTAAAGGAGTAAAGGACAGGAGGTGTCCTGACTGCCCCACGAACCCCGGAGTCCCCCGGCTTCTGCAGTTGGTAGCAATGTGGAGCCGAATGAGGGAGGATTCAGTTAGGACTGGGGGAGGGGGCAGAGCTGAGGGGCTGCGGACTGGGGTCCGGCTGGCACTGAGGGCTGGTGAGGGGGCCCGGGGTAAGCCCGCATCCCCGGCGCGACCCGGAGCCCTGGAGGGCAGGGTGTCCAAGGGTGGGAGCTGGTGGTCTCCCATGCTCCTCGGGAACCCCGGCAAACACCGTAGACTTCTAAAACACCCGTCCAAAACGAGAAGGGCAAAACCCCGCTCCACGGCCACGCGAGCCCCCGTGAGCCCCGTGGCCCGCGAGCCGCCGCGCGCTCTGCGGCAAAGCCCCGGGCTGAGAGGGGCGAGCCCGCTCCAGGGTCCCGGGGCGAGAGGGGAGCCCAGGCCGAAGAGCGGCGCCGGGCCGGGGACTCCGGGACGACTTACGGCGGCGGCGGCGGCGGCGGCGGGCGAGGCGGCGGCGGCCCTAGCGCGGGGCACGGGAGGCGCGGCCGGACTGCAGAGGCGCCGAGGCTGCGGCGGGCGGGACTGCGGTGGGCGCCATATTGGAGCGCTCCCCGCGCCCGCCCCCCGCGCCGCGCGAGCCCTTGCATAATTGATGACTCGCGCCGCGCGCGCCCTCGCCGCCGCGCGCCCCCGCTGCCGGGCCCCCGCGCGACCCTCCGCGCGCGCCCCCCGCCCTCGGCCCCCGCGCCCGCCCGTCCGCCCTTCAGCCCGTGCCCCGCGCCCCCTCGCCCGCCGGTCCCGTGGCCACCTACCCTGCCGGGCGCGCCCGCCCGCCTGCCCTCTCGCTACCAGCGCGCCGGCCTGCGTCCCCGCGCTCCGGACGGCATGCGTGCCGGAGCCCGGCCGGCAGGGGGCGCCGCGCCCGAGCGCCTGCCAGCGTCCCCGGGCCCGCCCCCGCGACGTCCCCGCCGGCCCCGCCAGCACCGGCGTCGACTCGGGTGCTCTGCGGCCCTGGTCAATGACAAGTCTCTCTTTACTCCTGGGCACACTCGGTCATTGTGCCACCGCGGCTGAAGTTTCTGGCTGAACGACTTGATCTTTGGTCAACTGATAATTGTTAACACAGCAAGCAAAAGACAGCCGGTGTTACAGAGGGCCCTGTTCTGAGTGGCAGAGACGCTGCTCCCTGACAGCCCTCGGGTTTGAAAGCTTAGAGGTCATCTTACCCTCTCCAAACTCCGTGGGTCGCTCTGTGAAGTTGGCATGAGCCTCTGAACTGCTTCCGCCACATATCTAAGGATCTACACTGTGAAGACGAGAACTCCCAGCGATGTGTCTCTAATGCAAATACAATGGAGACGGAATAGCACCTCTTAACTAAGCAGTGGCGGGTGACAACCTGTCCAAACCTCAGTGTTCTGTCACTAGGAGGGAACAATCCATCACAGCATCAAACTGATAGCTTTATTGTAGAGACTAAAAGGGGAAAGAAAGCATTTACACTTTTCTAACGCAGCCCAGAACAGACTGTCGCATAATGTGCCCACTGCATGCATTTTACAGTAGCTTTCTTGAGATATATTTGGCTCACAATAAGTTGCATGTTTAGAATATGAGTTTTGACGTGTGTATGTGTGCAGGAGTTCCTCAATAAGGTCATGGTCACACCCAAGGTTTCCTGATGTTTCTTTGCAATTTCTCCCTGCATTGTCCACTCGCCCACACCTTCCCCCAAGCAACCCCTGATCTATCACTGTACATTCGTTTGCATTTCCCAGAACTAATGGGATCGTATAGTATGAATTTTGGGGGGGTGTACTCTTTCCTCAGCATGATAATTTTGAGGTTATTTTGTTGTTGCCTGTGAAGTGTTCATTTCTTCTTAATACTGGGCAGTAATCATTATGGAGGGATATACCACAATTTTAATCCACTTATTGATGACATTTAGGATAGTGCTAGATTTTTGCTTGCTACAAATTAAGCTGCTATGAATACTGTGCATCTTTGCTGGAGTGGGGTTGATTGCTGAGGTGGGGTGGGTACACAACTTTTCTTCGGTAGTTTAACTGCCTGCAAGCTGTCCAAGCTCCTGTAAATAACTCCTGTTAAACGTTCTGGTTCACCAATTGGGAGAAATCTCTCTCTCTCTCTCTCTCTCTCTCTCTCTCTCTCTCTCTCTCTCTCTATCTCTCTCTCTCTCTCGGATAAATAAAAATAGACTCCCCAGGAAAAGCCCCAAAGCATGTGTCATTTACAAATGAACACAGTTTTGTTTCTGTTTTTTAAACAAAGTGTTTTTATTATATAGTTAACATGTATAGGTTTTGTGATAGTTTGAATGAAAATGGGCTCATATGTTTAAATATTTGGTCCCCAGCTGATATAGCTATTTGGCAAGGATTGTTAGAGGAGGTGTGTCACTGGGATAGACTTTGGGGTTTTAAATTCCCATGCTCTTCCCAGTTAGCTCTCTCTATTGACAGACAAGAATGTAAGCTCTCAGCTACTACTGCAGCGCTATGCCTGCCTGCCTGCTTGCCATCTGCTGCTTGCTCCCATGCTTCCTGCCATGATGGTCATGAACTAAACTAACCCTCTGAAATGGTAAGTCACAATAAACTCTTCTGTAAGTTGCCTTGGTCGTGGTGTCTCTTCACAGCAGCAGAACAATAACTAAGACATAGGCATTTATCTATTTTATCTAAGTTGTTAAATTTATGAGCATAAAATTGTTCATATCATTTTGTGTTATTTTACTGTCTGTAGAATTTGCAGTGATGTTATCTCTCATTCCTGGTGTTTATTGGTCATTCCTCTCTCTCTCTCTCTCTCTCTCTCTCTCTCTCTCTCTCTCTTTGGTAAACACTTTCCTGTGTTTGTTGACTTTTCTTCTGAGATGTACTGGCTGGTTTTGTGTTTCAACAACTTGACACAAGCTAGAGTCATCAGAGAGGAAGGAGCCCTCACTGAGGAAATGCCTCCTTGAGATTCAGCTATAAGGCTTTTTCTCAATTAGTGATCAATAAGACAGGTCTCAGCCCATGTGGGGGAGGATATCCCTGGGTTGCTGGTCCTGGGTTCTATAAGAAAGCAGGCTAAACAGCTGTGGGAAGCAAGCTAGTAAGCAGCACCTCTCCATGGCCTCTGCATCAGTTCCTGCCTCCAGGTTCCTGCCCTGTTTGAGTTCCTGTCCTGATTTCCTCCAGTGATGGACTATGATCTGGAAGTGTAAACTGAATAGACCCTTTCCTCCCCAACTTGCTCTTTGGTCACGGTGCTCCATCACAGCACTAGAACCCTGACCAAGAGCCTTTTAGAGTCTGCCATTGACTCCCACTCTGACTTTGCTTCTTTTCTTTTGCTTATTTAGAATTTATTTTCTCAACCTCCACTCTCCCCCATTTTTTGAATCTGAGGTCATTGATCTCAGTCCATTCTTTTTTTCTTTCTTTCTTTCTCTCTTTCTTTTTCTTTCTTTCTTGTTTGTTTGTTTTTCGAGACAGAGTCTCTCTGCAGCTTTGGAGCCTATCCTGGAACTTGCTCTGTAGAACAGGCTGGCCTCGAACTCACAGAGATCTGCCCATCTCTGCCTCCCGAGGACTGGGATTAAAAGTGTGTACCACCACTTCATGGCTCAATATTGCATATTGACTTAGCCTTTTCATGCCTCTATATTTAAAATGGACTTTGTACTTTGTACTAATCAACAGAATCAAGAGAAAACAAATAGAATGGGAGAAAATATTTGCAAAAAGATTTGTCCAGTAAGTGGCCAGCATCCAAAATGTAGAAGGCATCAAAGCCCTCTACAGCAAGAAACCAACTGACCTGATCACTGGGCAAACAGAGGGCCTGAATAAATTTATTTTGTTGGGTTTTGTTTTGTTCTGTTTATTGTTGTTTGTTTTGTTTTGTTTTGGGGAAGGGGTTGTTCTTTGTTTGTTTTGGTTTGATTTCATTTGATTTAGGTTTTTTTGAGACACAGTTTCCCTGTGTAGTCCTGGCTGTCCTGAAACTTGTTTCTGAAACCTGAGGCCCAGGTTGGCCTCAAACTCAGATCTGCCTGCCTCTGCCTCCCGAGTGCTGGGATTTGAGGTGTGTGCTACCACACCTGGCCCTGAATGAAGACTTTCCAAAAGAATATGGACAAAGGCCAAAAAAGATATGGAAAAATATTCACCATCAGTGGTCAAAGAAATGCAAATTAAACCATGATGACCTGTCATCTCACACCTATTAGAATGATTATAACAAAAAATATTTTAAAAATAGGTATTGACAATCATTTACAGAAGAGTAGAACCTGACTTACTATTGGTCGGAATGTAAACTTATACAGTCTTGATGGAAAATGGTATGAAAGTTGCTCAAAAATCCAAAATCTGAATAGAGCTACCATATAATTCTGCAAAGCCAGTACTAAGTTTATGATCAGTGAAGGGAGACTAAAATGTCTGAGTGGGGAAGGCACAATTAGAGTTCAATTCCCAGGACCCATAAGAAAGAAAAACAATTACTCCTACAAGTTTTCCCCTATCTCTAATACCAATACAAGTGCTGGCTTCCCACAATAAATAATGAATGAATAAATAAAATATAACCAATGGACACAAAAGAGGTATGCCAAATAGATACCTGCAAGCATACATTCTGAGTATCATTGTTTATAACAGCCAAGCTATGCAACCAGTCCAAATGCCCATCAGTAGGTGACTGGATAAAGGGTATGTCATGTAGCCACATGGTGGAATGCTACCCAAAGGGGATCCGTTCAGCTATGACACAGGATTAACCTGAAATTCAGATAAACCAGTCCCAGAAAGACAAATACTGTTGGATCTTACGTACATGTTGCATCTGGTAAATTGAGATCATGCAAGCAAAGAGAGAATGGTGCTCATTAGACACTTGGTAAGGAAATAAGGGATTTGTTAGTCAAAGGACACAGCATATTAGAAGGAATCAGTTCAAGATATCTAATACATTACAGCAACTGTAGCTTAATAGCAACACATTATACTTGAAGACTGTTAGCTTCTAGCTAAATAATCTTGTCACAAAAATGAGGAACATGTCAATTACCCAGATCTAACATATTTCACAATCTAACAATTTCTAGTTTTCAAATGAATGAGTAGACAAGTCCTACTTCATTACTAGCGTTTTCAAGTGGATAGGTAAGCAAGTTATATTTCATTTATTAATATGATTGGGGTTAGATCTAAAATTGAGCTGTTTTCTATTTGTTGCCAACTATCCTGATTTTTTTCTTTTAATCTGCATTATTTCAATTAACTGGAATACATTTTATTGTTTCTTTTATCTATGTTGTTGGTTTATTAACTCTAAACTTAAAGGTTTGCAGTAATTTGGTCACTAAGTTAAAATGTCTCATTGGCCTTGGTGCATTTCATGTGCAGATGACTTTCAGTATCTAATCATTGGATGGGCAGGTGGATGGATGGGCAGACAGATGGACTGATGGATGGATGGATGGATGGATGGATGGATGGATGGATGGATGAGTGGGCAAGCAGATGAATGGATGGGTAGGTGGGTAGACAAATGGATGGGTGGATGGATGGAGGATGGATGCGTGGATGGTGGACAGATGGGTGAGTGGGTGGGTGATGGGTGGATGGATGGACATATGGGTGGGTGGGTGGGTGGACGGACAGACAGATGGATATGTGAGTGGGTGGATGGACGGATGGGTACGTGGATGAGTGGAGGATAAATGGATGAGTGGGTGGATGGATGGACGGATGGGTGGATGGACAGATGGATGGGTGGATGGATGGATGGACAGATGGATGGGTGGATGGATGAATGGATGGATGAGTGGGTGGGTGGGTGGGTGGACGGATAGATGGACAGATGGATGGGTGGGTGGATAGATGAGTGGATGGATGGATGAGTGGGTGGGTGGACAGATGGGTGAATGAGCAGATGGATGGGTGAATGGTCAGTTCTTCTCTTGCATAAGCAGACAGTGGTGAAGGCACTCCAACAGGGTAACTAAATCCTGGTGACTGTGAACAGAACATAGGGAAGAAGAGTAATGGCTAACATGAAGCAAAAGGCTTTATGTGGTGTGGTTATAAGATTCCATGCATAAAGCAGTCAGAGAAAATGCAGTCAGTTTGAAAGCTTAAATCCCACGATAAACTCTTATATAAATTATATAAATTTTATAAATTATATAAATATAAATTATTTATATAATTCCATTTTGGAGAGTTCTGAACCTGTCAAGTAGACACCATAAACAAAGCTCACAATCCCAAACTGGAAAACAACAGTTTGGGCAGCAAGTTGTCATTAAAAGTAAATGGTGACAGACAAGTTATAGACATGACAGTGGGCAGCAGAACATATTTTAGTGGTCAGGATATGGGAAAACATGCATTGAGGTCCCATAATGACCGTTGAGTAGAGACATCCAGCTTCTCCCCACCCCCAAAAGGCTCGTCCTACTATGACTTAAAGTGAGCCACGTACAATTTTGCACTAAACTTTTGGCTAAATAAACCATATAATAGTAAAACTTGCATGTCCTTTTTATTCACTCTATGGCAGCTCCCAAACAGTGAGCAGGGACAGCATGCTAAATCTCTTCTCCAGTACTTAATATATATGGAAATTCCACCCTGTGCGATTACCTGGGGTTCCAGCGGTAGACCCAGCTACCTTTAGGTTCTGGGTTACCAGACTTGCAGACTTTTCAAAATAGGACACTATTTGCTGACTCAGTATATGACCTTCAAGACATCGGGATTGTAGAGGATCTCCATGATCAACTAAGTCCATCTGAAGGGCAACGCTGGACGAGAATGAGTTCTTTTTAGGAAGATGAAGGAGTGAAATTTAGCCAGTGCTGTTCCAGAGGGTAGGAGCAGGAGCAGGGGTGGGAGTGCCCTGAACAAGCTACCACCCCCGCACACACAAGGGAAGGTATCTGGAATGTTTGACCAAGAAAAAGCTGTAAGATCAGCTGTTCAGAAGATGTTTAGACACAAAGATCTCTTTGAAAAATCTGATGAAAACTAGCGACTCCTCTTTTGCTCCAGAAAAAAATGACCCACTCCATGTGTGTATACCTGTGTGTATATGTACACTGACACACTCTCAAACACACAGTTTTGCATGTCCTTGAACTACAGGTTAGCAACTCGTGGTGCATCCAGATGCCCTAGGTGTGTAATGGGACTAGGAACCTTCTACCACAGAAAACCTCTGAGTCTCCATATCTGTCCATGTCCTCACAACCACCTTTAGAGGTCACCCAATGTGTCCTGAAAATCCAGCAGCAGAAGTGATTTCCTTCTTGGGCTGTTCTGTCTTGCTTTTTTCCATTCTACTCAATAATAATTTAGTTAACCTTCTTTCTTCATTCCAGACATTATTGCTTCCACTAAATTTACTGTTCTCTGCCAAAGAGATAGATTTTAATACCCCAGCTCTCTGTGATGCCAGCAGACTCCAGTCTGAAGATTTTATCTCTGAGATTACCCCTAATCTCCTCCTGCTAAGGCAGGTTTTGCAGAACACTGGCAATGGGAATGATACTGCTCTGCCTATCCTTCCTTTTCGCTGCAACCCGTGTGAATTCCCATGACGCTATGCTTCCTATGTTATCTGCAAGGCTTTTCTTGGTTTATCCTACTTTTGGTTGTTGCTTTGGGGGAAAAAAAGAAAGAGAGAGAGAGAAAGAGAGAAAGAAAGAAAAACTTTCCCAGGCTGCCAAAATGACTCAGCAGGTAAAGGCACCTGCTGCCAAGCCTGACCACCTGAGTCAATCCCCCAGACCTACATGGTGGAAGGAACGAGTCAACTCCCACAAATTACCCTCTAACCTTCACATGCCCACTGTGCATGTGCTATGCATACACAAGCACACACACCAACACACATGTGCATACACACACACACATTTCTAAAATTCTTTTAAGTTCTCAACTAACTTGCCTCTGCCTGAAACTCAGCATCCAGACCCCACCAACAGTTCTGTGGAGCATTTTCCACAGGCTTCGCTCTACAATGGGCATGGTTGAGAGAAAATGTTTGCTGTGATCTCGTATGTGGGCCATAGAGACAGGCATAACGGATTCACAGCCACATTTCACCATAGCCTTTTAATCTTGCTCAGTTATATAACTATGAAGCTTTGGTTTCCTTGTCTTTGAAGTGAAGAAAATGTTAGTTCTTGTCTCCTGGTGGTTTGACAGGATCTCATTGGTCTGTGTACATAAGCACTTAGTATGCTCTTTATCCCCTCCTAAACACCTAACAGGTTCTAGCATATTATTCATATGGCCAAGAGAGATCTCACTTTAAGACCCTTAATATCAAAGGTCCTTAATTCCTTATGTCCCAATTTCCACTGCCAGTGCCCTAATTAGCTCTTGTGACTGCTACTGCTATGGTGACAAGAGAACTTTTAGCAGAGTAATTCTTTCTTCCTCCTTTCGCAGGGTCCTAGAGAGGGCAGAACACAATTATCTGCCAAGGAGCCTTGTGTGACTTAGCTCAATGAGCATTAGCAGGGGTGGTAATACCAAAGGCTTTCCATGTGCCTTCACACCGCTGGGCTAAGTCTCCCGCACAGAGGTCAACTCTGAGAACAACGTGCCCTGATTAGTCCCGGACAGAACTCTGTGGAGGTCATGGAAGAGACGGGGAGCTGCCTAGAACCATACTGGACCCAGTCTCCTTGGCCAACCTGTAGGTTCATTATTGAGGAAAAACCTAGAGTGAAAAAAAACACATTGTTACACAGCCTAATGCAGCGATAGCAGACTCATATGGCCACCTCTTTAGTCTCTGTATCACTAACTGCTCCCCATTCCTGCCTGTCTCCATGCTACCATATCTGTCTTTCTGATATTGATTGAATCAGTCGCCATAGAAATCTGTGACAGCTCTCTGTAGTTGACATAATAAAATTTAAATTCCATACTACTTCATTCAAATCTATTCATAGTTAGGCCCTGAGTTACTTCCCTCCCCTTTCTTTTGTCTGGGTATGTGGCATGTAAACATGTGTATATGCATGGGCACATGTGAGTGTGGGTGAGCATGCACATATGTGTGTGTGCATGTGGAGGTTGGCCTCAAGCATCTTCCTAGATTACTCTCTACCTTATACATTGAGGCAGGGTCTCCTGAGGGACCCAGAGGACACTATTCTGGCTGTCTGGCTATCCAGCTTGCCACAAGAGTTCCCTATCTCTGCTCCCCCCATCCCCTTCCCCACTTGCTGGAATTATAGGCAGGCTGCCACACATACCTGGCTTTTTATGTGGGTTCTACGGGTCTAAACTCTTGTCCTCAGATTCACACAAGGTGCTTTATCCACTGGTAGTCTGAATGCGCTCACGTATTTGAACACTCAGCTCCCAGATGATGGTGCTATCTGGAGAGGGCATAAAGTCTGCAGGAAGTGGAGCCTTGCTGGAGGAAGTGTGTCACCGAGCTTCACTCCACTTCTAGGTTTGGTTTTCGCCTTTCTCTTTTTGTGCTTTGTGTTTGCAGTTGGTGATGTGATCTCTCAGCGTCCTGCTCTAGTCACCTGCTGCCATGCCGTCCCCACCACTCTGGACTCTCCTGGAGCTGTACGTTCCTCCTGAAAACCTTAAATAGCTTTAGTCATGGCACATCGTCACCGCAATAGAAAATAGCTAAGTTACCACTGAGCACCACACCCCACCCCGACCACCTCTCCACTCTTCACCTGTGGCTTTAATCCATGCCCCTGGCACACGATCCTGGGTCACTCCCGACATGTTATGCAGTGTCACACCTGCACATGGTCCTGTGTCACCCAGACATGCTATATGGTGTCACACCTGCACATGATCCTGTGTCACTCCAGACATGCTATGCTGTGTCACATTTGCACATGATCCTGTGTCACTCCAGACATGCTATGTGGTGTCACATTTGCACATGATCCTGTGTCACTCCAGACATGCTATGTGGTGTCGCACATGAACACGGTCCTGTGTCCCTCCAGACATGCTATGTGGTGTCACATTTGCACATGATCCTGTGTCACTCCCGACATGCTATGTGGTGTCGCACATGCACACGGTCCTGTGTCACTCCCGACATGCTATGCAGTGTCACATCTGCACAGTTGCTTACACAATTCACCCTTTCTTGCCTTGATTTTTTTCTTTTGCTATGTAACCCAGGCTGGCCTCAAACTTGCAATCCTTTTGCCTCGGACTCTCCATTGCTGGGATTATAAGCATGAAGCATCATGCCTGGCCTCGTCAGCTGCCCATTGCAGCCCAAGGTCTAATGTCAATCCCATGTTTCATAAAGCTAAGCCTTCTCTAACTTCCTCCCAAGTCAAAAATCAGTTGTAGTTAAAATTTCAAACATTTTATTTATTTTGTGCATATGATGGTCAGAGGACAGCTAGCAGAAGTCAGTTCTGCCCTTCCACCACGAAGGACCCTGGGATGAAGTCCTCACGATGTGTTACAGCTATTCATGTGTACATGTGGATACACATGCCTGCTTGTCTGTCTGCCTGCCTATTGTTATTATGCACTCATCACATTCAGTTCTGGAGGCTGAGACTGTGTGCCCGCTGTTCCATCAGCCTAGATAAAGTGTGACTAACAAATCATTCACCAGCGCCCCTGCCTAATAACCACCTTTCCTTTCACTGGCCACAGTACAGAATGTGATCTCCTAGCCCTGGAATGCTTCTAGTTCTTTCAAATGGCCAAAGCCTTCAGCTCCTTATGCATCGAGGCATCCCAGGTCATGAAACTGCCAGGGGCTTTGGAAGATAGTTTGGCTTTTTGAGAGAAACGCCAACATTCACTGTCTGTCATGTACTGTGCAACCTTTAGCTTGAAGGTGTCCACAGTTTCAGCATTGCATGGCAAACTTTCTCCCACATGCTGTCAACTCTTTATAAGCTGGATTTTCAACAGTCTCTACAAAGAAAGACTATGTGGCAATCAGCACAGAAGAAGAAAGTCCTGATGAATCTGACCTGGCCCTAATGTCAGACAGGAAACCTTTGTGATGGTCAGTGTCCGCCTGCTAGCGTAAACTATTGCTGATTTATAAGTAAAGTTCTCATTTGATTTCAAATTAAAAAAGCAACTTAGCTGTGGAGAAATAGCTGCTTATTGAGTTGTTGGGCTGAATTAGGCAATAATGAGATGGTTTCCAGAAATAACATTCAAAAGTCGCCAAGACTTTAAGGGTTCAGGAAATTGAGAAGGTTTGGGAATGCCTCCCCACGTTGTGTCTCCCATCCAGACCTTTTCCCATGGGACGCCCGGGACCATCTGGAAAACTCAGGTTTATGCTTCAAAGAGATGAGCAGAGGTTCAGTCTCCCTCAAGGTCTCTGGCTTTTTCAGATGGGGGAAGAGGGAGTACAGACATGCTGGCCCAGCACCTGCATCCCAGGGGCACTTATATCTATCTCTGCTTGTCAGCATTCTATGTATAATGAAGCTCATCAAATAATAAAAACTTTGCCCATTTGTGGAAAATGTCTCCAGGAGAAAACCCTGGAGCTATGATTGTGGTTGACTGCTCTCAGCCCTCTCACTGGGTCTGTCAGCAAATCCAGGCTTCAAACCCTCCCCAACCCTCCTCCCACAAGTGGCCAGCATTTTCCACCTGACTTATCTCTAAGGCTACTTGGTTGAAGTCTTTGCCTGGGCCCTTCTTCAGTCTTCTCTCCACTGGATATGCACAGAGATCCTCTATAATAGAAGTCTGACAAAGCTCTTCTCCTTAAAGTCCTCTTCTGACATAACAAGTCAAGGGCTGTGCTGAGGCTGAGAGGCCAGCATGATTGATTAGATGGTAATTTTTCTCACTGTGCATGCCCACTGGCTGTTCTTCACACAGACAACACAATCCACCCTCTTGGCTTTTGTGCCTCAGGATGCTTCCTCCCAGAGCTACCGCCACAGGGTGCCCGGCAAGCTCTTCAGATTTTATCATGTGTGTCTCTTCAGTGACACCTTCACTGACCATGCTGTAGATGTGCATCCAGGAAAAAATAAAATACAAAAGAGGGGAGAGGAAAGCCAGCGGCAGCTGATGCTACAGTTCCTGCATTGAACTGGAGGTTTGGGATCATTTAGAGAGAGATATCACAGCTGCTCTCAGCGGAGCTCTGTATGTAGGATGAGCCTACCATGGCGCTAGGTACAAATGGGAAAAATGAATTTGTAAAATTGTTTTGGCAAGAATTCCAGACACTATAAAAATATGCTTATCGCCGGGCGGTGGTGGCACATGCCTTTAATCCCAGCACTCGGGAGGCAGAGGCAGGCGGACCTTTGTGAGTTCGAGACCAGCCTGGTCTACAAGAGCTAGTTCCAGGACAGGCTCCAAAGCCACAGAGAAACCCTGTCTCGAAAAAAAAACAAAAAAACAAAACAAAACAAAAACTTATCAAGTGAGATAAATTTAATTATTAAGAGTCTAAAAGAGTCACCTAAAGTTTTACTCTAAGAGGAAAAGTATGTGATCCAGTGATGTATAATGAAAGCAATACCAAATGCAGTAACAGAGAAACCTGTCATCCCTGTGGCCCAACACAGGAGGCTCCTGCTTCTCGTGTGTGCCAATTAGTTTCTGGTCAACTTGACACAAGCTAGATTCATCTAGGAAGAGGAAACTTCAGTTGAGAGAATGCCTCCATCACATTGTCTGTAGGCAAGTCTGTGGGGGCATTTTCTCAATTAATGATTGATATGGAAGAGCCCAGCCTGGTCCCAGGTTGTATTAAAAGCAAATTGATCAAGCCATGGGGAGCAAGCTAGGTCCTCCATAGATCCTGCTTGATTTACTTCCTCCAGGTTCCTGCCCCGACTTCCCTTCATGACTGACTATGAACAGGAAGTGTGGGCCAAATAAATCCTTTTATCAATGACACCATTTTAAACGCGTGGTGACTGGGTGACGTGTGCAAAGTAGCCTTGCTCCACAGTGCCATTCTGGAGCATGCTGGACGTTGACTGACACATAGCCAGCAAATGGGAGGTTCCTCATCAATGATGCCTGCATTCCATTCGCTAGAGGATGTGAAGACAGCTGGAAGACATCCTCCTCTGAGAAACCACTTCCTGTGTGCTATGATAAGCACATGTCTCCTTCAACAGCTGCCCTTTCTTTCTCTGCCACAATGGTTTCTATACATGTTATTTTCAAAGTCAAGTTTCCAGTAATTACAGCACTGTGTGCATATATGTATGTGTGTGTTCATCTGTTTGTATATATGTATGTGTGCATGTATGTGGATATGTGTATATAAATGTGTGTATACATGTGTTAATGTATGGGTGTATGTGTTATGTTTGTATATATGGGTGCATGCATATATGTGTTAATGCTTGTATGTGCATGTGTGTATCTACATATGTGTATATGTCCATATATGGGCACATGTATGTTTTCATCTTTTGTACATATGGGTATATGCATGTACATGTGTATGTTTGTGTTCATGTATGTTTGTGGATACATCTATGTGCATGTGTATGTGTTACCTGAGAACTAAACCCAAGGCCTGACATTCACTGACAAAGCATTTAATATTCCCAGCTTTTAGCATTTATTATTGTTCAGTGCTCATACTAAAAGTTTCATAATGATAAGGACTAGGTCTTTTAAATAAGACCTATAAATAAAGCAAATAAAAATACAGGCAAAAAAAATTCTTAACCATCGTTTATGTCTTATCCAAAAGGTTTCTACAAAAGCCTTTGTGCCTTATGATTTAACAGTGTATCTCAGAAATCTTCCCATATTCACACATAAAAAACTTTCTTGTTCTTTGCTCAGTGTAGTATTCGCTGCATGAGAAGTCGTTTTATAAAGTCCAGGAGGAAATCAGATCAGCACAGACATGGAAAAGGCCCCGTTGTAATATGTTAACATTGAGCACTGCTAAGATGTTTTGTTTTGTTTTGCTCTTTACAGTACTTTAAGCAGTAAATGAGCCACAGGGACTAAAATTCCAACTTCTATATGAGTTTGGATCCCAGTCTCAGCTGTGATATCAGGTAAGTTGTCCCCCATTGTACTTATGGGTTTCTACCTTCATAGTTCTGGACAGAACACCTTCCAGGAGTCACTTGAGGGAGAAGGACTTGCTTGGGTCCCAGTTCCAGAGGTCTCACCCTGCTGAAGTGGGGCAGGGGGCTTGCTGGCTGGGGGTCTAGCAGTGCGACAGGAGCTTGTGATTCAGTTTGCTGACATCCTGGCAGATCAGGAAGCAGGGAACGAGAGCAGAATTGGGCAGGCTGGCTGTCACTCACAAAGACCTACGCCACAAAGACCACACATCCACTAGCTCAGCCCCAGGACCCAAAGGTTCCACAGCTTCCCCCCAAAACCACTGCCTGTTGGGGACAACATGCGCAAACACATGCACCTCTGGGGCCATTTGAGTTTTGGCCATAATCAAATCGCAGAAACAAATTGAGACAATTCAGAGAAATCAGGTAGTGGGTTCTGGTGCATCCCCAGCATCAGGTGCGTCCGATACTGAAGTGTTAAAGAGGGAGGAGGCACTGATGTTGGCAGGATCTGAACAGGAAGGAGGGTCATGAGCAGAGAGATGCAAAGATGAAAACCCCAGGACTGGATTCGAGACACCAATGCATGTGTGGTTGACGTGTACATGGCCTCCCAAAGAATAACACCAGAATGGGCCTGGGGAGATGTGGATGCTCTTTTTTTTTTTTAAGATTTATTTATTTATTATGTATACAACATTCCTTCCATGTGTGCCTGTGGCTAGAAGAGGGCACCAGATCTCATTACAAATGGCTGTGAGCCACCATGTGGGTGCTGGGAATTGAACTCAGGACCTCTGGAAGAGCAGCCAGTGCTCTTAACCACTGAGCCATCTCTCCAGTTGGTTTTTGGTTTTGAGAAGAGATCTTACTATGGGTCCCAGGCTGGCCACAAATTCAGCATCTTCCTGCCTCAGTGCTAGATGCAAGTTGTGACAACAAACCCTTAGTCCCACTGCAGGAAGCCAGGGATGGAGAGGCAGTGTGGCTGTCCAGGGAGATGCTTTTTTTAAAACTGATATTTACTGAGTTCTACATTTTTGTCTGCTCCCCTCCCGGCCTCTTCCTTCTCCCCTTCAACCCTCCGCCAGGGTCCCCATGCTCCCAATTCACTCAGGAGATCCTGTCTTTTTCTACTTTCAACTTTCCATGTAGATTAGATCTATGTAAGTCTCTCTTAGTGTCCTCATTGTTGTCTAGGTTCTCTGGAATTGTGTTTTGTAGGCTGGCTTTCTTTGCTTTAAGTTTAAAAACCACCTATGAGTGAGTACATGTGATAATTGTCTTTCTGTGTCTAGGTTACAAACTCAAAATAATGTTTTCTAGATCCATCCATTTTCCTGCAAAATTCAAGCTGTCGTTATTTTTTTCTGCTGTGTAGTACTCCATTGTGTAAATGTACCACATTTTCCTTATCCATTCTTCGGTCGAGGGGCATTTAGGTTGTTTCCAGGTTCTGGCTATGACAAACAAAGCTGCTATGAACATAGTTGAGCACATGTCCTAGTGGCACGATTGAGCATCCTTTGGATATATACCCAAAAGTGTTATTACTGGGTCTTGAGGAACGTTGTTTCCTAATTTTCTAAGAAATCGCCACAATGACATCCAAAGGGGTTGTACCAGCTTGCATTCACACCAGCAATGCAGAAGTGTTCCCTTTTCCCCACAACCTCTCCAGCATAAGTTGTCATCAGTGTTTTTTGATCTTGGCCGTTCTTACAGGTGTAAGATGGAATCTTAGAGTTGTTTTGATTTGCATTTCTCTGATGACTAAGGATGTTGAACATTTCCTTAAGTGTCTTTCAGCCATTTTAGATTCTTCTGTTGAGAGTTCTCTGTTTAGATCTGTATTCCATTTTTTTATTGGATTATGTGATCTTTTAGTGTCCAATTTCTTGAGTTCTTTGTGTATTTTGGAGATCAGACCTCTGATGTGGGGTTAGTGAAGATCTTTTTCCAATTCTATAGGCTATCATTTTGTCTTGTTGACGGTGTCCTTTGCTTTACAGAAGCTTTTCAGTTTCAGGAGGTCCCATTTATTAATTGTTTCTCTCAGTGTCTATGCTGCTGGGGTTCCATTTAGGAAGTGGTTCCCTGTGCCAATGAGTTCAAGTATATTTCCCACCTTCTCTTCTATAAGGTTCAGTGTGGCTGGCTTTATGTTGAGGTCTTTGATCCATTTGGACTTGAGTTTTGTGCATGGTGATAGATATGGGTCTATTTCATTCTTCTACATGTTGATATCCAGTTATGCCAACACCACTTGTTAAATATGCTTTCTTTTTTAATTTGATATTTTTTGCTTCTTTATCAAAGATCAGGTGTTTGAAGATGTGTGAATTGATATCCGGGTCTTCTATTGAGTTCCATTGGTCCTCCTGTCTGTTCTTTTGCCAGTACCAGGCTGTTTTCAATACTGTAGCTCTGTAGTAGAGGTTGAAGTCAGGGATTGTGATACCTCCAGAAGTTCTTTAATTGTACAGGATTGTTTTGGCTATCCTGGGTTTTTTCTTTTCCATATGAAGTTGAGTACCATTCTTTCAAGGTCTTTGAAGAATTTCACTGGGATTTTGATGAGCATTGCGTTGAATCTGTACATTGTTTTTGGTAAGATTGCCATTTTTACTATGTTAATTCTACACAAGAGCATGGGATATCTTTCCACTTTCTAGTGTCTTCTTCAATTTCTTTCTTTAAGATTTAAAGTTCTTGTCATACAAGTCTTCCACTTGTTTGGTTAGAGTTACTCTGAGATATTTTATGCTATTTGTGACTATTGTGAAGGGTGTTGATTCTCTGATTTCTTCCCCAGCCCTTTTATCATCTGTGTATAGGAGGGCTACTGATTTTTTGAGTTAATCTTGTATCCTGCTACATTGCTGAAAGTGTTTATGAGTTGCAGAAGTTCCTAGTAGAATTTTTAGGAACACTTATGTAAACTATCATATAATCAGCAAATAGTGAGAGTTTGACTTCTTCTTTCCCAATTTGTATCTTGATCTCCTTTTGGTGTCTTATTGCTCTAGCTAGGATCTCAAGAACTATATTGAATAGATATGGAGAGAGTGGATAACTTTGTCTTGTTCCTGATTTCAATGGAATTGCTGAGAGTTTCTCTCCATTTAGTTTGATGTTGGCTGTTGGCTTGCTGTATATTGCCTTAATTATATTTAGGTATGTTCCTTGTATCCCTGCTCCCCAAGACTTTTATCATGAAGGGATGTTGTATTTTGTCAAAAGCTTTTTCGGCATCTAATGAGATGATCATGTGATTTTTATTTTTCAGCTTGTTTATATGGTGGATTACATTGACAGATTTTTGTATGTTGAACCATCCCTGCATCTGTTGGATGAAGCAGACTTGGTCATGGTGGATGATGGTTTTGATGTGTTCTTGGATTTGATTTGCTAGTATTTTATTTAGTATTTTTGCATCAATGTTCATGAGTGAGATTGGTCTGTAATTCTCTTTCTTAGTATTGTCTTTCTGTGGTTTGGGTATCATGGTAATTGTAGCCTCATAAAAAGAGTTTGGCAATGTTCCTTCTGTTTCTATTGTGTGGAACAATTTGAGGAGTATTGGTATTAGTTCTTCTTTGAAAGTCTTGTAGAATTCTGAGCTAAAATCATCTGGTCCTGGGCTTTTTTTTGGTTGCAGGGAGATGCTTTTAACAAGGTCTTAATTGTGCTGTAGGATGCCAAGGATGGAGAGGCAGTGTGGCTGTCCAGGGAGATGCTTTTAGCATACACTTAATCCTACTGTAGGAACTCAGGGATGGAGAGGCGGTGTGACTGTCCAGGGAGATGCTTTTAACAAACACTTAATCCCACTCTAGAAGCCAGGGATGGAGAGGTGGTGTGACTGTCCAGGAAAATGCTTTTAACAAGGACTCAATACCACTGTAGAAGCCATGGATGGAGAGGCGGTGTGATTGTCCAAGGAGATGCTTTTAACAAGGACTTAATCCCACTATAGAAACTCAGGGATGGATAGGCAGTGTGACTGACTCTTCAGGGAGATGATTTTAACAAGGACTGCTTAAAATAGATCTGGAAAAGAGAAAGACCCGAAGGAAAACAACAGTTCTGAGTTTTCTATACTTTATAGACTTGGTCTAGTTCCACCTTACTCTTTATGGTGCAGATGTTACACTTCCTTCTGTAGAAAGAACAGGCTTGAAGAGGTAACATATATTGTCCATGGCTAGAGAGCAATGAACTGGTAAAGTTTAGCACAAACTTGAGCCATGCATGATGGCACTCGCTTGCACACACTCGCTTTTAACCCCAGCACTTGGGAGGCAGGGGCAGGAGGATCTGTGAGCCAGCCTGGTCTACACAGAAATTTTCAGGCCAGCCAGGGGTACACAGGGAGGTCCAGTTTGACATACAGTCGTCTTGCTCCAAGTAGGCTCACAAAGCTGACAAGAATGAACAGTTGAAATTTCAGGAAATTGTTAGCATTTTGCTTAACAGTCCTACTAAGTAAATGATGCAAACTTAGATTTTAACAAATTCTACCAAAGGTCATAAACACTACCAAATTATCACTTCCTGGTCACTATTCTTGTCTTCACTGTTGTAAATGCTTTATGGTTATTTACCTCCCTTGTATCTGTGTTTATGAGAAATACCATAAAATGGTATTACTGTTCATCTCTTTTGATTCAGTAAGGTCATACTGAAAGATTGAGATTGGCCAAAATTCAAAGGTCTTCACTCCCTCAGCTGTCTCACAGTGAGAAGGTAGTGGGAAATAGCAATAATTCAGGGGTAAGTGTCAATGTGTCGTGTCTATAGCTGTTGCATTTTGCATAACACAGAAGCACCAAGGTGTAGACAGAAGTTTCTGTCCCACCCAGTCCCACAGTCATTCAGTCCCAAATAAGCACACAGAGGCTTCTATTAATTATAAACTGTTTGTCCTATTGATCAGGCTTATTACTAACTAGCTCTTATGAGTTAAATTTACCCATAGTTCTTGTCTATGTTTAGCCACGTGACTTGGTACCTTTACTCAGTAAGGCATTCTCATCTTGCTTCCTCGGTGTCTGTCTGGCTACTGAATCTCTGCCTTTCATCTTCCCAGAATTCTCTTAGTCTGGTTGATCCACCTATACCTCCTGCCTGGCTATTGGCCAATCAGAATTTTAGTTACCCAATACAAGTGACAAATCTTTACAGTGTAAAAAGGCATTATCCCACAGCATTTCCTCTTTTTCCTTTTCAAAACAAGACCCTGAATCTAATCTCCTTTATTTAGTGTTTTTCCTGACCATTTTCCATAACAACTTGTAACCAACACACTGAACAAAAACAAACATCCATAATCCATTTTGGGGGGAATGTAGGTGTAGTTTCCTAGGCTACTTCCTGCTGATTGGAGGGGCAGATCATCTTATGGAGACCCAAAGAAAATTTAGGATGATGGTCAAGTCCTGACTGGAGTATTCTGTGAGGCTGGATCATCTCAGCCAGCAGTCTTGAAGCTGTTCTGGATGCAGAACTCAGAAGAAACTCCAACAGAGGTGCTCTGAAATGTTGGATCAACTGGTCCATCTGTTCCCACTGGAGATTTTTCAGGGGTCTTTCTTGATCAAATCTTATTTTTCTTAACCCAGAATGAATCCACAGTCTCTCATTTCCTGTGGAAACAAAAGCAAAACCTCTTCTCCAAAGTAATACATCTTTTGACTTAAATTTTGAAGTCAAAGCATTTTCAAAATATGTAGGTTGTCTTAATCCAGCAGCATTTATAATCAAATGTCTTTTAGTAGCTGTTGCTCCTTTCTCAGCAGTGAAACAATTCAAAACAACACAATAATGTACAGTATCCAGACTCTCTGTGTATTTTCCATCTTTATGTGGCTTTTTAAAACTCTATTTCTTTTATTTTATTTTTTAATTTTTGGCTTTTGGAGATAGGGTTTCTCTTTGACTGTCCTGGAACTTACTTTATAGACCAGGTTGGCCTTGAACTCACAGAGATCCACCTGCCCCTTCCTTCCAAGTGCTGGAATTAAAGGTGTATGCCACCACACCCAACTACTTTCTTTTTTTAAAGGGCTGTCTCTATTATTTTTCATTTCTTTCCCAAGCCTGCATATATTTTTAAACACACTGTAAACAATTACAGGTCTTTTTCATCTGAATCTGTTTTTACTAAATATCTCTATCTTTTCCTGACCACATGAGTCTTTAATCTGCTCAGTGCTATGGCTTGGATTAAAGCTGCAGCTTTAGTGACTGACTCCACCCCATTCCTTAGCTTTTTAAGAGTCTAGCTTCATGGCAGAGGTACTGGCAGGAGCCACATTTATTGCCACAACTGTAGGTCCATGCCACTACCAAGAAGCCTGATGCTGGCTGTTCATAAACAGCTTGGAACTCACTATGCCAACCAGGTGATCTTGAACTCACAGAGATTCTCCTGCCTCCTGAGTGCTAGGATTAAAGATGCTCACAACAATGCTTGCTTTTTTATTTTTTTAATTAACAGCAAAAAAGATTCCAGAGTTTATTATCTTCCTTCTCCTACAGGGATTATAAACTCAGATAACCAGACAGCTAATGAGAGATTCTCTTTATGGAACTATTGCATTTAATAAGGAAGGAAATGGCAGAGTTAAAATATTACCATTTAACCATTGAAGAACTAGCAATACATTAGACATAACTACCAACTTGGCCAAAGGAGGCACAGCCATGCATTTTATATCAATATATATATATGAATATATTCATATATATATAAAACCAAGCCAAAATACTAACTTGGAAAACAAGAGATGGGAAAAGAAAAAGGAGAGAAGGGATTGACTGAAAGGAACTTGGCAACCTGGAGATAGAGCTCAGCAATTTAGAGAGCTTACTGCTGTTGTAGAGGACCAGGGTTCACTTCCCAGCACCCACATGGCAGCTCACAATTGCCTGTAACCCCAGTTCCAGGGGATTCCCTCTTCTGGCCTCTACAGGTACTGCACACACTTGGTACACAGACACCAGTCAAGCAAACATACACGTAAGTTAAGAAAAAAAATCTTAAAAAAAAAACCTAGAAAGATATGAAAATCAGCCTTAAATCAAAATAAGTCTTATTTTGATCTCTACTTGAACAATAATAAGCATGCAATCCTTGATGTTAACATTAGATGTTAAGCAAATATTGTTTGCTTTTTGTTTCACTTTTCAAAACAGAGTTTCTCTGTGTGGCCTTGACTATCCTGGAACTTGCTCTGTAGACCAAGCTGGCCTTGAACTCACAAAGATCTGTCCATACCTGTTCTTGTGAATATTGTTAATATATAACAAATGGTAACAATAGTATGGTTATGAATCCTTGTCTTGAGTTACTGCAAGATGTGGGAAGGTAAGGAGGGAGGCATGACAGACTAGGAAACCAACACTCTAGAAAACACAACAATCCCACAGAAGCCTTAGTTTGTAACACTTGGTCTCCCTGGGTGTCAACACTCCCACTATAACCAGTATGCAAACAATGAAGAGAAGGGAAGGGCGTGACAGCTCTGAGTGTTCCTTTTTACATAACTTTTCAGGAACTTACTGAGATGTAACTAACACAATAAAGCAAGCCCACTCCAAGTGTTCCATTTAATGAGTTTTAATGACTACATGTTTGCCTGGAGTCAGTGCTGGACTGGAACTTGCTCTGTAGACCAGGCTGGCCTTGAACTCACAGAGATCCACTTGTCTCTGCCTCCCAAGTGCTGAGATGAAAGGCACCACGCCTGGCCAGAGTGTGTGCCAAGGCTCCTGCAGGAATTACTGGTGCCAGAGAGCAAGAAAGTGCTTAAAAGCATGACAAGAAATAGTCATGAGGTCCGGAAACTGTGGGTCTTCCCTAGCCAATGAGAAAATTAAATATCTAAATTAATAATTGATTAAGATTTAATTTAAAAATAAATAGATAAACAATTTTAGGATTAATGGCTAATAAATATGGAAGAAATATATTTTTTAGGAATGAGTATTTTAAAGTAATATTTTGCAATCATAAGGTTAGTTGATGCTAAATTTCCTCCATTTTAATTCCAGTACTTGAGAGGTAGAGGCAGGAGGGTCAGGCTAGGGTGAGGGTGAGGTCACCCAGAGCTGCACATAGACACACACACACACACACACACACCAAATTTGATTATTATAAGGCAGGAATGGAAGCAAATATCCCCACTTAAGAAATGTATACTGGGACTGGAAAGAGAGCTCCTGAGTTCAATTCTCAGCAACCACATGGTGGCTCACAACCATCTGTAATGAGATCTGGCGCCCTCTTCTGGAGTGAACACTATACATAATAAATAATAAATCTTGAAAAAGAAAGAAATATATACCAATGTATTCAGTTGTCAAAGGACACGCGCATGCAATTGACTTTCAGATTCCTTAGAAAAGCTGTGTCTCTAGATAGCATGGACAGGTGTGTCTGCTTATAATGCTCACACGTACGAGGACTGAGGGAGCAAGAGGAAAGTATAGCATAATGTTCAAACTTGGCAAATGTGCATCATGTTCACACTGGATCTTCTGCTGCTGTGCAATTTCTCTGTAAATCTGAAATTGTTTCAAAGCCTTCCAAAACCTTAAAAGATGGTCGACGAGATGGCTTAGAGGTTAAAGGTCCTTGTTCCCAAGTCTGATGACCTGTGGGTGACATGTGGAGTCGCGTGGTAGAAGGAGAGAACCACCCTTTTCAGCATATTCTCTGATCTCTACACACATGCTAAAACAGATAAGAGTGGAAAATATTCAGATGGTGAAGAACCCTAGCTAACCAGGGACACTGCCAGTCACAGTGAGACATGACATGAGCTGGAAACCAGGGGTCTGTCTGTGGACAGGACTTGTGGTGCTGCCTACCACAGCACAGAGAAGGCAGCCAGGGGCTCTGAAAGGCATCATGGTCTGGACACCTGCCAAGTGCTCAAAGCCGCTGCCAGGAGGCTGAGGCCCTTTCTGCCTTTGGTCCTCTCAGTCACTCTGTACAATGTCCAATGTACAAAGGTTCAGAGAGCACCTGGTCTGGGCCAGCACATGAACAGCTGTATGTTTTCTGTCTTCTAGTGTTAAACTACACGTAGAAGTCTGAACCATCCATGTGCGGACAGAACTGAGGAAAATGATGAGCCTGAGTGTGGAAAAAAAGACCACAACTATTTTTTCCTGATTACTAATGTAGATTTGGCATTATATTTAATTATAAATGCTGTCAATAAATCTCAGCAGAATTATCAGTCACCAACAAATCTCACCGAGCCTGCCATATCATGCCACAGCTGTGGCAGCTGCTGTAACATATCTCTACTGGTTGCCTCCTGTGACCTGGGTATCTAGATGCCAGAAGCTGTACAGGGACCAGCTCCAGAAAGACACTGAGCTGTGGGTGTGGTCTCCAGCACTGGCTGTGTTCTCGGCAGGTGCCCGGGATTCGCTGCTAGAGGGGATTGAAACTAACTTTGCAAAGACTCAAAAAAGATACTTGGGGGGAGAGAGAAAAAGAAAAAACCAACTTCTTGGAAACGGGAGGTGCCCTGCTCTTCTCTTAACTCCGCAGCAGGTGCCACTTGGCCCCTTCCATCTGCCGCTGTGACTCCCTTGGCGAGCTCCCTTCCGCCCTCGCCGTGTCAGGCGGGAGACACCAGCCACCGAAGAACACACTATTCTTTGGTGTGGTTTCAGACATCCTGTTTCTCTATGACAACTGTCATTAAAGCAGGGGTCTAGTTTCCCAGCTCAGGCAGCTTATTCCCAAGCTGGGTGTGAATTCCTGACAGGGACAGAGCTGCTGGGTGCCAAGATGCACAAGGGAGCTCTCTTCTGGTGGGGGGGAGGCAGGGTCTGAAGCCGGGTCAGAGGTCAGGAGCAGCAGGAGTGAGAAATTCCCTCCGGGTGAGTGGGTGAGTGTGGAGTCAAGCCTGTGGCGAGCTTACTTCAGCACACAACTGTTGCTCAGTAATAGCGCCTCTCGCCATGTCTGTTCTCCCTGGACTCAAAACTGGCCACCTGACACTGTGTACCTGTCACAGCTGCGACGTCTTCTAAGGGTCTCCTCCGTGCATCTGCTCTGCCTGCGGGGTACCATGGAGATCTGTCTGTCCCCAGGAGGAGAAGAGGCCCTGCTATCAGCAGCACCATAAACAGGGTCTTCAGTCTTTGCTGCTGCAGCTGATAGGCAGCTATGGCTCCACACCAGTCAGCAGGCATGGAGGAGGATCGAGGGCCAAGTCTTCTGCTCTCCAAGTCTTCTATGGATAGGATAAGAGCTTGGGGGTGGTTTACAACATTTCTGCTTAGAGTTATTGGCCAAACCAGAAGGGTGTGTGTCAAAGTCAGTCTAGTGACTATGTAACATGGCCCTTTCCCAAAAGTCCAAAATAAATGATAACCAAAGCTCAAACTATCAGCAAGACTTAGTCAAGAAACAACCCTTGTTGCTGATTCGCTGGGAAAGGCAGTGACCTGTGACCTCATCCCTAGCTCAACCCTGTAGTTTGGGAGGATAGGAGGTGGAGAACAACTATTTCAGAGCCTGCCAGAGCTGGGAGATGACTCAGTAAGGGGCTTGCCACGCGGGCGGGGATGAGGACCTGAGTTAAAGCCCCAACAACACGCCTGTCGTGGCTTCTGCCTGGACTGAAAATGGGCCCCAGAGGCTCGTGTGTGTGAGTACTTGATCATCAGCTGGTGGACTGTTGGGGAGTTCAGGAGGTGTGGTCTTGTTGGAGGATGCATGACACTGGGAGTGGGCTTGGAGATTTCAAAAGACCACACCAGGCCTAGATGTGCTCTCTCTCTTTCTCTCTCTCTCTCTCTCTCTCTCTCTCTCT
>JAQHUG010000384.1:850447-872817 GCA_028555095.1 Dicrostonyx torquatus | reverse complement strand
CTTAGTCATGGTGTCTCTTTACAGCAATAGAACAGTGACTAAGACACCACCCAGTGCTTGGAAGGCAGAAACAGACAGATCCCTGGGGCTCTCTGGCCAGCCAGAATAGACTACGTTATGAACATCTGGCCAATGAGAAACTCTGCCTCAAAAAACAAACCGAATGAAATCTCAAAATCAAACCAACCAATAGACCCAAGGTAGACATTAGTCAGGAGTGCCAGGCAGGCAAGGTTGCCTCTAAAATCCCATACCCGCATCCAAACCCAAGTGCACTCACACACACACACATTTACACACACACTCCCACATATACACACATTCACACTCCCACTCCCACATATACACACATTCACACACACATACACACATGCGCGCACGCACACACAAATAAATACAGAGTCAAAGACCTGTAGTGGCAGAGAATAAGGAAGTCCTCAGAAAGCCTAAAGGTAGGATTGGAGTATAACTCAGTGGTAGAACGTTTGCCTAGTCTGTGTGAGACCCTGGGTTCAATTCCCATTACTGGAAAAATAGTGCCATGACTTAGGTAGATTTGTTTGTCCCACAAGAATTCATGGGTTAGAGATTTGGGTCTCGGTGTAGAAGGGGGAATATTGGGCCTTGAATCAGTTTACGGTGCTGTCCTTAGGTCCTTGGGACGAATAAAAGTCGCTCCTATGTGACTGGTAGTTCTGACAGGCTGAGCCTGGCCTGCACAGATCCCTGGCTTCCTGATGACACGGTCCCACATGTGTCCCATCATCACCATCTGTCATTAGGTGACACAGTCAATGAGGAGCCCTCTTCAGAATCTGCCACACTGTTCAGATTGTCTATCTCTGTGATGGGTAATCTTAGTTGCCAACTTCCCTAGATCTGGAACCAATTAAAAGGCAAGCCAGTGAGCATGCCCATGAGGGATTTTTTTTTTTTTGCCTTGCTTATTTAAAATGACTGTAACAGCCCTAATGTGGGCAGTGCCTTCCGCAGGCAACCAGATGAAATGAAGTCCAACATGAAGCTTGGCTTCTGCCGACTGGATGGCGAGATGGCTCATCCTGTGGCAGCTGCCGCCATTGCTAGCTCGGCGCCACTGCTGTTGGGATGCAGCAGCTGAGGTACCCAGCTTGTGGACTGACGGGCTACTGGGTCCTCTATTGGTACAGCTATTGTTGGACTCCCAGACCATACTGTGTTAGCCTACTTAACAAATTCCCCTTTAATATATATTAACTCTATGAGCTCTGTTATTCCAGGTACCCTGCCAAATACAGCTTGAGTCTGATGTTTAATTGCTCACTGTCAACTTGACTAGAATCACTTGGGTGATGGCCTCTAGGCACATATGTAGAAGATCTGTCCCATGGGAGGCACCATGCCCTGGCTGGGATCCCAGACTCGGTAAATGGAGAGATGGAGTTGAGTGGCAGCAGCATTCATTCAGGGACCTTGCTGTCATGATTGGGTGCAGTGGGGTTGGCTCCTGCTGTGGGGCTTCCCCACCGTGCTGTAACTGGGAACTGTCAGCCAGACTAAACCCTTCCTGCCTCCGCTGCTCCTGTCAGGATAATTTTCACAGAGAAGGAAAAAGGAACCCAATCAGCCTCCACCTCTGCGTGCTGGTAAACTTTCTTTATAAAGTTAGCCTATACTGGCCCATCGTTGTACTCACAGAATGGAGACCCATGTGGAAAAGCTCCCAGTGGCTGAAGCTAAAAGAATTTGAGCAATAAGTGATGTGGTATTTGATAGGAGTCCAAAATTAGTCTATAAATGAATCTATAGCAGTATAATTAATGATTCAATGAATAGATGAGAATAAAGAACAAAGTTTCCTTAAAGCTGAATTACAAGTAATATATAATCTCTTGGAGGTGGAATTTGTGCCCCCTTTATGTGTGGGACAAACTCATATCCAAATACATCATGGAAGCAGGGGGTAGTGACTTTCCCAGGGGATAAGGCAGACACCGTGAAGACCAGAAGTTAGTGTCACCAGCGATGGCTGCGGGGTGCTGTGCCCTGATAGGAAACAATGAGCAGGGCACTTAACTTCTGTGCTCTTCTTCCCCAAACCCACTTAGCCCTTGCCTAAGCCTGGGGAAAACATCAGGTAGGCCGGATGGAGGGCCATTCTGCAAATCCTGTGCCCAAACTGCTTTCAATGGGAACAAAGTCAGAGGTGCGAGCACCTGTATGCCCCTGTGCTCACCCCGCTCCTAGGGTTCTAAGGATTCCCAGTCTGCAGAGCCTACCACCCTTTTTCAAGACTACAAAGGGCACAAGGAGCACTGGGGGTTGAGGAAGATCAGGTGGCTACAGGAACGGATAATTAAAGGCTAAGTAGTGCCCTAGATTGGATCCTGACACCACAAACTATAAAAATGGAATCCAAATAAATTCTAGAGCTAATCATTAGTACATGCATGCTTTCCTGGTTTTAGCGGTTCTGTACACAAAACACTACGGGAAACGGGTAAAGAGGAACGAGAGGGCTCTGTCATCTTTATAACCTTTCTGTAGTTATAAAATTGTCCCCCAAATAAAAGGTCCTTACTAAATACATGTGCGCATGATGTGTATGCTGTGTGGGAACACACAGGACTGTGGTAGCACTGAAGGGGAAACTGTAAGATAATGAAGGGAATTGGCCTTTGCTACGCAGGGCCACTGCGGGCTTGGTAAATCCCAGCGAGTCCCAGCTTTATCACCTTAAATATACTAAAATTCACTCAATCCTACATTAAGTACAATTTGCCCTGAAAATTTAAAAGAGAGGGATTATAATTTTGGTTTGGAAATTATGTGTCAATGAGTAATATCTAATTACAATTGGCTACGGTTTTCCAGGAGCCTCTACCCGGAAATTCTTATGAAGTGAGAAAATCTAACCCACAAACTCTTTAAAATGGAATGAATATTTATCAATGCCAAATTTAGCATTTAATAAAGTTAACATAATGCTATGTTTTACAGACATTTAATTAAGCACTATTGGCTGCATTTTACTAGGCCTTTGGCATTTGGATCCAATTTATTTATTTTGAAGTTCTTTGAGATAACCACCCCTAGGGTGAGTATGAGGTGCCCTTCTGACCCCTTCTAGACCTTACGCCTCCCCAGGCTTCCCCAGTCACTCCTCTTCAAAAGTCCCTATTGCTCTACCCTTTCTCCCTTTATTCTTGATTTTTCTTCCTTTTCTCATTTTTCTTTGCTACTTAACAGATTTCCCATAATGCCTTGGCTCTGAGCTCTGGGCTCAGCTAACGTGCCAACACCCTGAGTGGTTAATGACTCACTGTCCAGGCAACTTGTTTACATCTTTTAATAGATGTATTTTAGGTCGTCCTCTTTGGAGATGCAACATTTGGATTCAAAGGTCTCCTTTCGGTGATGTGACTTAGCAATTAGTTATAATAGACATTTCTAGGCAGGTGCAAATTCCTTCGGGAGTAAACTTTTTAAAAATATCCTTCTCCCCTGGGAAGGCATAAATTACTAGAGGAGAGGGCGTGGGCAGTGTCTTCCTGTGGCATAGGTAGGCAGAATCACCAGGGAAAAGCAAAGGAAAGGCTGTGAGCACTCATGCCCAAGCCTTCTTGCAGCTGTGGGGATGAAGCAGGCTTCTCCTGGAGGGGATGACTTTTAAGGGGGATCCTAAAGGGTCAGTAGGATTGGGTGGGGGGCCCCCTCCTGGTTCCTTCCCTCATGACCAGCTGCTGTTCATAAATTGTTCCAGCAGAGGGCGTGCCGCACAAAGACCGGTTTCTTTAGCCAAGTCTGGGACAGCGCTCTGGGCTCACTACGAAGGACAAGAAGTCTCTGTGATATTTAGAGTTGTTTGCTCCCAGTTTGGACTCCAGGGCTCCACCTTGTGTTTGCCTGGAATTAGCAACGAATTTGCATTTTCCCGTCAATTTCCCGTACTTTCAGACAGCCTGGTACCATCTGTCCGATTCTCCTCCCTTCCCCCCCACCCCCAAAGCGTTAACACACCCTTCTGAGAGAAGTCAATCCTGCAAGTCTGGGCTGTCTAGGCTGAAGAAGGGAGTAGAGGGCCTCTGTGGGTTGTCATGGGAACGGGTTCAGCCCTCCTTAGGGAATTATGAGCCAGAGTCGAGGCTGTTTGGTGTTTGAATGAGTTCTTGGTGGGCCAGGTGTTGCCGTTCACGTCTGCACTCCCCAGCACTTGGAAGGTGGAGGTATGTGGATCAAGAGTTCAAAGACATGGTGGCGCACCCCTTTAATCCCAG
The DNA here is from genome assembly GCA_028555095.1 of Dicrostonyx torquatus. Taxonomy (NCBI): domain Eukaryota; kingdom Metazoa; phylum Chordata; class Mammalia; order Rodentia; family Cricetidae; genus Dicrostonyx; species Dicrostonyx torquatus. Next base: position 868,561 of record JAQHUG010000384.1, on the reverse strand, counting down.
CAGAGGCAGAGAACAGCCTGGTCTACAGAGTGAATTCCAGAACAGAGAGGGCTGTTACACTGAGAAACTCCGTCTAGAAGCCCCCCCCAAAAAAAAGAGTTCAAGGTGAGGGTTAGCACAATGACTCGGCTGCTACGAGCACCCTCACTTTGTTCCTGCTGAGGACCCCAGTTCAGCGCCCAGTATTAATGCCAGATGTCTCACAAATGCCTGTGACTCCAGCTCTAGAGGGATCTGATGCCCTTTTCTAACTCCATAGGCGACTGTGCACACACAGACACATAATTAAACAAGTAAAATAAACCTTAAGACAAACCAGCCAAACCTGAGTTCAAGGTTATCCTTGGCTACATAAAAATAAAAAATAAAAAAATCTGGAGGAGAGATGAGACAGAATTTTGAGCACAAGTGAGTGACTCAGGAAAGGACCTCAGGAAAATCCTAAAAGAGAACAGGGAAGGAGCAGAGAGAAGGCAAGCGTCACCTGTGGGCACTCCAGACTACGCTCAGACTGGAGGCAAAGCCCTATTCCTGGCTACACAGAGCTTATGCTGCTTGGGGAAAAGAACCTTACGGGTTGTCATTGCCTCAGAACATAAACTGACCAGTATCTCTGGGTCTTGATGCAGCAGCATGAAGAGGCCCTGCTTCATCCTCTGAGGAGACACTGTGGTCATGAGCCCTGCGCAGTGACTGTAGACCTGGCAGGGACGACTGTGTCAGGTCCAAAGGAAACTCCAGTTTCCCCAACTCCAAAAGGCCGTCCAAATACCAGAAATGAACTCAACTTCCACCATAGGAGGATTTCTGTGGGCTTTCCCCTTTCCTCTGGCAGAAAGGGCACAGGGCTATCAATCAGCATATCAAGCACATGCTGGCCTCCACTTACTCTCAGAACCACAAAGACCTGTTCCCATCCCAGCCCTTCTCACCGCCCCAGGCTTCCCTCCTCCCAGCTATCCTTTCACTCTCTTTACAACATTCCTGCTTCTCCCTCTTCTCTACCTCCTGCAATCTCCTCTCTCTCCCAATAGCCCTAACCACGTCCAGTTTGTTGGCCATGTCCAGGCTGCTTCCTTCTCTCTCTGCTCTGGACTCGTCCAGAAGCCTCTGGACATTTTCTCTCTCTTATTTACAGTACGGAGTGGTCATGTGGGAAGGTTCTTTGCTGCACCCCCTTGCATGCAGACTTGAGGACAAGAGAGTACAGTTAAGACAGTGACTCTGGCTTCCCAAGGCCCCACCCATTTATGTCCTTCATGGCCTCTTCCTAATGGGTCCCTTTCATTATTTACCTTCTTAAGGACACTTTTGCTTTTGTGAGCCTATCCATTACATTTAAGATGTTCCCGCCAATGTCCCATACAGCTGGTTTTCACTGCAGCTTGACATTCCTTGGTGTTGTGGCTCAGCTCAGGTAATCAACACCTGGAAAACTTGAAGATAGAAAAAGGCAGAAAATCTCTGCCTCTATTCTCCTCCCTCATAAAACCAGTAGACCACTGGTTCTCAACCTTCCTAATGTTGCGACCCTTTAATACAGTTCCTCATGCTGTGGTGACCCCAACCATGAAATTATTTTGTTGCTACTTCATGACTGTAGTTTTGCTACTGCTATGAATTGTAATGTGAATATCTGATATGCGATCCCCAAAGGGGTCCCTACCCACAGCTTGAGCACCACTGCAGTAGACAAGGCAAAGCCAGGACAGCAAGCTGGAACGACAGAAGTTTTCCAATTCAAAGGCGAGATGAGGGCTCAGCTGTGGCACTGGGGTGCAGCGGTTCTCAAGGTCGCATGTCACTTGAGTAGGCCTGGGAAGGCTCATCTAAGAAGAGGCTCTGGGGCTGAGGAGGGAGCAGAGTTCATCTGCAAGTTGTGGTCCCAAAAGCAAGCAGGCAGGGAAGCAGATTCCTTACCTCACCCCACCCTCGCTGAGACAACCATGTCCCGGTTCTGAGCCTTGTCATTGCCTCTGTGTCCCTCCACACAACACCAATCCGCTCACACCCAATAAACACTTGTGGATCGAACATCAAGAACCATTCTCTCCCCAAATGCCATTTGTCTGATACTTATGCACCCAAAAATAAACAGTGAAGATGCGGTACTGCGCAGCACTGGGGTGCAGTAATCTCAAATATACAACAGGGACCAGATGAAGGACCTGAAAATACAGAAATTCAACAGCTGACTTTTGCAGAAGAGGAAACTGGTAGGGCTGGGAGGTATCTCTTAGGTTGGCTAGATAACCAACTAGAGGCAGAGCCGAGACAGAAAGGCAGCTCAGATCACACTAAGTCTCCTTGATGGGAGTCTATAAAAGGATGGTGGGTGTTGCGTGGGGGAGGAGTCTCCCAGAATCTCCCTTGAAGGTCTTGTTTTTCTTGAAGCGCATTGCACTGACAGGTACATGGGAAGAAGGTGTACCCCTAAAGGTTGACCTTTCTACGGTTGAGATGCCTAGAGGAGGTCCTAACCCAGGATCTTTCTCTGGCCTGGGAAACGTTGTGCATCTTGGTAAAGCTCGCTGTTCAACTTTGGTGGATGATGATGAAGCTGGGCCCCCTACCCGGGGGTGGGATTGAGAGTTCAGTCTGGTGGATCCATGGAAATCCTCTCAAAGTTGATTGACCAGCACCACCCAACCAGAATCCACAAGTGAGCATGCTCAGCCCTGTGAGGGATTTGGTTGGTGCTTTAGGCAGTCAGCCAACCAAGAGCTTTACAAATTGGCTTATCCTTTAAGCCAATAACTCTCATTACAGAATCTCTGTTCAAAGGAAATAATGTGATACACAGAGAAACCTTTATGCTAAAAAGTGTTTGTCACAATGTTGACAGAGGCCCGCTCTGGTGAATTAGTGACGTGAGTCACGAAATATCCCATAATAAGCTGCTGTGTATGTATGCAAGAGGTACGGTGAAGAAACCAACAAAATGATGCTCTGTGGTGTAGTTAAAGGTAGGTTTTTATTGTGGGTTAGAGAGAGAAAATAGCCAGAGGCATCTGGAAGAGTCCAGAGTAAAGAGAAAGAGAAACTCTAGAGAGAAAGAGAAACAGGCTGGAGAAGGTCAGCGCTCTCTGGGCGAGAAGGGGGAATAGTAGGAGAGCAGGAGGATGGTTGAAGTCGGAGTGAGACAGCAAGAGAAATAGTGAGCATAGCCAGGGGAGGGACAGGTGGCACAAAGAGCAGGGAACCAAGGGGAGAAAACCAGGATGCTAGCATAGACTTTGAGATGCACAGCAAGTGTTTGTAAGCAGGGACTGGGGAGCTGGCACAAGTTAACATGGTACATGCATGCCAGTGGAGCCAATGCCCCTTCTGCCAGCAGTGAGGAAAATGACTCCTTTTGGCAGGTCTGGTTTCACAGGTTCCTGAGGAAGGCTGATTTTCATCAGACCACTGGAAATCCTCCTATAGTCCAGCTTGAGCTCATTTCTAGACATATGGACAGCCTGAGAACTATATATGGACTACCTGAGACCTAACAGGGTCTTGGTAATGATTTTTTTTTCAGTACTGGGGGTGACTCACACATGCTAGGCAAAGGCTCCTCAACGGATCGACGTTCACAGCCTTGAAACGATCTTCAGTGACTTCACCACTAAAAATAAAGTCATGTTGTTACCACAACTGTCCTATTTTATTTTATGTGTATGGGTGTTTCACCTGCATATTTATGTCGTGAACCACATATATGCCTGGAGCTTTCAAAAACCAGAAATGGGCATCAGATTCCCTGGAACTGGAGTAACAAACAGTTGTGAGCTGCCCTGTGGGTGCTGGAAATTGAACCTGGGTCCTCTGGAAGAGCAGCCAATCCTCTTAACCACTGAGTCCACTTTCCAGCCCCCTCCAAAATTACAAAACATAATGATTAACAAGGTATCATATGGATATTGCTGTCATTTTGTAATGCATATGAATATAAAAACAATTAAGTTGGGCCAGGTATGGTGGCACTCCCCTGTACCAGGCTTTTTCTTTTGAGACACCAACCAACTCTCAAATCATGACACAGAGACTTATTAGTTTGAATGCTCGGCCTAGCTTAACTCTTTTCTGGCTAGCTCTTTCAACTTCAATTAACCTGCTTCTCTTTCCCTACCTTTTGCCTTATTACCTTTCTTACTACCTTTCTTCCCTCTATAGATCTTGCTTTCACTGCTTCTTGTGTCTGGCTGGCAGCAGCTTCCTGGCTTCTGGCTCCAGGTGTCTCCTTCCTTCTCTCCTCTTCCTTCTCTCCTTCCTTCCTTCTCTCAAGCCTAGATTTCTCCTCCTATTTATTCTCTTACCTGCTAGCCCCACCTATCCCTCTCCTACCTAGCTATTGACTGTTCAGCTCTTTATTAGCCCAATCAGGTGCGTTAGGCAAGCAAAGTGAAAGAGATGCAATACATTTCCACATAATTAAACACGCATTCTTACATTGCAACAAATGCAACAAAAACAAATGTAACATACCTTTACACAGTTAAATATTCTGCGACATAAACAAATGTAACATGTCCTTACATAGTTTAAATAATATCCTGCACCACCCACATTTAATCCCAGAACTCAGAAGGCAGAAGCAGGCTGACATCTGAGTTCAAGGCCAGCCTAGGCTACAGGTGAGACACAGTCTCTAAATAAAACAGCAACAACACATTAGGTCATATACCTTGCATATTTGATTTTTGTCCACCATAAGGCTGAAAAAGAAAATCCAGGTTCAAATAACACACACTGAGTGATTTTAATAGTGTGGAAAGTACTGGTCAGGAAAAGACGAGGAGGAAGTATACCAAATGCTGACAGCTCCCTTCATGCAGCAAGCCACTGGGTCTTTTACTGTGGCAGACAGTCTCCTCAGGTGGCTCCTGTGACTTTGTCCTCAGGCCTCTTATTTTGTATGTGTATAGGCTGATGACACAACTGCTCCATGGAATGTTAAAGGGAAGGTCTTGACAGCTGTGAGAGAATAGCCAGACAGACTAACAAGTCCAGAGCCGAGAGAGAAAGCAGCAGACTTAACATGGCCAGCAGGCTGGACCTGGACAGAAGAGAAGCAGGAGCAGAGAGAGAGGGAGGAAGAGAGAGGAACATAGAGAGAGGGAGAGGAAAAGGAAGAGGAGTGAGCAAGCAATTGAGAGAGAGAGAGAGAATATATATAAATAGCAGGGTTATAAGGACAATGGGTAGTGGGGGCGGGGGCCTATGAACTGGAGGGAATGTAGGGTGAGAAGGGCTAGAAGCTAAAAGGCTGCCGCCCGGGACTGTGGTACTGAGGGAGCTCAGAGGCCAGCATGTGCATTGTACACTAATAGGCATCACAGGTAACCATTTGTCTCAGTGATTTTGCTAGAGGGGAACTGACTTCACAAGTTCCTTTAGAATGCTGGCTTTAATCTAACTGCCAGAAATTCTCCTCTAGTCCAGGACTGCCTTTTAGAATCCAGGAACTGGAGTTTCCTTTGGCCCTGGACCCAGGTTCTACTATGATGCTGGGATCCACCCCAGGGCTTCCTAAAAGCTAGGCACGCACTCTACCAACTGAGCTATATCCCTAGCCTCTCTCCTTTATTTGAAGTCTCCGTATCCTAGGCTAGCCTGACACCATGTAGCCCAGGTTAGTCTCAAACTTGTAATCCTCCTGCATGAATTGCTAAGCCCAGTGCATATATCTTTAAGCTAAAAAATAGTCACATAGCCGGGCGATGGTGGCGCACGCCTTTAATCCCAGCACTCAGGAGCAGAGGCAGGCGGATCTCTGTGAGTTTGAGACCAGCCTGATCTACAAGAGCTAGTTCCAGAACAGGCTCCAAAGCCACAGAGAAACCCTGTCTCAAAAAACCAAAAAAAAAAAAAAAAAAAAGCCACATACTACTAGTGCATAGTAGATTGGCCATCACAGTTTTGTAGTTTAAATGTCTGTGTTCTGAGAATGACAAACCTGACAAGGAGCCTCAGGGGACAGGAGGGAGAGCACTGACTGACTCACTGGCTCTGAATGTTCTTAACTGTGAGAGGAAAACAGAACCTTCCGTTTCAAGAGTCCACTGTGTGAAGGGGTCTGCTGAGAAGGGAGTCATGCCTGTGACTCTCGGCCAGGATAGGCCACGCAGAATGTGGGAGCTCTGCCTGGGGGATGAACAGACTGTACTCCCTTGGGACCATGGATGCTTTCTAACCCAGAGAGCAAGCAAGGCAGGAAGGCCCAGGGCCTGTGTTCCTGGGGGCTGAGCAGGTCTGTTCTTTTGAATGTTGATTATGGTTCCAGTTTAGAGGTTCTCAAGCCTCCCCACTCTGGGACTCTGGCTCTTCCCTGTTCTTCAGGGCATTCTCCTCTGAGTCTAGGGGAATATAGACTTCCCCCACAGGGAACCACTCTGCCCTGAAGCAGCTCTCTGGCCTCTGTAGCTGAGCTGGGATGGGAGTGCTGAGAACTGTTAGGTATTTCTCTTAGAGAGTAGCCTCTCTGCCGATGCAAATAATTCTAATCAGACAAAATTAGACCAAATAAAAGATGCCCATGTTTAATGCAGTGCTCCCAGGTCACCCTGGGAAAGCATGGCAAGGGGAAGAGAGAGGAGAGACCACGTGAAACCCGCAGACCACATGTTCATTCTCTGGGGGGCAGTTTAGATAGTCCATGGGAGTGGTCTTGACCTTCACTGGGGAGGGGTAACTGTTTGGCAGGCTTTCTTGACCCTCCCTGAGGAGGGGTCTTATGACAGGAGCTGGGGTGAAGCCCCCAGGCAAACAATCCAGATTTTTGTATAAAGGGGTGCTAGGGAGCTGGGGTGATGCTTTCAACCAAACAAGAACCTCTTTTGGGAATGCCTGAGAGACTGCTTAACAGGGGCAGGGAGGGAGCAAGATGCAGAGTGAGGAAAAGTATATTTAATATTATGAAAAAATTGTATATTTAGATAATGGAAAAAATAGCTGTTTTCCTAATGTTACAGGAATGAAAGCAAGGAGAAATCCTGTCCCTGGGGGGACAGTGTAAAAAAATCAAGGGAAGCTGCCCCGGAGGCTCTGGGAGGTCAAAAAAGCCTCTTTTTCCTTTGCTTGTTTCTCTTTTAGTTCTATTTTACAAGCATGCTTGTGCACTGTGTGTTTCTGGTGCCTGTGAAGGGCAGAAGACAGTCCTGGATCCCCTGGAACTGGAGTTACACAGTTATGAGCCACGTGGGTGCTGGGAACCCAACCCAGTCCTTGGCAAGAGCAGCCAGTGCCCTGAACTGCTGAGCCCCTTCTCCCGTTCACAACAGAAGGGCCTTGGAGACAGATCAGCCACTCTAGCTGTGCAGTTTCGGGGAAATTACTCAGCATCTGGAGCCTCAATGTCTTCATCCATAAAATAGGAATAATTATGCCTCCTACACAGAACTTCATGAATGGCATGTTTTAACTGAAACCATGTCTAGCCAGAAACATCCCTGTGCTTTTCAGTCCCAGGAGGGACTGACATGTATGTGTAGAGGAGCTGGAGTGGGGGTCCAGCAGGCAAGGACTGCAGGGTCAGCAAGAGGGAGTCAGGGGAACCTGGAGCTCAGGGTTGGCGGGAATAAAGCCCCACTTTCTGCTGCATGACACACCTGGTGCATTTGTCCTGCACGAGGGGAGGGGCATGGCGAGGAGCTAGAGTTGAAGGTGAAGCAGGGAGAGGGCAGCTGAGGAGTGTGCAGGTCCGGAGCTGGATGGATGCCATGTTTTCCCTTCCTAGGGCAGCTGCTGAGACAGCCACGGTGCACACCATGTGATAGGAGCCCGAGGCTGGTCCCTTTTTCCTCTATGGTTCCTGTTCTCCTTTCTTGGTGGGGACCTTGCTGGCTGGATAGACTTCTGTTCCAGGGATGCATTTGTTCTACAAGGTCAGTCTAATGACCAGGTGGGGGTGGGTGGGTCTCTTCCCACAGTTCCAGGTTTCCTCTGGTTAGATTTTTCTGAAAGTTCATTAAAGGCTGAGTCCCCAACCCTGTGATAATATGAAGCTATGTTCTACAGACAAGATATTGAAGGTCACACACTCTGCACTTTGTATCAACATCAGTATGTCAGCGCTAGGAGACATAAGGGGTCACAAGCACTAAATGATCTCTATTGAGGTTGTGGGGGTCTAAGGGCTCAGGTTCTCGGCTGCTGGATTCCAGACTCCAGTCTTCCTGAAGACTTCTGGCTGTCTCTGGTTCCCTCTGACTCCCAGGATGCACCTGTCTACTCTGACAGTTGTCACACTTGTATGACTCTGACTCCCAGGACTAAGCCTGCTGATTGATTCCCACCCTCAACCTAGATTCATGGAATGTTGGAATTGTAAGAGAGCTTAGGAGCCATGTTAAACACAGCTCCACAATTATACTGAAAAGGAAATTGGATCCCTGGGAAAGAAATGGAGGTTTCCAGCAAGAAGCATCAGGACCAGAGCCAGCATGGAATCTACCAACTCCCCCCTAGCCATCATCAGCTGGTCCCCATCAGTATGATCAGTCTCCTGGGGCTGGAGAGGCAGCTCAGCAGTTAAGAGCACTGGCTTCTCTCCCAGAGCATGGGGTTTGATTCCCAGCATCCACATGATGGCTCAGCAACCACCTGTAACTTCAGTTCCGGAGGATCTGATGCCCTCTTCTGGCCAGTGTTGTGGAAATTTATTCCACCAATATTTTTGGCTTCTGTGCGTGGGCATGATCTCTTATGAGGAAGAGGATGGGCTCTCTAGCTCTCCTGTATGGTGGTGGGAGGAGATCAGATCCACTGATTCCAAGGCAGAACAAAGACCATGGCAGCTCTCTACCTTATTGTTACTTCTAAGTGTTCCCTAATAAATCTTGGTTATCCTTTTATTTGGGCTCTCATGGATTCACTGAAGATTGCCTACAGGCCTGCTCAGGCACTGCATGCAAGTGGTGTGCATATGCACACCCATACACAAAAAATACATCTTTAAAAACAGACTAGCCTTCTCCTCAATTCATATTCATGTATGACACCCCTTCCCAGTGTGTCCTGAGCATAGGGGACAGTATGTGACACAGTGGAAATGTCATCAGTGCAATCCATGCAGACGTGACCAAAGCAAAGTACTCAGATCCCACAGGGTCTTCGGGGCCTAGAAAACACACTGAACAGATTTTGTCAGAACAGTGAACTGAAACATGATTGTGCCTGCAGCCCAGAAAGACCTCAGCTGGCATCCCAGCTCTATCACCTGCTGTGCATGAGCCCAGAAAGACCTCAGCTGGCATCCCAGCTCTATCACTGCTGTGCATGAGCATCCAAGCTGCTTAACTTTCAGCCCCAGTTTCCACATTTAAGGGTCAGGTGCATAGCTCAGTGAGCTGTTGGGGGAGCTGCAGTTCAAGGGGCTGTCCCGGCATCGGTGGACACTGAGCCCCACACACTGATGCTGCAGTTCAAGGGGCTGTCCCAGCATCGGTGGATACTGAGCCCCCACACTCTGGTGCTACAGTCCAGGTGGCTGTCCCGGCATCGGTGGACACTGAGCCCCCACACTCTGGTGCTACAGTCCAGGTGGCTGTCCTGGCATCGGTGGACACTGAGCCCCCACACTCTGGTGCTATAGTCCAGGTGGCTGTCCCAGCATTGGTGGACACTGAGCATCCACACTCTGGTGTTTCTTTCTAAGGAGAGAAGCAACATTGCTGTCCCTGTCCTTGACACTTCCTAGAAGCAACCCCACTCTGCACAGGACCTGGCCACTGGCCAGAGGAGGAAGTCAGTGGCCGGGGTCACACTACTTAGTCCCTTCTCTGGGAACTAGGCCTTGTAGGCAGTTGCTGCCTTGTGCCGAAACCCCTTTTGGCTCACTGCTCCCAATAAAAAGAATCCACAGGTAGAAGGTACTCGAAACCTGGCAGAAAAGGATTCTGGCCTTGGATCAGGGCACTGCTGTGCTGAGGGCCGCTAAGTCGATGCCATCACACACAGGGGTGTGGTCAAAGTGGAAGTGGGTTGGCACAGCATATCTGTGGGAAGTAAAAATGATGGTGGCAGCAGGGTCTTGCTCCATGTGGGCATGATAGAGATGGAACTGGAGCCTGAGCAGCTGTCACCAGGGTTTTCATGCTCATAAGGGGACATGATTCAGCCCCGAGATCTTGTAAAGAGGACTAGAAAGTATAGTAGCAGGCAGGCTCAGGGCCCCTCGCGGGAGCACCCTCCTCTGGTCCAGTGGAATCCTATGTCTTTAACCTGGCTCTCATGGAATCCAGAGACCCAGCCAAGAGCAACAGAGATGTGAATGCCAAGGTCCTCACCCACCTGCTCTGCCTCAGACGCAGACAGCCTCATCCATCCCACCCTCTCTTCCCAACACCCATGTGCTCCTCCTCTTAGCTCAGACATCTGTTCCCCACCCACTCTTCATCATCACCCTCCCATCTCTCAGCTTGCTCCCAAGAAACGCTGTCTGTCTGCAGCACCTCTTTTCCCTGTCAGAGAACCATGTACTCCCCTGTCTGCTCTTCCACACCCAAAGCACCCTGGCAGCCCCCCACTGCAGCGCTGGCATAGTCCATACCAAGACACTGACTGCACTCTTGGGCAGCATTGGCCATAAGGTTCTCGTACTGGGCCAGTGGGTGTGGTAATGTGTGACATTTGCTTATATGGAAATACCACAGTGAGCTCCATTAATTTGTAACAATTTTAAACATGTGGCTGGGGAGATGGCAGAATAGGTAAAGTGTTTGCTGTGCAAAATAATGTATATGGACCTTAGCATCCATGTAACGAGTTGAGTGTACTGGTGTCCACCTGTAATTCCTGAGTTGGGAGGCAGAGATCAAAGAGTCCAAGGGGCTCCTGGACAGCCACTCTGGCCAATCAGTGAATTCCAAGTTCAGTGAGACCCTGCCTGGAAAATAAAGTGCAGAGTGATAGAGGGAAATACCCCATGTTGACTTCTGACCTCCATATACGCATACACAGGCACATGCACGCACACGTACACACTTCTAAATGATTTTAATAATTTCTTGACAATACTAGAGATTGTAGACCAGAGTTTCATGCATGCTAAAAACGAGCTCTACTGAGTTAGATCTCCAGACTGGTGATTATTAAGCTTAAGGAAACAGATTTTTAAAAGATTTTGTGTGTAATGTGTTTTCCCTGCACATGTGTAGATGCCTGGCTCCTGCAGAGGCCAGCGGAGGGTGTCAGGTCTCCTGGAACTGGAGTTAAAGATGGTCATGCTGGGAACTGAACCAGAGTCCTCTTCAAGAACAGCAAGTGCTCTTAACTATTAGGCCATCCCTTCTGCCTCCAAGAAAACTTTTTTTTTTTTTTTGGTTTTTCGAGACAGGGTTTCTCTGTGGCTTTGGAGCCTGTCCTGGAACTAGCTCTTGTAGACCAGGCTGGTCTCGAACTCACAAAGATCCGCCTGCCTCTGCCTCCCGAGTGCTGGGATTAAAGGCATGCGCCACCACCGCCCAGCTAAGAAAACAATTTTTAAAAGACAAAAATGTCTAGAGACTGAGGAGATAGTTCCATGGGTAAGAATACTTGCTGTAAAAGCAAGAAGTAGTGAGTTCAAATCCCCAGCTCCCATGTAAGAAGCCAGAAATGGGCAGGGACAGGATCCCATGAGCTCACTGGCCAGCTAGCCCGAGTAATTAGCTCCAGTGAAAGAGCCTGCCTCAAAACAGAAGGTGCAGAGGGGCAGAGGAAAGTGTCACATTACCTTCTGACCTCTGCACACACACACACGGGCACATACGGCATGGGCCTGTGCACACACAGTCAACTGCTCAGGAGATAATCTGGCCCTAGCATGTCTTAGAGCTGTTTCCTCTCAGGTGAGTGGTACTGAAACATTGTTCACTCCACCTACCTTGCTACCTAGGTCCAGTTGCTCCTTGGATCCAGTCTGCCTTTTCCTTGTGTCTCCATCTGTCCTATTCCCGTCACACTTCTCCTTCTGTTGGCCCAGCTACATCAAACCTCCTCCATACTACATCAAAACATCAAAATATCCCAAAGCCAAAATATCTTTGCCACTGGAGTCCTGAACAGTATTAAGGCCTTCATATGGATCCATTTTCTGATCAGTGGCTTCTGACCCAGGATTCTTCATCCTAAGCTCATCCCTCAGCACCGTGTTTTCTGAACCCCCTACCTGCACTCCCACCTCTGGGCTCCCAGCTCCTCTTTGGCTTCCTTGGCTTTGAAAGGACCCTTGCCCACAGGACTGCTTTGCAGGTGCCGCCCAATCACAGGTCTTTTAAGGACTCTGATGTTCCCTTTTATAGGATGAGAGCATCCCAGTTGCCAGGACTCTGGGTCTCTTTTCTATTCCTCTCAGCAGCTCCTTTTAAACACGCGCTTTGAGTTTCTCTGTTTCTCCAGTGGTCACTGAACAGACCACACTATTCTCTGTGAGGCCTGGCCACCGCCAGGCCCCATGACAGAGGGGAGTGAGGCAGGTGGTGGTTTATAATGTGACAATTTGGCCACCCACAATTATCACATCTTACTGCCAGGACACCCAATCAGTGCTTTGCTTCCTGGCACCCTTACGCTGTACCCTGGTGCCCTTTGTCCTGGGAATGATTATTTGGGAGCAGCAACTGAGCCTTGGTTGTTCATGAGGGGGGAAAGTTGCATCTTGTAAAAGATGCTTACAGGGCGTATATTTTATTATTTGAATTTGTTAGATCATTCCAGAGTAAGAACTTGATTTCTTGACTTCTGTTATTTATAGACAATGGAGTTAGGATGCTCTCCAACTATGTTTCTCTTTAGTGTTTTGTTCTCCAGCATTTTCTCCTCCCTTCTCTATCAGGATGTTTAAGATGCAGGTCCAGTCAGAACTATTCTGCTGTGCTTTCAGTGACTGAAAGGGAAGGAAAACATGATCAAAACATATTTTATGAAAATATTTTTTAATATAAAAAGAATTAAAAAGGAAAAAATGCCCTACAGACAACTTGATGGGAGCATTTTCTCAAATTTCTCCTTCCAGATAATTTTAGCTTGTGTCAAATTGGAAAACAAACAAAAACCCCATAAAAACAGAACAGGAGCCTTTTGGCGTTAGCAGAGAGTGGAAGCTGAAAGCACAGATCTGAACAAAAACCAGGCTCCACCCTTGGCTCTGTTACTCAGCTATGTGAGCATCATGGTGAGCACCATTTTCTTCATCTGCAACACCCACTGCACACACTGCAAACACTGGATCAGAATGACTGAAACACACAGAACAACAGATATTGACTCTCTCATCTGCAACACCCACTGCACACACTGCAAACACTGGATCAGAATGATTGAAGCACACAGAACAGCAGACACTGGCCCTCATCTGCAGCGCCCACTGTACACACTGCAAACACTGGATCAGAATGATTGAAGCACACAGAACAGCAGACACTGGCCACTTGCAGTGATTCTCAGGTTAAGTCTTCAGCACTGCACAGTGGATCACAAAAAGCCAAAGGCCTTTGAATAAGAAGACAGCAATTATTGGAGCTGGAGCAAGGTAGGGAAGCCCTAGTGATCCTGTGGTGGTTTGAGCAAGAATGATGACTTCCTAGGGTCATAATTGCTCTGCTTGGGAGGGATTAGGAGGTGTGGCCTTGTTGGAGGAAGTACGTCAGCATCTCTCTCTTCCTGATGCCTATGGGTCCAGGTGTAGAATTCTCAGCTACTTCTTGTACTACTATGTCTGCCTGTGTGCTGCCATGCTTCCCACCATGACAATGGGCTAAACTGCAAAAACTGTAAGCCAGCCCCAATTAAATGCTTCTCTTCACTGCAATAGAACACTAAGACAGACCCCAAACTGATGCTAGACTCTCACAGTTCAGTGTTTCATGAAAAGCAAGTGACTGGACAATCTTTCCCACTGTGACTGACTGTTAGGAAAATTAGGTAAGGACAGCCCATTGTGATTCCCTAGCTGATAAGAGGGATTTTGGAGTTAGATGGTAACAGAGATCACTAACCTGTAGGAACTGTAAACATGCTCACTAGCCTTCTTCGCTCCAAGAGAAGTGTTGGCAAATCTGGGAACTAATGACCCATAACACCACTGGACAGGTGATAGCTAGACCCCTAAGCTAAGGAGCATGTATATCCCAAGAGGCCTGAACAAGGTCTCTTTCTTCTTATGAATAGTGCAAACCACTCAGAAGCCAGTCCCAGTGATGGCCACCCCTTTGCCTGGAGCAGACTCTGGGGCAGGGAGGTCAATCCAGCATGCAGCTGTAATGCCAAATGGCAAGAAGATGGGGGAGACATGCTGAGACTGGAGGAGGTGTGGGGAACACATAAAAGAGTTAGTTTTGGCACGCTGCACCTCCTTCCCTGACCCTGCCTCTACCACTGGCTGTGTACAGTAGAATCATTTCCCCATTTCACAGGTGAAGAAAGTCAGGTACAGCTGGAATAAACTGTCCAAGTCAGCTGGCTGTAGAACAAGATAGGGCAAGCTTGCTGCTGAATTGACGGCTACAGGCTGGGCATCTTCTGAGGGCTGCAGCCTCCCAACAGGTGTGTCCCTCTATCAGAAACACCAGACAGTAAGGGTCAGCGTACACGGCATGTGTGGTGGGTAAGTGGGCAGCGTAGCACCCTGCAAGCATGTGCCCATGTACTCCTACAATTAAAATCAACCAAATGTAAGCAGGCAATATTGTCTTTGGCCATGACTAAGGTAAATGAACACAGCATTACTGCATCTCTTAGGCTCTTGTCTCCTGAAAGAAACTGACGATCACAGTCCTTCAGAGCCATGCTTTCTTGCTTTTGTTTTAATTTTTATTTATGAATATGGGTGTTTGCCTGCATGTATGCCTCTGCACCACCTGCATGCCTGGTCCCTATGAAGGCCAGAGGTGGGATCCCCTGGAAGTAATTGGAGTTACAGATGGTGGTGAGCTGCCATGTGGGTTGCAGGAAAAGCAGCAAGTGCTCCTAACTGCTGAGTCCCACAGTCCTGTTCTCTACTGCTTCACACACATCTTTCTCCTGCTGCCTGAGCTGTCAGGACCCTATACTGTGGCCTACAAAAAAGAAAAAAAAGAAAGAAAGACAAGTGGGGACCCACAGCATTGTCAGGCTTGGTAATCATTTTGTAAGTGCAGAGACAGTGAATCTGGGAGCTGCGGGGGCTGAAGTTGGAAGGATCTGGAGGTGGTAAGGCTGTGAGAGTCTGGGCAAGAGCTCAAATGCAGGGGGAACATTCTAGAACTGGGTGGGAACAAGCTAGCTGGAGGTGAAGCCTGGCAGCAAGTACTGCGCCACGGCAAAGGTGAGGCACGCTAGCAGGTGATGTTCAAGCATGCTCCCGAGCGGGAGCAACTGGAGCGGTCTGGCCCCTGCGCCCCGCCCTGGAGCATCTGTTTATTTCCTGTGGGGCAGTGGGTGCTGGGAGGATGAACGGCTCCTCAGAGTGAAGAATTGACCTTGACACAGAGAGCTCCTGCTGTTCTCTCCAGCTCCGGGAGAGCATCCCCTGGGCTCGCCAGCTTATTCTTTGCTGTAGAATGCTGGTTTTGTACAGGTGTTAGAACAGAACATGACCAGGAAAATGAGTGCTGACCCCAAAGGATAAAGTTGACCTGTGATCATCCTTAAGAGATGGTGTGTGATCCAGTTCTGACCAGTGCTGTGTGGGCTGCTTCTGGGGTCCTCCTCATTATTTAAATGAGAGGTGGAGAGGATGAGAGAGGTAAAGAGAGAGAGACCAAAAGATTGCCTATCTTACATGTGGCAGTGATCTTGGCTAATGTAACTCCTACTAGTTTCAGAAGCCATCTTGTAATGGTGAAGCTAAAAAAGGAAGACGCAGCAAAGACCTGATGCAATCAACGCTGAATTAGTCTGGAACCCTCAACCTCTGTGTTTATCAGTTCTCTTCACTGCTACAAGCCAGGTCCTTCCTAAGGACATTCGACTTATCAATTAATAAACTCCCGAAGCCTGGGTATGGAACGATGGTGCCCTCTGGAGCACCAGTGTTCCACCCTCCGGAAGCTCAAGACATCAGAGCTGGCTGTGTCCTGCAACAGCAGCTTCCCCAGCACCAGCACTACACAGCACAGACCGAGCACAGTAGGCAGAGGGCATGCGCATACTGGAGGAGTTGGGAAAACAGCCAAAAGACAGCAAAAGTCTGGGAGCTGGTGAATCCTAAGCCTACAGACTGCAGGTCCAGCATGGCTGACCCTCACCTCTCTGAATATCCACACTGGATGCTTCTGGGGAATGAGTTTCTTGTCATCCAGTCGGGCATCCTTGCCTGGCTCCCCACATCCCCTTTTCTTCCACTCCCCCACTGGCTCTGTTCCTACTCCACCATGTCCATCTTCCCCTTGTCCCTAACCCTTGAACTGTGAAGTTTGAGAGTTAAAGTAACCATGTGCCCCCCACTTTCCACGAACCAACCTTTAATAGCCAGATTCTAAGATCTGTATTTTGAGGCACTGGGTAGTGCTTAGATATTGATCTCCATAGCCCAGGGGTGTCTTCAAAATAGCCCTTTCCTTTTCCGTCTGGTTCTAAGAGAGGCGCAGTAGCTGTAAGGATTCTAGAGGCTCTGGACAGCACAGAGGCACTGCAAAGCCCCATCTGCCGCACACTTGGCAGACCTTCCCCCAATCCTTTGTTCCACTATCTTCATGAATCTTCTCCACACGATCTGAACTCAGGCTCAAAAAACAGCACAGAAGCAAACAGTTTATACAGACTTTATTTGTCGCCCAGAGAGGTGAGCACACACAAATGTGGGTAGGCAGAGGGCTAAGAGATACATAGTCACAGTTACCTGCTGGGTCATAGACAGACCAGAAGGGGGGAGTCTTATTTCTAGCACACATTGCTACGGGATAATCACAATGACACATTTTATTCCCAGTTCTATTTACACCATGGAGTATGGTGAGTGTACACTTCTTACGCTAAAAATATAGACTTTGGAATCTCTAAAACAAAAATATCTGCCTCTGCATGAGACCTACTAGAGAGAACATAGAAAAGGAGGGGGAAGTACCAGCACCTCGAGTCGCCCTGTCTGTGGGAAGGCTGCCCTGCTCTCCACGGACACCATCAGCCACTTCTAACCAATGACAGACAAGAGACAAGAGGAAGGCTTAGCATCTCAGGAGAGGAGAGGGGCAGGAAGGATTTTGGCTTCTCTCACAAAAGGATCAATTGTACATTCAGGTTAGTGCTTCAGGTTCCAACGCAATCACACAAGTAAAAGCCTGCTGGAGAAGTCGCCCATGCGCCTGTTAAGCAATGCCCAGGCCAGCCCATTGTGCCTGGGTTTAGGAAGAGGTCGTGGGAGGGTGGGGGGAGGGGTTATGCCTCTTGCTCAGAGAATGGCAACTAGGGGAAACACTCCATATTCGCCAATGCTGGAAGTGGGTTAGATCTGGGGGAGGGCACTATTCCTTCTCTTTTCAGAAGGACCAAAACCATTCCATTCTTCTGAGCGCAGAATCTCCTCTAAGGACCCAGTCTCTGGATGGCTCACTCCCGACAGCCACTGAAAAGACTCCACTCCTCTCGCACACTCAAAACAGCGATGGTTACTTCACACCTCCTTTGCTTATGAAAATTATCCTCATTTCTGGCCACAAAAAAGGTAACTGAAGAAAGAATGTGCGTGGGTCAGTCATTCATTCTCTATAACTAATGCTATAAGAGACCAAGGGCAAGCCAGATATAGTGGCGCATGCCTGGAACCCCAGCGCTTGGGAGGCAAGAAAACTGCTGCAAGCTGACGACGAGCTTGGTCTACACAGTGAGACCCTATCTCAGAGCAAGAGTGTCGGAGGGGGCACCAAGAACCACTTAGAAATAGTTAGAGCAGAAAATTTGCTTCTATTTCAATTTTGAATGTGTTTTTTTGCTTAGAGAAAATGTAGATCAGTATATTTGAACATGGGAGCTTAGGAATGCTTAGTGCTCCTCAATATGTCATGTGATCAGTACAGACAAACATGGGAGCTTAGGAACACTTAGTGCTCCTCAATATGTCATGTGATCAGTATAGATGAACATGGGAGCTTAGGAACGCTTAGTGCTCCTCAACATGTCATGTGATCAGTACAGACAAACATGGGAGCTTAGGAACGCTTAGTGCTCCTCAAC
>JAQHUG010000384.1:839520-850382 GCA_028555095.1 Dicrostonyx torquatus | reverse complement strand
ATGTGATCAGTACAGACAAACATGGGAGCTTAGGAACGCTTAGTGCTCCTCAACATGTCATGTGATCAGTACAGACAAACATGGGAGCTTAGGAATGCTTAGTGCTCCTCAACATGTCATGTGATCAGTACAGACAAACATGGGAGCTTAGGAACGCTTAGTGCTCCTCAACATGTCATGCCAGAACATAACCAGAGAGGTCCTCTTCTGAGAGGCAGCAGAAGCAGCTGAACTCGAAGCCCTGGCCACCTCAGCTGGTGGTGCTGTCAGAAGCTGATCATGGTCCTTTCAGCAGAAGGAACTTGAACAATGGCAGGAAGAGCTGAAGGAGAGAAAGAAAGGGTTCCAGGAAAGCTGAGGCAGAAGAGGCAGGAGCATGGGTGAGGTCTCGCCCAGCCAGCCAGGGCCGGCTAAAGGCTTTCCACTAAGAGAAAGCCAGGTTGGCAGAGAACACTCAGCGCAGGGCCAGTGAGGATGGATGGGGCTTGGAAACCTGAAGAGTGTGAGGGCGACAAGGGACAAACTGGCCTGACCCCACAGTTTAAGAGCCCAGGGAGCTGAGGACATGGTTCCACAGTTAAGAGGACCCAGGTATGAGTTCCAACACCCACATGGATGCTCACAAAAATCTGTAAATCTGGTTCCAGGAAATCTGATGCCCTCCTCTGCTCTCTTCAGGCACCGGGCACACACATGGTACAAAGACATACATGTAGACAAACACCCACACATATACAGTTGAAGTCCTAGGCGAAGGTACTGTCACTCTTGCAAAAGACCTTCAAAGACACTAGCAAAGTCACAGGGGGAGACAACATGATAATGGTGTCTCTGAAGTTCATTGAAGACTAAAAAAACCCAGGGGTCCTAGACCCTAACCAATCCTACGCTTCAGTGTACCAACGATGGATCACTAGACAGGATACAACGACAATCCCTGCTTCCCTGACTAATAAAGGAGTCTGGAGAGCTGGGCAGGTGGAGGATAAAGGGGGATTAGGAACTGTCCTTTAGGATGAGCACAAACCACAGACTGTCCAGAGGGGAGGCTGGAAGGCTGCCCCAGCCTTTGGGCAGGCTGGGGACTTAGTCGATGCCAGATTTTTATCCAACGTTTATAAGAAATTGAAAACAACAATCATCAACAAAGAGAAATTATGATGATTCACATTGTCTTTGGGGAAGATATGGCCACTTTCTGTCTACAACAAAGGCAGGTTTCATGAATGAAGGAGCCTGGGATGGGGCTGCGGGTGGGGAAGCAGGCGGCCTCCTGACCCTACCTGAGCTGCATGTGTGTTAGGCAACCAAACACACTGGCAACCGCACAGTGTATCTCTTCAGGCCTTCACCTTCTCCCTGAGAGTCATCAGGAAGCAACCCAGCCCCTTAGGAAACCTAGAGCCAAGGCTTCACTGCCAACATGTTCTTGAGACTCTGCCTCCCTCCACTCCGTTCACATTGCCAGCTGACAGCACCAGGGTGTCAGGACATTGGCTGGCAGCTGAAAGCTACCCTTGTCTTCTCTGGTCCCAGCAAATGTTGGCATGAGAAAAAAACCAGAGGTCCCATAGCTGCATTGCTCAGGGCTAACAAAGGCAGCCCCCACGCCCCAGAGCGACTCAGCATCAGGGCTTGGGAAGAGCCACTATCTTCAGCGACACTGCCACTGACTTCCGTGCAGATGGGTACCTCACACGCGTGTCTCTCAGGTGCACAGAGGCCAAAGCAGCAGGTGAAGCAGTCACCAATTTCCCTATACAAAAGGTTGCATGAAAATACAGGAGGAAAAAGATGGGGCAAGAAAAGGGAGTGTTCCCAGGGGACAAAAGCAATGAAAAAGAGCAGCCATGAAGTTATTAAGAAAGTTTTCCCTTCTTTCTTGAAGAAATCATTTCCAGCTTCAGAATCATTTCCAGCTAGGAACGGGTTACAATTATTAGCTCTGCCCTGAAGTGATACCCTCAGGAAATTTGGCTCCCAGAGACTTTAATGCCCACTGATTTCTGCAGAACCTGCCTGTTCCATATGGAGTACCTGAGAACAAGTCAGGGCTGCTGCTGAAACAGATCTCCTGTGTGTAGAGATCAGACAGACCAGGAACAAAACCCCTATTTCAGAGGATCTCAGGATTTGAAAGTAGGGTGGCATTCATCCACCAGGCACAGAACAGTAATGGCTGCCACTTTTTTTTTACAAAGGCTATCTGCTCTGCGTGGCTTGCGTCTGTCCTGTACCAATTGTTAAATATCTTGAAAATCATCTTTGCGTCAACAAGACAGTGGTCCTCACAGGCAGGGAAGTGGTGGTGACCCAGGGTCCCTCAACACCAAATGATGTCACAGAGTAACCAGACGCCTTAGTGTGCATTTAGAGTCTGAGGGTGCAAACTGCAACAAATGGCGCAGCGCGTCCTCACCCCGGGAAAGCAAGTACACACACTGCGTACAAAGATGTAGATGGAAAACCAGCACGACCAGCTTGCTAGTCACTCTCTGTGCACAAAGGAAGGGGAGGTCTATGAGCACTGGGGCCCAAGCCCTTGATGGTAGTTGTAGAATACAGAAGAGAAAAATCACTCACATACTTTTAAACCAAGTGCCAAACTGACCTCACCATTTACAGTTCATTTCTTAGCATGGATTTTTATATCTGAGATGCAGAACTTCTGTCAACCAAAAGAAATCTGTGTGAAAGGAAGCCACAGGGCTGAAGGTGGTTTTGGTCCATTGAGTGATGGTGTTCACTACCAAGGCAGCTAAGGAGATGTCTAGGAGTACTTGTGTCTCTCCAGGGTGAAGTAACAATGTAGCCTCAAGAGACAGCAGCGGAATGTCAAACAGTCCCACAAAACAGCCAACAACAACCCCAGATCCACCTTTTGACTCACAAAGAACTGCCACCAAATCTTTCCTAGATGGCTACAGAATAGGCCTGACACCAAATCCCCAGGCTAGGAAGTCTGCCCTGGTTGCTTCAGTCACAGGCTCCTTCTCTTTCTCTAGTTTCAAGGAAACCCAAGATGTTCAGTCCCCTACTGTTGCTGACTTCTCTGAGGTCTTCCTTTAGTCAGCTAAACTCTTGCTCTCACACTTGGCCCTGCATCTTCCAAAGGTCTGCTGACACTGTGTTGACTGCTTCTGGGAATTGATACGGATGACCCCAGGTCAGCAGCATCTTGCCAGTTCTGGTGGTGGCCACTGTTGGTGCTCGGATGGTCGATCTCAGGCAGCAAACCTCCTACAGTGTCTGGTCTGACCAGCACCCCTTTCCAAGTAGAGTCGGAACGGAGGCTGCTCATGAGCTGGCAGCTAGCAACAGGCCCAGGGACCTTCCCTTCTCTAGCCTCTCTGCTACCACCCAAGCCATCGTTCATGAAGAGGGATCTCATGAAGGAATCCTCAATAACGGAATGAACTCGTGTGGCTTCCGAGGCCAGCAGAGAGTATCGGAGAAAATGTCTGAAAAATGGGAAGCTGGCTCCTTAATGGTGGCATTCTGAAGAGGAAGAAGAAAGAGGAGAGGAAGCAACAGGAGGTTGTCCTGCCGGTGGCCCTGCCGGTGCCTGGCTGCTGGTATGAGGGTAGCTGGATGTCTTCCAATGCACACTGAGCGACTGAAAGCTTCTGTGTGGCATGGCTTTGAGATGACCAAGGACAGGGCCTGCCTCAGCCTGGCTTCTTCTCCAAGAGACTCACCATTTTCTTGAAAACCAGAACTTCCTCGAGGCACCTCGTGGCCCAAATCTTCCACCCCAGCAGAGTCTCAATTGAAGAGGCTGGATAACAATGTCACAGTGAGACAAAGGGATAACAATGTCACAGTGAGACAAAGGGACATATGACTTGCGCTTGCTCTCAACACAATACTTTGAAGACGCCACCACAAGTTGGATCTAGCTATATTTTAAGTTCATTTACAAGCAGACTAGTTCTCAACTAAAAATAACCACATGTGTTATACATTTCCACAGCTGCCTGGATTTTCCTCTGAGAGAAGATTCTGTGATTCACTTGCATTTAACACAGATCTATTTTAACCCATTCAGGGGAGAAGTGGCAGCACACACTGGCAGCTGTGACCCTGGGAAGCACTCGGTTGCTCCCCAGAGCGACCTCACTAGTACCCTCATTTTACCACTGAGTCAAATGCCAGAAGTGGCAAAATGCCAAGTTGAGCCCAGAAGTAGGAGCAGGACCAGCTTTCCCAGTTCCTGACTTGTTCTAACAAAAACTGTTATCTGTATCAAGACTCACATTTTTTGCCTTCATTTATCTGAGGACTTAAATGTAAGTGGTGTTTAGGCTAAAATTATAACTTATACACATAGCATTCCTTAATGTAGGCAAAGATACCTCCAATCCTTTCATTTTCTTTAATGATCTGATTAAAACTGATCTATGCTATTGTTAAATGACATAGAGAAATTTTTCTTTGCAGAATAAGAAAACTGTTATGTTTAGCAAAATTCTTATTTCAGAACCTAAGTGGGTTAAAGTTTGAGCCAATTTTTTTTTAAAGATTTATTTATTTATTACGTATACAACATTCCTTCCATGTATGCTTGCATGCCAGAAGAGGGCACCAGATGACATTGCTGTGAGCCACCATGTGGTTGCTGGGAATTGAA
The DNA here is from genome assembly GCA_028555095.1 of Dicrostonyx torquatus. Classification (NCBI taxonomy): domain Eukaryota; kingdom Metazoa; phylum Chordata; class Mammalia; order Rodentia; family Cricetidae; genus Dicrostonyx; species Dicrostonyx torquatus. The sequence goes on along the minus strand of JAQHUG010000384.1, from coordinate 845,752 downwards.
CTCAGGACCTCTGGAAGAGCAGTCAGTGCTCTTAACCTCTGAGCCATCTCTCCAGCCCCCAGTTTGAGCCAATATTATCATTATTATATTATTTATTAGTGTTAACAGGCTTTTAGCAATTTTCCAGTTTGTGTGGCTGTAGTAATCAGAGACATCCTTTAGATTCTGAAATGAGAAACTTTCTCCAAGTGGATTAAAGAAACTAAAGCAAATTTACATTCCAAAATAATTATAACTGCCAATGGGACCAAAGGAAATGGGCAGCTCAGAACAGCCTGTCTTTTCAAATATTTGGGAATTTTTTGTTTTTATTTCTCTGACTGTACAGTTAGCAATAACTTTGTTGTTTACTAGTCAAATTCAGTCCTACAGGTAACATCCATCTTATCTGTAACACTATTGCCATTTCAAAAGTCAGAAGTAAATAAAAATGAAAAATTAGAATTCTCTTTACCTTTTTTCCTTTGTATTTCCAGAATTTATACTGAGAGCCTTCCAGACTGTGGTTTTGGGCATTTCATCTGATATATTAATCTCAGAGGGGTCACATCTGAAATAAAAGCTTAGGCAGTGAATATCAAACATGTAAGTAAAAGACACACCCTAGTTTCCCATGACCATCACCCCACAAGAAGGGAGAGTGGCCTGAGCATGGAGCTGGGCGGTCGTCTGCAGCCAGGAGAGGCCAGGTGGCTGTGAGCAGGGCTGCGGGCTGCCGACACTCGGGGGGGGGGGGGGAACTGGTGCTCTGAAAGAGCTGGCAGAGGATGCTGCCCCCAGCCACAGGCTGCTGCTGTGTGGCAGCCACTCTTGTTCGTTCTCATTTACATAACAGAATCTCTTTCACTATAGTTTACAAGACTTCCATACTCCATTAGCTTAACAATCACAGTGGCAGAGATGAAGAATCATAATACTCATTTTGAAGGTGTAAAAGCCAAAGCTTTCTGGGCTAAGTGCCCATCAAAAGTTAAACAACTGCACAGAACCAAGACCCTAAACACAGTCCCTGGTCCTGGGAAACCCCATACTACTCTAGAACTATCTATGTGCCAGACAGTCTCCTGAAAAGCAAAGAGAAGCAGTGACACCCCATGATCCTGCTTCGCTGCCAGACATCAGAGCTGATGTCTCTCCCTACAGCACACAGACGCCTTCTCAGGGACCAAAGACAAGATTTCCTGCTTTATCTGCAGTCTAAATCACAGCTAATTCCCCTGGATCTGGAGGTGGTGGCCATCAGGCTTTCTTCTTCTCCTGCTGTCCTCACCTCCAGGCTCCCATAGCCTAGGTATGCTGCTCCCAGACAGACACGGACATCAGGAGTGAACCCGCATTTAGGGCAGTTGGTGCCCTGTGCTTTGTAGAGAGCAATGAGTTTGGTAGCGAAAGGGGGCTGAGACACCAGCACAGGGTTTGTCTGGACTTCAAGGTCAGTGTCCTCTTGACTCCCTGAACTGAAAATGCTATAACCCACACTGGAGTGGGCTGTCTCTGCCTGTCCCCAAAATTAGACCCCAGTGCAGGCACGACATGCCCACCAGGCTGAGGATACCCTGGAAATGATAGCGTACCCTACAGACCATTAGGAAAGTGGATGAGAAGAACACGGGGTTGAGAAGCAGAGAGGTCCCGCCTTAATCCTGAACTTGTATTAGCAGCTTTGTAACCCTGGCACATTTCCTAATCAGCTTTCAGTTGTTCAAAGTAGTTAATGACCCTTAGAGGACTGTTGTAAAGACTCCTGTACACCCTGACATGGCAGAAGGCACTGGGGACACTGGCTCCCTGACTCCCAACCCTACAAAGCGGGGCACGCAGCAGGCGTTCAGAACACAGTGTAATGGAAAGCTGCTTCCACAAGGTGGGCCGACTGCACGGCTCCTCATCACGGCAGCAGGATTATGGGCAGCAAGCTGTGGTATCTGGGGGCTTACCTGAAGCTGCTGTTCTTGCCAGGACTACTTAGCAACTTCCTGCTTTCGAGCGGGAACTTATCACCCGCTATGTCCAACATCTTCTCAGCCTCCTGGAAGAAAAGGGGACCTTATTATTGCCAGGTCCAAAGGAAATTCTAACTCCCCGAACTCCAAAAGGCCATGCATATGGCCAGGAATGAGCCTGGGTTCAGCTCAAACTGGACTATAGGGTTGCTACAAGCCTACAGGCAGCATTTCTCAGCAACCTGTGAAATGGGTTTCTGCCTGCCAGAAAGGGTCACTGCCAGTGGGTGTACCTATGGTTGCTAGCTGCCAGGCTGCCAGTAGTTCACAGGCTTCCCTCCTCCCAGATACCTGCTCTATGTAGCAGCAAGGTTTTTCCTTGTCATGTGTGCGTGTGTGTGTGAGTGTGTGTGTGTGTGTGTGTGTGTTCAACATACATCATTCTCACTTCTTTTGCAGACAGCCCTGGTTATGTCCAGTGTGCGTCTTTTTCCTTCTGTTCTGGACTCTTCCAGATGCCTCTGAATGTTCTTTCTTACCCACAATAAAGCCTCCCCTTAGCCACAGAGCAGCCACTTCAGTGGTCTTCTTTATTGAGCCCTAACTTACGATTGACTCCATCTTGGACCAGGAAGACCCAGCATCTCCCGGCTGTTTTCAGTTTCACTCACACTCGCAGAGCTAGGTCCTTCCCTGGGTTTGACTCTTCCCAAGAGCGAGGCAATCGAATAACAGTACATATGGGACAGTATTGGAAAACAATAATAACCTGAATGTAAGCCTCTACGGCAGCGGCTCTCAGCCTGTGGGTCGAGACCCTTTTGGGAAGTTGCATAACAGACATCTTGCATATCAGATATTCACATTACAACTCATCACAGTAGCAAAATTACAGTTATGAAGTAGCAATAAAAATAATTTTATGGTTGGGGGTCACCACAACATGAAGAACTGTGTTAAAGAGTCACAGCACTAGAAAGGGTGAGAACCACTGCTCTAGAGCCAATGACCAATTACTAGGAACACAAGGGACAGAAGAACATGTCAGTGTTGCCAAAGAAGACAATAGCAAGAATTGTCTGATGAGAGAGATGCCCTGCAGTCAGAGACCCAGCTTCCTAGCAGAAAGGAGAAGGAGAACTCTAAGCTGACCTGAAGTGGAAATCGGTGTACTGTAACGTATGGATGGTCCTTTGTTAGATTTTGGTCCCAATAAACAAGTTGTTAAAATAGTGACGGGGCGTCTGGAAGATGGCTGAGGTGCAAAGCACTGTGCCATAAGTGTGAGAACCTGAGTTTGGATTAGCAGGCCCCACATACAAAGCCAAGCACGGCAGTCCCTGTAACCCTGGCGCTTGGGAGGAGAAACAGGAGGACCGCGGGCTTGGTGGTCACCTGACCAGCCCAAGCGTGAGCTCCAGGTTCAGCCAGAGACAGTAGTTCTACAAATAAGGAGGGAAGCAATCAAGTGAGATACTCGACGTTAACCTCTGGTCTCCACATGCAGAAACACACACGCACATGCGTGCACATACACACACACCAGTAATAGGGAAATTAGGGAAAGAGTTTTCTTATTTTTACATATACTTGTTTCATATTAAAATATTTTCTTAAAAAATTATGACAACACAAAAAGATTTGGAGTTTGAGGATAGCCTGGGTTACATACTGAGATCCTATTTTACTAGCAAAAAATAAATGACTTCTTAAAAAAATGCCACTCAAAATAATAATTATGGAGGTAAAAATTATCTACAAACATGTTTAGAGCATAACAATAATAAAACTTAAGCCAGGTGGTGGTGGCACACGCCTTTAATCCCAGCACTCAGGATTAAGAGGCAGGTAGACCTCTGTGAGTTTGAGGCCAGCCTGGTCTACAGAGTGAGCTCCAGGACAGCCAGAGATATATAGAGAAATCCTGTCTCGAAAAACTACAGAAAGGAAGGAAGGAAGGAAGGAAGAGAAAAATTAGGGTTCCTGGATCAAATGCACAAACTTTTTCTTTCTGATGCAGGGTCTCGCGTTAATCAGGCTGAACTCCCAGGTTCAAGCTGTCCCTACCTCAGCCTCTCAAGTGTTGGGAATGTAAGCATATGCTGCAGCACCTAGTAATATGTATTTGTGTGTGTGCTCATGTGTACACTTGTGCGCACACACCATGTGTGTATGCCATGTTGGGGGGGTGTTTTGTCTACATGTACATATTTACATCATGTGGTTGCCTGGTGCCCGAAGAGGCCAGAATGGATTATTGTGTGTGTCCCTTGGAACTGGAGTTACAGATGAGTGAGCTGCCACATGGGTGCTAGTAACCAAACCTGGATCCTCTGGAAGACCAGTCAGTGCTATCAGCCATGAGCCATATCTCCATTCCTGGCATAAGTATATTTAAGACTCCACTTTAAGCTCTACTCTAAAGAGATGTCTCTAGTCCATACTAGCACACTCAGTATATGTGTGGCCTGTCCCAACCACAGTGTTGAAGAGTTGGTTCTACCCACTTAAGCATTGCTGTCATTTGATAGGTGGAGATGAATATTCCCAGACAGAGACTGCAGCACAAAAGGAAGAGGAACAGGTTTTGTTTTTTAAATTTTTATTTATTATGTATACAGTGTTCTGTCTGCATATATGCCTACTCGCCAGAAGAGGGCACCAGATCTCATTACAGATGGTTGTGAGCCACCATTGCTGGGAATTGAACTCAGGACCTCAGGAAGAGCAGTCAGTGCTCTTAACCTCTGAGCGATCTCTCCAGCCCCCAGAGGAGCTGGATTTTTCATTGCTTTCATATTTAAAATTTTAGTTCATTTATTAATATAAGATTTTTAGGACTGGAGAGATGGCTCAATGGTTAAGAGCATTGACTGCACTTCCAGAGGTCCTGAGTTCAATTCCCAGCAATCATATGGTGGCTCATAACCACCGGTAATAAGATCTGGTGCTAACTTCTGTCTGCAGGGACACATGCAGGCAGACCATTGTATATATAATAAATAAATAAATCTAAAAAAAAAGATTTTTAAAAAATTCAAGTCTTTAGACATTAGGAAGTTTTATTTTAAAAGATAGTTGAAAAAGATAGCAGTGTCTGCTGAGTGACAGGGTCTGACTAGGCCAGAGCAGGCAGCAGGAAAATATGTATGTATGTATATGTGTGTAGATAGATAGATAGATGGGTAGATAGATAGATGGATGAATGGATAGGTAGGTAGGTAGGTAGGTAGGTAGGTAGGTAGGTAGGTAGATAGACAGACAGACAGTTGGAAGGACACTGTTCGGGGCAGCAACTGTGCTGAGACATGCCCAGGCCTTTCATTTCTTAGTCTTGCTACACATCCTTTCTGTGCACATTCAGGCCATGGCTCATGGTCCATTGTATACGATGGCAAGGTGCCAACTGCTGAGGGTGATGAAGACAGAAAGTCCCTCACAAGCTGCGTTTGCACCATCTGTAATTAGATGCATAACCAATACTCTCAGAAATAATGGGTTTATGCACATGTCAAATCAGATCTTCTGGAAGAAAAGGAGCCACTGGATCTGAGAATCTCAGAGTGTATGTTCATATGCTAGTTTGATCCTGGGGTAAAATCAAAGGAGGAAATGACTAGTTACCAACTCCAAAACATGAAGGGAACACAGGGCCAGGACCCCTTAACCCTTCCGCAGCTAAGGTAACTAACATTCAGCCCCTCAGTGTTACTTTCAGGATCTCAGACAAGGTACTCTCCCTTCCTCTTTTCATTCTGGGAGTCGAGACCCTGAAACAAGGCTGGAGCACAGCAAGGCTCTACCTCTTCCTCCTTAGCCTTCTTCTTCGCGTCATCCAGCTTCTTCTTTTTGCTTTCAGGCATGAGGTCATCCAGCCAGCTCAGCTCACGCTTGGAGAAGCAGAGATCCATGACTTTCCTGACGAATACCAAGGCCAGGACCTGACGAGAAGGAGGGTGGTAAAGGGGAGCCTCTCCTGAGGAGGTCAAGCAAAACGACTTCCACAGCAGGCAAGGACATCTCAAGCAGAACTGTACTCCTGATGGTTGCAGCAGTAGCCACTCACTGTGGGCCCCTGGCACCCAGCATGAGGCTTTTAAATTGTTATATATTTTAAAGATATATGTTGTTATGTGTACTATGTGTTTATGTATGCACATGTACTATGTATGATGTATGTGTACTATGTATCTACTATATATGCACGTGTACTATGTATCTATGAATGCACATGCACTATGCATCTATGTATGCGTGTGTACTATGTATCTATGTATGCATGTGTACTA
>JAQHUG010000384.1:819211-839420 GCA_028555095.1 Dicrostonyx torquatus | reverse complement strand
GTATCTATGAATGCATGTGGGCACTATGTATGAGTGTCTACCATACATCTATATATGCACGTGTACTATGTATCTATGAATGCACATGCACTATGTACCTATGTATGCGTGTGTACTATGTATCTATGTATGTATGTGTACTATGTATCTATGAATGCATGTGTACTATGTATGAGTATCTACTATGCATCTATATATGCATGTGTACTATGTATCTATTAATGCATGTGTACTATGTATCTATGAATGCATACGCACTATGTATCTATGTATGCATGTGTACTATGTATCTATGAATGCATGTGTACTATGTATCTATGAATGCACACGCACTATGTATCTATGAATGTATGTGTACTATGTATGAGTGTCTACCATGCATCTATATATGCATGTGTACTATGTATCTATGAATGCATATGCACTATGTATGAGTGTCTACCATGCATCTATATACGCATGTGTACTGTGTATCTATGTGGTGTGTGCACATGCACTATGTATCTAAGTACGCGTGTGTACTATGTATCTATGTATGTATTTGTACTATGTGAAAGCCTGGTGCCATGGAGGTCAGAGAAGGAATCACTTTACCAGGAACTGACATTTAATCTACAACATAAATGAACTGAGCATCCATTATTCAAACTTAAGCAAATTCTGACCCATGAGACAATGTGAACAACAGGAAAATAAAGCAATGCCACATGAGCAGCTAAGGTAGCAGAAGTCAGCATAGACAGCAGAACTGTGGGTGCCTACACATTTGCAGAAAAGGGGTAACAGTCTGAAGTTTCTGTTTTGCAATGTAAAGATCTAGACATGGATAGTGATGTTGGTACCTCAACAATGTTCTTAATCCCACTGACCCATACCCTTAAAAGTGGCGATTATACGCTGGGTAATGATGGAGCATGCCTCTAATCCCAGCACTCTGGAGGGAGAGGCAGGTGGATCTCTGTGAGTTCCAGGATAGCCAGGGCTACATAGAAGAATCTTGTCTTGAAAAGCCAAATAAATAAATAAATAAAATGGTGAACACAGAAACTTTATGGTGTGTGTGTATATATATATATATATGTATTTTTACCACTGCTTCAAAAACATTGATATTTTTTATTAAAACAATCTTCACTCAGTAGCCAGGCCACATGACTTAATTCCAGCACTCAGGAGGCAGAGGCAGGCAGATTTCTGCATTCTAGGCCAACCTGATCTACAGAGTGAGTTCAAGGACATCCAGGGCTACACAGAGAAACCGTGTGTGTGGGGGTGGGGGGGAGAACCCTTACCATCATTGGGAAAACAATGGCAGCTGGTGATGCCTTGATAACCCAAAGCAAGACGAGGCAGGTGAGCTGGATGAGGGTGAAGAGGTGGACTTTGCGCAGTGGCACGTGCCGCAGGTAGATGAAATCTGGCTGGTGTTTTGCAGGCATCCCAAAAAGCTTCAGACGATCAAAGAACTGGAAGGAAGAAGACACACTAGCTTTGGAGGTCCCTGGGTAGGAACCTCATCCCACTGTAGCCCACGCCACCTGCTCCGCACAGCAGCTGGGGCCGTTTCTCCCAGAGAGAATGGAAACTGGGTCTCTGAGACGACAGATTTGGCCAAGGCCTAGAAGTGGCAGTCAAGACAAAAAACTACCTTTTCTAGTTCCAGGTGCAGCCCCCTGCCCAATACACACACACTGCAGCTGCAGAGAGCATTCCCAGGGTGGGTGACCATAAGCCAACTGCACCTTTGAACATACTATCAAAACCAACTCCACCCAGGCGTGGTTACACAGCAGGCTGTATCAAAAGGATGATCAAGAGTTTGAAGCCAGTCTAGGCTACACTGGGTCCCCAGTTGAACTGAGCTACAGAATAAGACACTGTTTCAATAAAGAAATTCTCTCCCAACAAATTCCCAAGTTCCCAAACCCAACTCTCTTGCTTGCTCTTTGAAAGGTTTGAAGCTACTTATTTACAAGATCAAAAAGACCTCTTAAAATTCTGGATGGAGGAATTATGATGTTTTGGGGCTAGAGAGAGATGGTCCAGGAGAAGGGCTGGTGTGCAAGCCTGACGACCCGAGTTCAAATCCTGGGACCCATAATAAAGGTGGAAGGAGAGAAACAGCTCCACAAAGTTGTCCGTTGACTACAACATGCCTGCTGTAGCATGTGCACCCACACATATCACCCCACAAACACACACACACACACACACACACACTCCACCATCATGCATGTGGAAGCCAAAGGACTACTTATAGAAGTTGGTTCTCTTCTTCCACCACAGGTTCCAAGGATGGAACTCAGATTTGTCAGGCTTGGTAGCAAGTGCCTTACGGGATTAGGAGCAAGCATCTTAAGGGCTTGGTAGCAAGCCCTTTCCTGCTGAGCCATCTTGGTGATTCTTTGGTTCTTGACTAATGTTTCAGGTCCAGGACTACAGGAATTTGACAAAGTGTCCCTGGTTTAATGCCAAATAATCGCAACACAACTGTGACATCAAGCCATGTTATCCTGGCAGACAGTCCTCTCACACCAGCATGACCGTATTTCGTACCCCATATCTGAAGACATTTCTTAGCCAAATGGCAAGAAGTAATATCTCAGGAACTGGCTGTGCCTCTCTTGGGGAATTGTGCCTCTGTGGTCGGGACAAGTAAATATAGCAAGAGACATGGCCCAGCTGAACCACACAGTACCTGGATTCCGTGCAGAGAAGAGACTCCCATGTAGAGGAAAACTCCATAGAGCACTGGCATCGGGATGAACTGCAGACAAGAGAGCAAGATAGGAAATGTGGGACACCAGCAGGACTTAAAGCCATCAAATCTTATTTTATTTTTTTGAGACAGAGTCTTACTGTGGGCCTTAGCTGGCATGGAACTCAATATGTAGACCAGGCTTGCCTTGAACTGCCCATCTTTGCCTCCAGAGTGCTGGGATTAAAGCTGTATGCTACCATGTACCACCTATAAACATTTTAAACTCTGAACATGAAACCAAGCCACAGACAATGTCATAAATCTCTCCTTCCAATAAAGTGAAAACAAAAGGATAAGTCAATGATGATCAAAATCTTTTTATTTTGAAATGAAATTTTACCCATAGGTAACATGGGCCTTGTGTCTCCTCCAGCTTCTTCGCCCTCTGCCAGCCATCCTCCTTCCTCAATATGAGGACACAGATGGGATAACCACACAGTTACGGTCATGTGCACACATTCATGATCATGCATACACACACATGTACACACATTTGTGGTAATGTGCACACACATACAAGCATCTGTGGTAATGTGCACACACATACAAACATTTGTGGTAATGTACACATACATTCACAAACACTCGTCATGTGCAAGCACACATGCACACACATGTGCACACACATGTATACACATACACATTTGTGCTCATATACACACACTCATGGTCATGTGCACATGCATATATATACATACATGCACACACATGTGGTCATGTACACACGTATGCATACACATGCACATACTTGTGGTCAAACACAAACACACACTTCACTGGTGTGATTTAAATCTTCCATATTCATCATCAGGTACCTCCTTGGAAACAATGTATTTTCTACAAACTATAAAAAATTTATTTTTATTGACCTAAAGACTTGAGGGCAGCAGAAAGGAAACTTAGCTGAGAACATGTTATTATGCTGGGTTTTTACATGGTGGACACATGTCACATCATATTTTTCGACTTTCACAAAGTTGACCTTGAATTTTCTGTGACAGAAGGAAGGCCTTAAACTTGTGATTTTCCTACCTCTACCACGTCCCCACCCTGCTTGGCTGCTGCAGTGCTGAGCCTGGAGCTGCTGACCAGCATCCTGTATGCCTAGTCTCTCAGTTTGCTTTTATCCTGGGGCCAAAGAACAACATGACTCCTCTCAGGGTTACAGAGTCCACACTGGATTCTCATGTTGCGCCACACCAGACATCCTGGTCTGGTGATAAGTCTGCAGCACTGTTGGATGGTTGTCTGTGCCGGTGTCTATTACCAACTTGATATAACTTAAGAGTCACCTGGAAAGAGGAGATTTCAGTAAAGAACAGCCTGCGGGCATGTCTTAGTTAATGATTACTGTGGAGCCCACCATCCCTAGGCAAATGGGCCCGGATTGCATAAGGAAGTCAGCTGGGCATGGACCAGTGTGTGAGCCAATATACCGCACGGTTTCTACTTCAGTTCCACCCTGCCTTTCCTTCATGATGGACTGTTACCTAGAAATACAAGGCGAAATAAACCCTTTCCTCCCCAAGTGGTTTTGGTCATTGTCTTTATCACAGCAGTAAAAAACATACTAGAACAATATCTACAATCCTGTCAATCAAGAGGCAGAGGCAGGACAACTGCCACAAGTTCAAGGCCAGCCTAGTCTACATAGTGAGTTTTAGCCAGCCGGGGCCATATAAGACCTGTCTCAAAAGCAAAAACCCAGAAGTAAGAAGGGCTGGGGACATGGTTCAGCAACACAGTGTTTGCTTTGCACGCAGAGGCCCTGGGTTGGTCCTCCAACGTGAAGGACCTATTCAAAACAGAAAGAAAATGACAAGACAGTGTCCATCAGAGGGACATTTTATAATTACCATGTTTGTTTTCCTAAGCACATTTAATTGTCTTACTCACAAGGATGAGATCTGCATATGTATATATTGGAGCCACTGCATCCCCAGCAGGGTTCCTGGCACAAAGACCCTTGATGACTGATTACCTTTAAGACAGCCGTCATGAAGACCGAGCAGCCCATCAGCACGAAGATCATAAGGCCTGTAACTCTCTGCTCTCGGATGCCCAGGAACTTGGGCTGCTCCCCAGGAGCAGAGCACTCAGACTCCAGCTTGAGGCTGTTAACATGTGTGATGGACAGGACAGTTGCAGCCACAAACCAAGGCAGTCCCATGATGGAACAAACACCAAGCATGACGGCGACCATCAGCAGGTCCAGATGGTAGCCACAACCTTTCTGTGGGGAAACAGGCACCTTCAGTGAGCCAGCTGAAGCAGGTCGTGGAATGGTGAGCTAAAGGCTTCAGGCTCAGAGCTAGCAGGAGTGTAAGGGAAAGAGTCTGGAGAATTCTTATAGCCCTCTCAGTTAGGCAGAAACAGAGAAGAAAAAGGGAAATTTGGTTTGTCCTATATATATGCAAATATCTGTTCTTTATACAGTGGCCTCCAGCTTCCTTTGCCTGAGTCTCACACATTCAAAACCCAGCCTCCTCTAGAAGAGTGGCAGAAAGCAAGCCACATAGTGACCATTCTAGACACTAGAGAGCAACACTTTTATTGAGCTCCTGGACACCGTCCCCATCCTTGCTAAGTCTGGATTTTGCCATAGAGATAGAAGGCGTGTGGCATCTCACTAATACGTGAGTCAGAGCTAACCCTAGTGTGTAATCCTAAACTCAAGATTCATCTTGAAGCCTCACACTGGATCTTAGTGGGAGAAATCCTGCTCCTGAAAAACAGAAGCCCAAAGTCCTGAGCTGAACCTTAGGAGGAAAAGGTGTTTAGTTGTTGATTCAGAACATGTAGCTAGTTAGGGACCAGCAGGACCTCTGGCTACCCATCTCTGCACAGTCTAAGAGGGGAGTAACGGAGTCCACGCTCCTCCCACACCACATCTCATGCTCCACTGTTCTCACCTCCAGCCAGTCTTATTATTAATGGGCAAGTTATTAATGGGCAAGCAATGAAAAGCCTTTCCTGAGACTTTATTCAGGTCAGTTCCTGGTGTAGCCAGGCCTATCCTAAAATATAAACGTTAAGAAGCTGCCATTTCAGCCGTCTAGGCTGGAAGCTCTGGTTACCTTGAGCTTATGCTCCTTCCTGTTAATGATGACAGCGGTGATCTGCTGGTCCATGAATATCAGGATAGTGCACAGGAGCGCCGGGATAACTGCAGCTATCACCGTCCACCAGGGGTTAGGGCCGATGGGACTAACAAACCATCCGCGATCATCCCGTGTTGGCTAAGAGATTAAAAATAAGCTGGATTTTTGCATCTTAACTCTGGAGATTCGAGCAAAATAAACCAAGCTTAATCATTAGTCTACTCTTCTTTTTGTTCTCATTTGAATGAAAATCCTTTAGAAAAACAAAACAAAACATGAAATACAGCAACCCCTGAGGAAATCTCTGGCCTTTTTCCCAAATCCCCCTCAGCAGTCAATCATCACTCATCAGCTTCCTGTGGAATATTCATTAATCCTACACGGCCTTCTATTTATTCCCCAAGTCCCCAAGTGCAGAGAAAGCAACTTTATCTCAATGTCAGTCCAAGTAAATTTATTAGTAACTAAATCTGCTGTTTTAAAAAAAATGACTTCCCGAGACAAATGTCCGTAATGAGGATGATTCTTGCCATTCCTCCCCGAAGCCAAGGACTGTCTGAAGTACAAATGACAGCCACATGGACCCAGGTCATGCAGATTCTTGTCCATCAGCCCTCAGCGGTGGTGAAAAGGAGCCCAGGAACTGGAGACTTAAGAGTCCAGAGCTTAGGGATGTCTGACCTAGAACCCTCTTCAATGGCTTTATAAGCGTTTGTTCAAACTCTGAGCCCCACCCTTGGTGCACACCAAGAAAAGACAAATGGTGTTGGAGGATAAAAGTTTATTACCCAGAATGACCCCAAACTCAGCAAATACAGGAGAGATCGCTGTATCTGGAGCATTTGGCTGCTACATTAGTTACGACACTTGAATTAAAGAACTCTTCAGTAATGCTGGTAAGTCCTGGATTTTGAATCAGTTAAATAATTCTAAAACTTTACAGCCTCTGTTTCCATAGTAAGACTATGTAGTCACAGGTAGTACTTAAGATCTCAGGCCAACACGGAAGCTTGCTAATGCATTAATGATATTATAGGTGGTGCACAGGCGGGCCTGCTGTATCTGTTGGTTCATTCTACATCTGTCGACTCAATCAGCTGCAGATTAGGGGTGCTGGGGAGGTGCCTCTGGGTTACACTGCTCTCTAACACTGCGGTATAACAGCACGGAGCTGCTGTAGGGAAGGGCGGTCTAGAGAAGCTCTAAGTACCGAGGTGCTTGCACACAGGCTGTTTGCAAATACAGCGTTTCCTTTCTAGAATGGAGCATAGATCTAGTCCCCAGTAGATAAGAAGTGACTATGCCAGCCTTCAGTCTGGCCTTGGGAGCTGGGGCTGGCTACGTAAGGAGAGAAGGCAAGAGACTGCTTCTTCTCTGCTTCCTAAGCTGTCTGCACCAGCCACAGTTCCTCGGATCTTCTCCTGCCTCTCAGAGGTCCCAGAAATCAACTCAGGTCTTAAGCCTGTGCACCATGGAACTTCCCCAAGGACTGCTTAATGCTCCAAATTTGCCTGTTTTTATACAAAATCTATTTGTCCTGTAGCCAGCTAGGTATTAGAGAAAAAGCTGATAGTGGCCATTCACAGGGATAAAAAAACCCAGGCCCTTGGAGGTGCTTCTTAACCCTTTCAACATTTTAACAAGTTTAACAAAATTAAACAGACAAAATAGAAAGAGAGAGAGACAGACTCCTTACAGTGAGGAAGATGGCAAAGTAACTCACCATGGGGCATCCCTGCCTGTCCTGGAACTCACTCTGTAGACCAGGCTGGCCTCAAACTCACAGAGACCTACCTGCCTCTGCCTCCCGAGTGCTGGGATTAAGGAGTGCACCATGGAGCATCAAGGACCGCCTCTACTACCTTCCTGCCATCCTCAGCCCCTCCTACTCTGGAGTTTTCTGAAGAAGCTAAGCATATCCAGGATCTCTGCCTTCCCCACCCAATAAGGGTCTGTGGAGTTAACTAAGCTCAGCTCTCCAGTCTCGTCTGCTTACAACCCTTGCACTGAAATAGAGTTGGGATCCCAATGACTCCGCAGCATTTCAGTTTGCATGTGAGTTTTTAAACTACTATGGATTATATATAAACAAACATAAAATACAGTTGAAGAGATGTCCTGATGGCTCAGCAGGAGCTCTGGACTCCAAACAAGATCTTCTTAGGTCTTAGGTCGTTTTTACTCCTTTCCAGTTCCTTAAATGTGGAACTCTGCGAAGCATCACCCAAGTGCTCCTGGGACCACCTCTCCACACCAGCACGTCTTTATGTAAATGGCATTTTCCATTCAACTAAAGCTTATCAGGGCAAGTATTCTTAATAACACACATTACATTTTGCCTGCTGAACCTCTGAGCTCAACTTCAGACCAATCTACATTCAGGCGTCAAGTTCCCGAGACCTACTTACCTTGAACACACTGGGAACCTGAAGCTTTGGTGATGGGACTCCAATCAAAAAGTCGATGATCACCATTGTGAAGATGGTGAGGAAGACGGCAAAGTCGCTCACCATGGAGCGTGCCTGGCACGAGAAAGAATTAGAGCAAAGAAGTTAGCACCTCAAGAGCTACTGCTCCTCAGAAAACACTTAGCAGCTGAACTAACACAACTAGTTAATCAAGACTACTTTAGTATACTCAGAGTAAAGCCCACAACGTGTGTGTGTATAATATGGAACAACAAACCCCTGACCAAGTCTAACGTAATCAAGACTAGTCTCTAAAGAGCCCCGATTGGGGTGCACAGGACCAGGTTCAGATTCTGGGTCCACCCGAGGTTGTCTTAGCAGCAGCACCTTCACGTCCTCCCCACATCCTGGATCCACTCCATCCACAGGGCCTATCAGCCAATATTCAGAACATGCCCAGAACCTGAGCATGACTTGTCACCCCAGCTGTGCCCACACTCAGTCACAGTCACTGCCATCTCTCAGTGGGGTAACTGCTTCACCCTTGCCCTCCAGTGTTCTTGAAACACAGCTTCTGGAGTAAGGTAGCTTACCTTGGAAACTAGGTTGAATCATGTCTGTCTACCAACACCCCGAGAGCCCTCCTTGTTTCACCAAATTCAAAACCCAAAATCCTCTCTTCCTTGTGAGGTCCACGGAGCCCCCAGTGCTGTCCCACCTCTTCATGCAGCCCTAGCCACTTCCCTTTAGTGTTCCGCTCTCATGCTGGCTCTGATGCCAGCCCAGCTCGCTCCCCCTTGGCATCTTGGCTGCTCATCTCCCTACCTGACTAGGCTTCTGCCAGGTGACCTCTGGGAACTCAAGTCCCCTACGGCTTAAATCAAATACACTCTTTTATTTCTTGAGACAGAACAAAAAGACAGGGACTCTAAGGGAATACTGGAAGGGACAGATCCGCCCACTCTGGAATCCACTTACAGAGAGTGCTGGTGTTCCTGAAGATGTGAAGACAAGATGGCCTGAATGTCTGCAGCCTTGGGTGTCAACTACATCTGCACTCCCCGCTCGGCCCTAAATCTAAACAGTGCACCACAGGGCACAACCTCACAATCTCATACAAAAGACATTATTTTTGGAGAATTTTTAAGTAAACCAGCTTGTTGTTGCTTTGTTTATGAACTCACACATGTGTGGTACATGTGCATATATGTGCACATGTATGTGGAGAACCATAGGTCACCCTTGGGCACCCTTTAGAAACACCATCACCCCATCAGAGCCAGGGAGCCAGGAGCTCACCAGTTAGGCCAAAGTGGCCGCCAGTAAGCCCCAGGGACCCATCTCCACCTCCCTACAACTAGAGTCAAGTGTGTGTGCCATGACACCGGGCCTATTTACCTGAGTTCATGTTTTTTACCACCATGGTTTCATGTTTACAAGGCAAGCACTTTACTAATGAAGCTATCTCCCAGAAGCCTAATAAGTTTTTACTTAATCTTTAAGTTTCAATCCTCAAACCTTGCTGTAAATTACACCCTATGAGTATAGCAACTTATTATATGCCACTAAAGGCACCTCAGTGTGACTCTGCACTTAATTAAGGGCATCGACATGTCTTCAGTGTGTACTATCCTTTCCCTACATGACATGTCTAAATACTTTAAATAAACTCACCAATCTTGTTCACATCAGCTTGTCTGAAATTCTTTTCTGTGGTGTAGTCAAGGACTGGCTTTAACTGAAACTCCTCAGGCTAGTAGCTTTGTTGGACAGAGTCCTTTCAGCATTGCGGACACCCTTATGGTCCCACTGAAAACTCACCATTGCCCCCCCATGACTTCTTTCCTGCTTCATTTTTTCCAATAGAGCTTATTTCCTCTGTTTGTGTCTGTGTGTGTGGTATGTGAACGCATGCACGTGTATTGTGTATACATATACATGTGTGGTGTGCGTGCATGTTTGTGATATGTGTTCATTTATGTGTGTGTGGTATACGTGTACTTGTGTGATGTGTGCACATAGTAGTGTATACATGCATGTGCATGTGTGTGTGGTGTGTATATGTGTATGTGTGTTTATGTGTGCATGTGTATGTGTGCTTGTGTGTGTGCACATGTATTCTCATTCATTTTAAGGCCTGTTCCAAGAGGATCACCCCATTTTAGAGCTTAGATGGGCTTTAATAACAGATAGGGACAAGCACCCTGGTCTCAGCTCCCCACAGAGAGGAGGTAAAGACATCTTGGCATACACAGCATCACTGCTAATGTCACTTTGCTCTGATGTCTCAGATCTGAAGCACTCTCTCCATGGTTTTGTTCATCTCTGACTGTTCCATGCATTCTCTGAGGACTCAGACCCTGACCACCCACGACACTTACCCAGGCTTGGCAACTGCCCAGCATCTAGCAGCCACCTGTTAACTATTTGTCCAGATAGAAAACAGATTGGGAGCTTAAAGTGTTGCTTCCCTCAGCTACTCTGCAAGCTCACTAAAGCCTGTGAATGGATTTTAATCATGGATGTATATATGGTAAACAGCCAACCGAGCCCCCCGCCCATACTCTCGTATGTGGATGTGCCTAAACGGTGGACTTCGCTGAAGCCATGGCTCACACAGCTGCTCAAACTCAGGCCTCTAGTTCTGTTCTGCCTGAACCAGCAGAAATCCTGCTTGTGACATAAACAATGGCTCTTGAGGCTTTAGATGGTCAGGGAAGGAATCCAAGACAAAGACAGGCTGGTTCCTACAGCCACAGAGTTTGTAACCTATGGCAGGAACCTTGCCTAGGAAGGGGCTTCTGGGTCCTTTACAGAACATAAGCAATCTCTCCAACATGCCTGCTCTAGTTTTATGTGTCTCAGAATCCCAGTCACGAACTTGAACAGCCTTCTGGAACCGAGACATAACCTTTAGGGGACAGTACCACCACCTTCAACCTACCCGGTCCTTTTCAATCAGAAAGGTTTTAGGCATTGTCACTCCATACCATGGAGCTGTAAAGGAGGCTGCCATGCACTAGAAAACCCTACCCCAGTGCAGCTCATCAGGACAGCTGGTACCCTCCATGCTGCCAATCTCCACAGCAGCATGGGGCTGAGAGTCAGTTCTGTAGTTAGAATCCTAGCAAAAAAGCAACGTCTGAGCAGCTACCTACTCTGGTCGGGAAATAGCGGCTTGTCTTAAACGTCTTTAAGGTGCTTGAGAGGATGAAGGTGGTAAAGAAGAGAATACAGGACCAAAAGAGCACATCAGGAGTGTAGGGTCCATGATGAGCACACGCCGAGCCCATGAACTCTCCATGCATCTCCTGGCATTCCTGGAGGGACAAAAATTCTGGGTGACAAAATGGCTGGCACATGGGGACAAACAGCTGCCACCTTCCCAGCTCACCATGCACTGCCATCCCATGGCTGCGGGTGAGCACAGGCCACGTGACCACTATGCTGCTAGGGCCCTCATTAGCAGGTCCCTGTCAAGAACACTGGGTGGTCCTAACCACACTTAGGCATGAAGTTAGAACTCTCTGGAACAAACACTTCTCCTGAGGCTCTGGGAAGAACTTAGAAGGTGGTATTATTTTTATTAGATAACCTTTGAAACTTAAATATTCTTCCAGCTATGTTTTCATTCATTTTTGTGAGTTTTTTAAAATGAAAATCAGCCATCATGTTTATATAAAACAAAGAAATGAAATAAAGCTATCACTGCCATTAGTAGCAAATTTTCTAAATGTCACAGAGAGAATCTGGTAAGAAATGAGCACACACTAATGGGAAATGCAATAGTTCAGAGTATAAAAGTCATCTTAACAATCTTAGGGAAACCCATGTCACTGGAGGGGCAAACACAGTCACAATAATAGACCAGTTCTTCTTCCAAGTGTATGTTATAAATTCTTACAAATCCCAAGGCAGTTTTCAAAAATAAACACAAGAGGTGACTCTTGAGTAGATGTGGTAGGAATGTGTATCAGCTAACTGTTCCTACCAAGGATGCTACAGAGATCAATGAATAAATAAAACATATCAATATTAGCATGGTAAAGAAAAAGAAATCTCTAAGTATATCAATGTGATGAAACACGCCCCCACACAGTTACTGCTTATATGATCAAAATGGTTCTTCTTAAGCCCCCAGATGGTCTCTCTGCACAGCTCTAATGGCCTTAAACTTACAATGTCCCTACCTCGGGCTCCCAAGGTAACAGGTGAATGTCACTGAACCTGGCTTAAGCTTAAATGCCAGGGTCCGGCAAAGAGTTGCTCTACCTCAGTCTAGAAGATTTTTATAGTCACAACAGAGGACCTGCCCATCCCCAGACTTACACTGACAGTCAGGTTCGCCCAGTTCACTTCTGTAGTCACGATGTTGTGGTCCTTCCAGTACCGTAAAGTATGGTTGTTTGGATTCTCCGGGAGCGTGCACCTGCAGCTAGGGCAAGATGAAAACATCCCTAATGGAAGCAGCCCGCTAATTACCAAGTGCTCTTAGCCATGCCTAGGTGAAAGGCTCTGTCCGAGCTACCGCTTTCTTTCTCATATACTTCAGATCTTGGAGATGTGTCCTATTGGTTGAAGACAATTTATCAACACAACCACACGCTGAATTTTCAGTTGGTCATGACTAAAGATGTGTTCCACTCAGTCAGCATGTAGGCCTTGGATAAAATGGTACGGATAATCTATGCCTGCGATGTGCCCAGAATAAGCCAGGGAGGTTCCTTGTTTAGTGTCTATCTCTTAAGCTCTTGCTGTGAATCAATCTGCACAGCGAGGGTTTGACTCCCATGCTCACCACCATGCTTCTGTGCAAACGTCAGCACCTCCTGGAGTGTGGCTTCCACTACCCAGGATTTCCTGCTTACTCCAGCTGAGCCAGGCCTGGCTGCTCCAGTGCTTCCCTCCCTCCTCTCTCATCCATCCAGGTTAGGCACAGTGTCCTGCAGGCCACCATGCTGCCTCCCAACCTCAGCATGCTTTGCTGAGTATGGTCAACTGATAGCCATGCTCACCACCTTTACCTCACCTGTGCATTTAGAAACCATGCCTTTTACAACAGAATTAAAATTCAGATCTCAGCAGAAGGTAGTCTCAAAACTACATTTAGATTTTAAAAAATCAATTTCAAGGCTGGGAAGGAGCTGAGTGGGCAAACTGCTTGCTTGCTATACAAGCATGAGAACCTGAGTGTAAATCTCTAGATCTAGACACCAAGGAATGCTGTATGCAGCTGCAATCCTGCACACCTATGATGAAGAGAACGTGGAGACAGAGGACCTGGAACCCTGCAGATCAGCTAGCTGGGAACACAGTGTCAAACAACAGAGACTCCATGCCAAACAAAATGGCAGGTTGCTAAAAGAAAAGGATGACAATTTCTTCAGTGGCCTAACCATTGGCAAAAGGTCTGTGTTCTTGTCAATAAGCCATGCTCATGTGAGCAACCCCAATCAAACTCAGTGGGTCTCTCCCACACATACACACACACAGACACACTTATGCATGCACTCACACATACACACTTACACATGAAGACATGAAGGGAGGAGGACTCATTGGACAGAAGAAAAAGATGAGTGGAAGGTGACAGGGTGGAGGAATATAAGGGAAAGTAATTGGGGTGAACATGATCAAGATACATTAATACTTAAACACGTGCAGCATTACATTGACAAATATGTAGCAGTGTAAATCACTTGATTACCATGTCTTGTAAAGAGAAAGTTCTCAATTCTGTAAGTGGGGGTGGGGGAAAACGAAGAAAGGCAGGATACTTACTAATAGAGGCTAAGGTGGTCCAGTTGGCTGTGCATGTGGATGGGGTAGGTCTCTGCCAGGTGAATCAGCTTTTCTATTGCTTCATAGATGAAAATAATGCAAATCAGGGAAGCAAATGCTTCTTCGGTGAAGCGGGTAATGTAGCAGACAAGGGAACTGGCGTCAGTGGCCACAAGAACAATACACAGGAAGGCAGTCCACAGCCCGATACAGGCTCGCAGGGAGAGGTACGAAAGGGCATAGTCCCTGCAAAACACCGGAGCTCGTGAAGAAACACGGAAGGGAGGTATTGAGAGACAAAGGGCCACCGTGGCTGATCCGGCTCAGCTTATCCACACCAGCACTGCAACCCTTTGTCCCTAAGGCAGCATGTACTGCTCGCCTCAGTAAAACCCTGGAACAACGTGTTCAACATCTTTTTCACGGGAGCTGTCTGCTGGGCAAAGGCACAGAAAACAGACGAATGTGCAATAAATCCTTCTGCCGTTACTACCCAATGTGATTATATAAGCATGGTCATGAATAAGACAGGGCTGGCTCTGATCCCATGTGTTTCTACTTCTAATACAATGTGGGGAAAGGGTCTTACAGGATGGAAACTAGAGCACTGTCAGGCCCCACCACTATCCACAAACAGAATATGAAGAAAGGACAGTAGACCCAATTAAAAATTGTTCTAAAACATAAAAGGGAGGGAGTCTGAATCAGTTAAGATGGTTTTCTTAAAAATTAAAAAGTATGCTGGGAGGTGATGGCACACACCTTTAATCCCAGAACTTGGGAGGAAGAGGCGGGTGGATCTCTGTGAGTTCGAGGCCAGCCTGGTCTACAAGAGCTAGTTCCAGGACAGGCTCCAAACTATAGAGAAACCCTGTCTCGAACAAACAAACAAATAAAAAGTCCACCTGGGCAATGGTGGTGCAGCCTGCGATCCAGCACTCAGGGAGTCACAGTAAAAGGAATGGGAGTGCAACGCCAGCCTGGGCTACACAGCTCCAGGCCAGCCCAGGGTACACAAAAAGACCTTAGCTCAGAATAAATAAATAGAGCTAGAGAGGTGGTTTAATGGTTAGGAGCATTGGCTTCCATTCTAGAGGGCCTGCATTTGATTCCCAGCTCCCAAGTGGAGCTCACAACCACCTGCAACTCCAGTTCCAGAGGATCCAATATCCTCTTCTGATTTCCACAGGCACTGTACCCACATGGTGCACAGGCATACATGCAGGCAAAATGCCTCTATACATAGAATAAATACAAATAAATCTTAAAAACTGATAAATTTAAGAGACTAAAGCTGTAAAGACTTTCGGTAATGGTGCAGAGACACCAGGTAGGCTCTGGAGAGAGGGAGGCTTGTGGCTACAGAGCTGTGGAACGATGGCAGGCCAGAGACGCCTGTCCCTCAGGTTTGTGTCTGCTGTGTGCCTGCACAGGAACTGGTGTTCGGCATTGGCAGATGGCAGCCACATCCAGTAACTTCCAGAAAAATAATGTCTTACTTGCAGAACTTGAACAGAATCTTCTCGAACACGAGCACGGGGCCAGTGCTCCCCAAGATGGTAAGAGGCTGCCCAGCAAACAAGGAGTAGGCGATCCCCGTCATGGATGCTCCAAACAAGGATTCAATTGCACTCTGAGGAGGAGAAAAAACAGTCAGAGTCCATGCTGTCCACAGAGAACAGCTGCCTTACCTACGCTGACTTAGCTGTTCCGTGCCTTGACAGCCATTGCTTGTATTTCTTCTCAGCAAGAGGGAGGGGTACACAGAACCTACAGCTCTTGCAAACCAATGCCACTTTAATAATCCGGGTACCAAACCACCAGCCATGATTCCTCAACTAAGTTTTATCCTTTAGCTCAGTTCAGTATTTAAAGCTATATAAAAGTACAAATGTTGTTCACACGACACCCGATCACACAGTCACTGGATCTTGTTTTCAGATGTTATCAGTGGGTCCATTTACATTCTTGGGAACCAGTTAGTGAAAATGACATACAAGAACTAGGGATGTGTGCAGGAGGCAGAGCTGGGCTCCTCCATGGTCAGAAAACGCAGTCACTCAGGACACAGGACCCAGTCTCCTCAGCACTGACTCTGGAAGGTGCCCCCAAAGAACTTGGATGCCACCACAATATTTTTTATTATTGTTTTTATTGAGCTATACATTTTTCCCACTCCTCTTCCTTCTCCCTCTCTTTCTATCCTCTCCCTGCCCCTCACGCTCCCAATTTACTCCAGACATCTTATCTTTTTCTTCTTCCTAAGTGGATCCACGTATGTCTCTCTCAGGGTCACCACAATATTTTAAGTCTTGTTTTGGACCACTAAAAACGATGAAAGCTCTTACTATACGTCCTTCAGTGGCTTCTCCAAGCAGTCCCCCAAAGGTGATAACAGGCGACATGCAGGCACAGTACAGGAACAGAAAGGAGGCCAGACACTGTAAGCTGAGTGCGTCCCGGTAGTCACTCCAGTACCAGGGAGCCTTCCGCTTGATGTCCAGCACCAAGCCCCCAAACAGCCTGTAGAGACAGGGCGGACAAGCCTCTAACACAGTCCCTCCTCCACAAGGGCACAAGCAGAACACACCTGAAAGTACTTCAAATGTGCTCAGGAATATTTTAGCGTCAACTTCATCCCAAGCACATCATTTTGGCACAGACAGACTCTGTTATAATCAAGGGTATGACATATGGTAAAACTGAATGTACCAAGCATTAAAAAGTCAATTTAGGTATGCACATTGCCCACTTATCAATATTCAAAAAATTAACAAGAAAGCAAATATTAGCATTAGCGTCGGTTTCCATTTCTAAGCTGTTAGAGGAAATGTGAAAGCGGCTCAGATTACTAGTGTTGTTAAGGCTTTCCAGGCATACAGCTCTACGCATGCACATTCCCACTCTGAGCAGCCCCTGCCTCGGTCTCTGCGTAACGACTGACTCATGGCATGGCCTTGACAAGTAGAAGAGAATTAGTGCCAGGCACTGGGCCAAGCACTGGAGATGTAGCTCTCCCGGACCAACCGTCCAGTGCAGGGGACAGGCAATGACGATGGGCGCTATGGCAGCACAGGCTGGGGGGGGTATCAGCGGGGACTCAAAGGAAGGACTGGGAGACAGACAGACAAGGCAGAGGGACCAGCATGGGGACACCCAGGGTGAGAACATGCGCTAGGTTCAAGGCGCTAGCAGAGATCAACAGCACAAGGGCAAAAAACTGACAGACAAGGCAGGAGAAACTGAGTCACAGAGGATGTGAATGGTTTTGAGGAGTTGGAGCCTAATCCTAACAGCATGCCAAATTACTGATAAATTTAAACAGTGGAGGAGTGTCCAACAAGCATTCTAGAACCGTCGCCCTGTGGCCGCCTGTGGTCACCCTGTGGCCCCATAAAGGGAGTGTGGACTGAGAGAAGGAATGGAAAGTCCAAGGGCTACTCAGGAGGGAGAATCAGTAGGGCTCCACTGTAGCTTAAGCCCTCCTGAGGAGGCAGGCCAAAGAAGAGCAGGACAACAATAAGGAGGAACACTGCCCCCAGCTGAGTCATTTCCTAAGCCTGCCCTCAGGCCCTCAGCACCACAGGAAGCTACAAGACACAGCACTGGCTTCAGATCGAAGGCAAAAAAAAAAAAAAAAGGGAAAATAATAGGGGATGTTTCAGAGCAGGAACTAATAAATGAAAACTTTGATTGGATCCCACATCAACAAGTAAACTTCAAAAAAGATGGAAAATAAACATGGGCTGAGCACTGGATAATTTCAAGAGAGATGGTTAATCCTTCTAGACTTGAGATTGGCATAATTGCTTCTGAAATATGTTTATTAAAGGAGATACATACTGAGGTATTTACAGGAAAATGATATTGACGATTTAGTTTAAAATAATCTAGAAAACATAAAAACAAGTGAGAGGGAAAAAATGAGACAAAACTGGCAAAATGTTGGTGACCATAAGAAAACTACAACAAACCCATTTTCTCCACTGGAGGGCAGTGTGGCTGTCCCTGGCCTTTCCTAAGAGCCCAGGGAACTGGGAAGAGGTCAGGACCTACACCCAGGAGACAAGCCAGGCAAGCCTGCTCTACACAGCACTGGCCTGAGGTTGGGGTGCAGAAGGGGACACAGGGTGGAAACTGCTCACTTACTGTTTTCCTCTGACTGTGCTGCCATTCCTCCAGTTATACCAGTAACATCACCATCTGGCTGTGGTCTTGGGAGGAGATAAGAAAGTCAACCCCAGGACCTGCTTTTAGCATTGGTATGTACAGAAAACCAGCTCAGGCAAAAGAGCCCTCTCCAGGAGGCAGCCTAGAACACCAAAAGTCAGCCTTGGGGTTGGGATCAAAGACCTAATTTAAAATAGAGTGCCATTTTGTCTTACTCTCTCTGTACAAACAGACCCTCAGGGACCTTTGCAGTGACCATGATCAATCTGGGGCATTATAAAGTGTTTCAGGGTCCTCCCTACAACAGCGTCTTGCACTAGGAGCCCATCACCTCTCACCAGCAACCTCCATCTGAAGGGAAAAGAATCTCACTGAGACTCCTTGAGATGCTACACCATTGACCAGCACACCTCTGGGCAAGGAGGCTTCACGAAGGCAAATAACACACGAGTTATATGAAGGCATCGCCTAGAACTGCTGGGGTGAGGCAGACACCAGGGCCACACTAACAGCATGACTAGAAATTAGGAACAATTTCTGACTACTTCATTTTTTTTGAGATAAGAGTTTACTCTATTACACAGCTCTGGCTATCCTGGAACTAGCTCTGTAGACCAAGCTGGCCTCGAACTCACAGAGATCCGCCTGCCTCTCTGCCTCCGGAGTGCTGGGACTAAAGGTGTGCACCACCACAGCCCAGCACTGATTACTTCTTTAGACATACATGCATAAAATCAGGACCAGAATGCAGACATTGATTAGATGTAGATGCTTCTCTTCATATTTGGAACTTCCTTTCCCTCCAACATCGTCCTTGATGTTCAAGTGTTGGGGACAGGAGGCACACAGAGATGAATTTAAGCTTGATGCAAGAGCAGACTTACCAGTGCAGAGGGTCACTAAACTCTGGAACACTGACTTAGGGAGCCCTTCCCTGGAGGGCTTTAGGGACAGGCCAGCCATCCATTTGTCTGGTGTGCTTTGAAAGAAACCTGTTTGAAGCGTGGGGGACCATCGAGACAGCAGTTCTGAATTCTTTTTTTCATTAACCCTTTCCAAAAATTTGTACCCCAAATAAGGGATATAAATCTGCCCCAAAAATCCCTTCCCAGAGGACCCTGCTGCAGAGCTCCTGGGCTGCTAGGAAGTGTCTCGTCATACTTTCTGCTTCGTTCCATGATATCCCCACCTATGTCAGCATCAGGAAGGTCCATGACACGGTTTTAACCCTGGTTCAGAGGGTCAGAAAACACAGAATGTAGAGAAGTGTGTCCTACTGTCATCGGGCTCCTGGAGTCCCCTCTACCTGATCTCCCAACCCTCTTCACCCAACATGAAAAACTATCCCTAAGTCTCTGCATTTGGCTCGAGGTTCTGCAACACAATATACATAAATAACATCTGCATTCAGAACCATACAACAAACGGTGTGAAGAGTTAAAAAACATTTTCGTGATTATGCAGTCCAGAAGGCTCCAGAAACATTTAACATGGCCAGGGGTCCCATTCACCTTTTATATAACTTTAAGTGGGTTAGGGGCCAGAGCTGGCCTGGAACTGTGATTTCTCACAGAGGTGGTGGTTCCCTGGCCTGAGAGGCTACTGTGACAGGAAGGCTATGGCCCTCTTGTCCTTCCTTAGGTAGTCTGAGGATGACATTAGTTCAGGAAGAGGACAGCCAAGCACTGCCACACCCAGAAGTTCTTGTGTGAAATATGCAGAACTCTTCTCAATCCTATTTGAACTTGTGAGTTAAGATCATTGGGTGTGTGATTAAGTGTGTGATAATCCTGTCACTAGTGTTTTCCATGGGAAAATCAGATACTATTTCCAAGATCCTATACCTGTTGAAATTCAATCTAACAGTGGCCCAAAGCCTCACAGGAAACTGATTTTAAATACAAGATTCTCATGTTCTGGGGCTGGAGAGATGGCTCAGTGGTTAAGAGCACTGACTGCTCTTCCAAAGGTCCTGAGTTCAATTCCCG
>JAQHUG010000384.1:792684-806686 GCA_028555095.1 Dicrostonyx torquatus | reverse complement strand
ACACTGGCCCACTGGAGGGACACTGGCCCACTGAGGGGACACTGGCCCACTGGGGGGACACTGGCCCACTGGAAGGACACTGGCCCACTGAGGGGACACTGGCCCACTGGAAAGACACTGGCCCACTGGAGGAACACTGGCCCACTGGAGGGACACTGACCCACCGAGGGGACACTGGCCCACTGAGGGGACACTGGTCCACTGAGGGGACACTGGCCCACTGGAGAATGTGGCTCCACCAGGTCTTACCCATCTCCCCAACCCCTCTGCCTTGCTTAAAAACCTCTGGGTTGCATTCTAAAGCTAGCCACCAAGGTTTCTTCCCTTGTTTGTCCACCTCCTCCTCCTGAGGCTGACTCCAGAGTCCAGCTATCAGAAGCCCCCTTTGGCTCACCTAATTAACATGCCCAATTAAAATTAAACACCTCACCCTAACACAGAGTTCCCCCGTTTTACCATTATATGCCTATGTGCCACATCTGTCTCCTCCCTATCCAGAGGCAATCCTTTGTGCCCCCTTTCCCTCATGCGCTTCCCCATCTCCCTCAGCCCTATCTTCGTCACCACCGCGTCCTAGCCCACTGTAGCACAGACCCCTTCTCTAGTCCGCATCCCCATCTCCCTCAGCCCTATCTCCATCGCCATGTCCCTAGCCCACTGTAGCACAGACCCCTTCCTTTCTCCTAAAATTTCACCTGCAAAGTCATCTGCTGCTTCTTTTTCTGCCTGAGTCAGACAGCAGCCACTTTAACTTTTCTTCCCCACTTATAAAAGATCTCCTTAGAAGCAGGTGTTTGGATGTGGTTTGTACCTAATCTGGGGTCCAGGAAGGAGCAGCCCTGTGCTGGGGATGGGAGAGCGAAGGTCTCCTTCACCTGCAGTGGAGCACTATCTCATCTGGTCCAACGACCTGGTTCATGCTTCCTTTAGCTCACCCTCCATCTTTCTCACAGCTAATTTGATCAAGTACTACCCTGCCAAGACTTCTGCAGGGTCTCCTCATTCTTGATGATTATAATATCACTAACTCCCCAGGGCTCTTCCACTGAAAAACAGGGCACAAACTTTCTGGGGAACTTCACGGGCATTTAGATACAGTTAGAAGTCGGTGGAACATAGATGCGACCCACTTGGAATACAGTCTAGGAGTGGAGTCGTGTGAAGGAAGATAAAAGTGCTGTGGGAAAACTCCCAGAAACCATGAGTGTTGGGACCTTAGTTTCTTCAAAAACACCCAACTGTTCTTGGATGTGCTTTTGTG
This sequence comes from Dicrostonyx torquatus, assembly GCA_028555095.1. NCBI lineage: Eukaryota > Metazoa > Chordata > Mammalia > Rodentia > Cricetidae > Dicrostonyx > Dicrostonyx torquatus. The sequence continues at coordinate 805,425 of JAQHUG010000384.1, read as the reverse complement.
CCCCTTCCAGGTGTATTGATTGGAGAGGAGTAAGTTTATTCTTTATGACTGGCTACTGTTTGTATGAAGTGCACTGATAGCACAGGGGTGAGTCCACTCTTTGATTGGCTACTGTTTTTATAAGTCTCCACAGAAAACATGTTTTTGCAGCTTGCCCACCACTTGAGGCTTGCCCGCGGCGCTGTCTTCAGTGTGTAACTGTACTTTTGGGCTCCATTCTCCCAGGTTCCCCTATCTCTAGAGCAGTGACCATAACCCTAACTCTGAACTCATTTTTTTTCTTTAATTCCACTTCCCCCACAGTTGGTGGTACAACTAGGGCACCGCCTTCCAAAAGAGTTCACACAGGAGTCCATCAGTACTGACCTCCATCTGCCAGGGCCCCCCAAAAGTCCTTAGAGAGGCATGATTGTTTAGACACTTGGAATAGAGAAATCTTTAACCTGTCCAGTAGAATGGAGCCAATCTGAGGGGAAGTGTTCCACATGCCATCTGGTATTCTCCAAAGCTGCACCCCAAACAGTATTTTAAAGTCTGTTCACATCAGAAAACCCCACCAGACAGGTCTACCCTGCATGCCGTGCTGAAGCGTGGGAATGCTATGGCTCACGTTCCTGCATATCTGTTTTAGATGACATATTTTATACTTTTAAATCTTTAATTTTCTTCTTGTAGTTATTATGACTGTCACAATTATTAGTGTGCAGGTGTGTGTGATGAAGGTTTGTGCCACGGTGTCTTTGTGGAGGACAGAGGACAACTTTCGTAAGTCAGTTCTTCCGTCATGAGTTCATGGGGTGGGACTCAAGTGGCCCAGCAAATATTTTTACTAACTGAGCCATTTAATCAGCCCGTTAATTTTCTTTCTTTCTGACTTCATTGTTCTGTCTGTTTTGCTTAAGATAAAGTATTACTGTATAGTGCAGGCCTCGAACCCATCATTCCCCTGCTTCAGCCCTCCCAGCTTCCAAGGTTACCTGTGTGCACCAGAACTCTTGCCTCTTATACTTTCGAGTTTATACAAAATGTCTCTGCCTTTTGTTAGCCTTACCTGAAATTTCTTCTATGCTACTTGCACGCATGTCCAGAAGGACAGAGCCATTGATGAGGCAACTCCTCAGCTCAAACAGACTGTGCAGAGAGAGGGTCGCCACATAAGGCTTGCTCCAGCGCTCCCCCCCATCTTCAACATCCTCTTCAAACTTCAGCCACCTGCAAACACGGCCAATAATGAGATGCCACAGACAGAAGATGGTTTTTTCAAGAGGACAAACTATCTAAATGGTCATAGAAAACACTGGATCACACACACACACACACACACACACACACAAAAAAAAAACTGAAAAAGCAAGTTGTGGCACAGTGCAAATCTTTTTTGTCTTGTTTTGATTTTGTGAGACAGGGTTTCTCTGTGTAACAGTCTTTGCTGTTCTGGAACTCACTTTGTAGACTAGGCTGGCCTTGAACTCCTTTGCCTCTGTCTCCTGAGTGCTGGAACTAAAGGTGAGCATCACCAATGCCCAACCTTAAACCCATTTTTATTTAAAGACAAATCTAAAATTATAAACACATATATGTATAAAACCCTAAATATATGCCTTGTTTTATCCTTGGGACAGTAGGATTGAAGGTAACTGTCATTTTCTTCCTTTTGCTTATCTTCATTTATTTTAATTGTCTATAATAAGCGCGACTTTTAAAAATTTAATCTATATCATTTGGACATATTGACAAACCACATTAATAAAAAAATAACATTTTAATCAGTGCTCTGTATGACTTTAGAAATCCACAAAGACAGAAACACAAAAGACTAACCACCTTTTCACTAGGTATCAGGCCAGCTGGCCTGTTTAGCTCTCTTGGCCAGTGGAAAATGTCCACAGTAGGGCATGTATCAACGCTAGCTACATCAGTGTGAGCAAGAGCCAGGCCTCCTAGCTACCACTTCAGCCATAAAGAGTCAAGGCAAGCAGACCTGCCACCTGCTGAGGTGTGCATCTGCCTGTCCCCAAGCTCCTGACCCGGCTCCTTCAGGGCCTCACCTGGCGGTCTCCTTCCACTCGGCATCCTCTCCCTCTCTCAGACAGATCTCATCCAGCTCTGTGAACAGCTCATGAGGCACATGCTCCTCGTCTTCCTCAGTGCCCAGAATGAACTGAACACGCTGAGATGGGGTGTCTAGAAAACCAACCAGAGAAAGGTCTGGATGTGTATCTAGCCTCCAAGTCAGAACGAAAATAGCACTCTGCCTCACAACTTTGGGAATATATAGAAGATGTCCTGAATACAGATTTAAAAGTTCTTTTGTTCTTAGAGAAAAGGCTCCGCCGGGCGGTGGTGGCTCACGCCTTTAATCCCAGCACTTGGGAGGCAGAGGCAGGCGGATCTCTGTGAGTTCGAGGCCAGCCTGGTCTACAAGAGCTAGTTCAGGACAGGCTCCAAAGCCACAGAGAAACCCTGTCTCAAAAAGCCAAAAAAAAAAAAAAAAAAGAGAAAGAGAAAAGGCTATTCTGTGTAAGCATTTAAACCAGAGAGCAGAACTATAAACTAAGACCACTTGCAGAAGTCCCAGGAGAACCTAGAAATCAGTTCAGTTCCCAGCACCCACACGCCAGTTCACAACTGTGAACAGTCAGTCCCAGGGATCTGACGCCCTCTTCTGGCCAAAGGCACCAGGCATGTGGCACATAAACATACATGCAGGCAAAACACCCAAATACATAAAAATAGATTTTTTTTTTTAGTTTTCTAGAGAGCTTACAAATTTTAAATAGCAAAAGATTACTTATAGTGTTGACTGAGGTGTTGAAATGTCAATTTCAGGAAGACATTTTTAGTTCTTAGAAGCATTCCTTCTTTCTGGGAACCCTAGCCAAGGGCTAGAAAATCAAGACCACCTGCCTATGCCTCCTGCATTCCCATGAATCACCACACCACCCTACCACAGACACTGGTCCTCTCTCCCCAGGGTGTTACCCTCCTCCTCCCAAGGTTTTACCTCCCCTATCCCCAGAGTGCTACCCCTCTCTCCCCAAGGTATTACCATGGGCCAAAGCTTCCAGGACCTCTTCACCCTGGCTGGTTCCTTTGCCCCGCCCTCCTCGTCTCCGGTGCTTCTGGCCATGAGTGCGGTGGTGCCGATGGCCCTGCCTGCCCAGTGGCATCCGAACCCCCACATACAGAGTTCTGTGACCTGGATGAAAGCAGAAGACCTATGGTAAGAATGCCTTTCACAGAAGGAGTCTAGCATAATTAGGAGCAAAAACATCACGGGTTTTTGTGCCAGGTACTTCTGGAATGATTAAACATCACAGACTCCAGAACTAAAGACAGCAATCACAGAGTTAGCAGTGTCTTCCTCTGTCCTGCACATGGTTATAAACCTCACAAGGATGTGTGACAATCAAATGAAGAACATGTGAGACTGAAGGACATGTGAAGGGCACAGCAGGTCACATATGAGAGCATGGGAATGCAGCTCAGCAGCTGGACGCCTTGGTGTGTGCAAGGCTCTGGGAAGGAGGTGGGGGAGGAGGGAGGGATGGAAGAGAGAGGGAGAATAGGAAGGGAAGGAGGGCATATGACTTACAAACTATGGATATATGTTACTTTTTGCTATTACAAGAACAATGGGAGTGATTTTAAAGAGACAATTCTGGTATGGTAACTGTGGCAGGTTTTGGCAGGAAGTGGTTAAACATGGTCAAGGCCCCAGTCAGCCCAGCTGGGCTTAAAGCTCCATTTCAGCACTAGCTGTCCGAGTATGAACAAGCCTCTCTTGACTCATCTTCTAAAAAGAACGCTGGCACTTATTCTTTTTAACTCATGGGGTTATCAAGAGCAGCAAATAAGATTAGCCAGAAACTGCCCAAGGCCATACCACCTAGACTGCTGCAGATGGATCTTCTATATCAGAGGGAGCGAGGCTGGGTTTAGAGACACTAGAGACGGGCACAGAGTGGAGAACACGGAAATAAGTGATCCGACAGCAGTCCTTTCTTGCTCCTCCTCCTGCTCCCCACTCCTCCCATACACCCCCTTTGGTTTTCATCCTCCACCTGACTTCCTGCCAAGCCTGGAGCCCAGAATCAGAAACGTCAGGGCTGTTCCAAAGCCTTATACTTGCAACACTACTGTGCCCACACTGTTCCCATGGCTCTTGGCATCTTTAGCTGGTGTCTTTGAATCCTACCTATACCCATTCCTTCCCTTTGACTCCTTGTTTCTTACCTTACTGAGAAGATACAGGGCATTTCATGGCAACTCTGTCCATCACAGTCCGGCTCTTCTGCTAGGCTCAGGAGCTCTCCATTCCATGCCTCCCACTTCCCTGTCCCTCCGCTGGTATGGGCTACCCTCACTCTCCTCTATCCAATCCTTCCATGGCTGACCTCTGAAGACTCCCACTGGCTGCTCCCCACGTTTCCCCCTCTCCTTCCTTTCCCACCAAGAATCATGACTGGCCACACTCCCCCCGCCAAGTTCTCGTTCCATTGCCTCTGACTGTGACTTCTGTCCCTGCCCTCTACTAGAGCTGTATGCAGTAAGGAATCAGATGTCACTTAGTCACCAAATCTGTCACAGCACATCTCCCAGATCCACAGACTCTCTGGCAAGCTGGGCATGTGTCCAGGGACTCCAGATGCCCGTCTTCTTTGGTGTTCTGGGTTCCTTGCACTCTCAAGCTGCTGCCGCTGGACACCTTTAGATGTCTCACAACCCAAACAAGGGTGACTCTTGACTCCTGCTTTCTCCTCTTTTTCAGTGGTACCCATATTCTTTGGATTTCAAGTTCACTTCTACACGTGACTCTCCTAGCCTCTGGTTTTGAGTCTTTATATATTCCAGCTTGGCCTATCAGGTTGGTTTTATACAATTTTGCCTCAGTCTTGAATTACAGGTGTGCGCTACCATACAGCTTCAAATCTTTTATGTTTTAATGGCTGAGCCATCTCGCCATTTTTTTTTTTTTAACCACCACTGCCTGGCCAGCTTTAAATCTTTATCTACAGCAGTGGTTCTCAACTTTCCTTTGCCTTTAGTACAGTTCCTCATGTTGTGGTAACCCAAACCATAAAATTATTTTTGTTGCTACTTCATAACTGTAATTTTGCTGTTACAGATCATAATGTAAATATCTGTGTTTTCTGATGGTCTTTCATGACCCCTATGAAAAAGTTGTTTGACCCCAAAAGGGGTCATGAGCCATAGGTTGAGAATCACTGGCCTATAGTGATTAACGTGCCCCAAAACAAATTTAAAATTCTCTACCTTTGAAAGTCAAGCTCATTGAGAATGTGGTATATCACACCTAGAATCCTAGCACAAAAAAGGATGAAAACGGTTGGCTAAACCTTGGAAGTCAATCTAGGAAACATAGCGAGTGAGACTAGCCTAGACAAGAGGGAGGCCCTGTCTCAAAAACAAACCCCCAAAATCCTCAAACTGAAATGAGGCTCCACGTTTATGTCCACAGCACCACCGCTGTGTGGATTCCATGGTGGCTGGGAGGTGGCTCAGCATGGAGTCGCTCTTGTTGCTCTTGCAGAGGACGTGGGTTTCCCAGCAGCTCCACTGTGGCTCACAACTGTAATTCCAGTTATAGAAGAGCTCATGACCTGTGCAGGCCTCCATGGCATTGCATACACATGATGCACTGATAAACATACAGGCAAAACACCCATACACAAAACAAAAATAAGTAATTATCCTCAGTGTTACCTAAGATTCCCAGCTCCACCCCGCTGTCCCTTTCATTGTGGGTCCTTGTAGACATAATTAAGAGATCCACAAGAGCCCAGAATAAAGGATAACAAGTATTTATTTATTTGGGGAAAAAAAACTCACAATAACAGTCGAGAGCCACGGTCCTCTATGGGTGCTGGAAGCTATGAACCAAACTCTGACCACCAACCAAAAGAGAGCAAGCACACTTTTCATCTGCTTCTACCTCAGACCATGCCCTAGTTGGTTGATACCCAAAAGGCTATTGGTTGAATGAATTCCCACAACAGGTCCTATATATAGATCAGGAATGTCAAGCCATTCGCTGCTTCTGCTCTGATGAAGCAGGGTCTCTTCCCTGCCCCCCACACTAACTGAATGCTACAGAGTTGTTCTCCTGGTTACAGTCATATGCATATCCTACGTGTCCAGGACCCCTGTGCTCGGTTCTCAGTGTCCATCATATGTGTCCAGCACCCCTGTGCTCAGTTCTCATTGTCCATCATATGTGTCCAGCACCCCTGTTTTCAGTTCTCATCCTCTTCTTTGGATTTTCCTTCCTTTGGGTCAAGTTTACATATTTAACATGGAAATAAACGACCCTTACAAAACCAGGTCATCAGCTCAAGAGAGCAAAAAGGATAGCCCTACCTCTGGCACAGAATGAACATTCTGGAGAACAATACATGTGCACACCTTTGTACCTTCGCCAGCACCCAATGGTTGGTCTCAGCGCCCTCCGCCTTCCACAGATGCTGTATCCACAGTGGTTCATAGTCTCTCTACCTGAGCCGGGCTGCTCTTCCTCAAGTGTGCTGGAACTGTCTGCACACCTACTCACCAAAATTCTCTGCAAATTCATCTGCCTCCTTGGCATTGTTTCTAATCTCCCTGGTGAGATGCATGGTTACCTTTCTCCAAGCTGCCCAAAGCCCCAGATAAAGCTTTTCTCACGCCTTTTTTTTCTGCCTTGCATTACAGATGAGCAGCTGCTTACTCCCAACTCTGAACCTGTGAACTCAAAGTCCCTGCTTAGATCTCCTCCGGTACCCGTATGGAACCATGTTCATCCTTTAGTCACAGTGAGTCTACTGGGGCCATTCGTGTGCAAATGAAGCATCCTAATTTAGTAAAACTTGTAAGAAAGGTGTTGATGTTTTTAAAAATAAGAATGCACACACACACATGCATACATACACACACGTGTGCACACGCACTGAGAGCAGCCATGAATGAGAGACACTGGGTCTTTGGAACTGAAGAGAAAGCATGGGTTTGAGCCACCACAGGGATGGGGCTGCAGACCACACTGCAGCTGGTGCTGTTGGTTGAGCACTCACTAGGGAGCCCTCAGGGAGACTGGGCTCCTTTGGGCCTACAGGATGACTCACAGTCAATAACCACAGGGAGTCCTACATGTGGAGCACACGCAAGCCTCCTTAAAGCTACAAATACGACCAAGTGGGGCTAGCTTTTGTTAAAGTGCATTAAGCTGACATCAGGAGTCATAAATCTAGCACTTAATCAGGAGTAATGATCTGCCAGGAAAAATGGGAAAAGCCATTCCTCTAACACACACCAGTGCCCCATTTCCCACAGGGCTGGGACGACCCACGGGAACGCACTATGGACTGTCGCTCGAGCTGTCTCAGGACAGCTGCTCTTGCGTTTGTCTTCACCTCTTGTGTTCAAAACCTTCCTCTAGTGCATAGAATCAACTCATTCAGAAAGATCCACATTTACAGTCACTAACATCTCCGAGAATGGTGTTAGGGAACGTGGCTAGAGCAAACAAAGCAGAAGGAAGATGTGGGATTTCTTGCAGCCACAGAATCCTGTGAGATGGTGTTGCATTACTGAATCAGAACACACTTATGGCATCTTCCATTAAAGTGGGGCTCTTTCTCTCTCTGTGCCCTTTGCCGACACCACTAGACTGCGTGCAGCTTCACCCGTGATCACGCATGCAGTGAGTGAGTCTGGGTGGAACCCACAGCATGCCCAAGCCTGCAGCAGCAAACTCCACTCCCTCGTCTCCTCAGCTCTGCTCCTGAGACGTTTCAGGTTTGGGCACAGGAGGACCAGTAGGCCTCCATTTGTATGTAGTACATTTTAAAGCGCTAACAGAAGAGATTCTAGTTTTCAGAAAGATCTTGTCATATAAAGTCATTTTCCAGCATGGTATCCTCCGGCAATGTGACATCCTGCAGTTTTCTTTCCCAGCAGAAGAGAGCATGTTCCAGGAAGAGATGACATCATCTGGAGATGTTGCTCAGCTGACCTCAAGGGATGAGACCTGGCCCTCAAGATCCAAGAGAGCTTGCCTGGGTTCATCATTCTATTCCCACACAAAAATATATTCATACATGTCACTTCCCAGCGGAGGACTAAAGTCCACAGGGTAATTGCTAGAGGACAATGGAGCTGCTCGCAATACCCTGCTCGGCGCTGGGACAGCACGATGAAGCAAGGTGCCAAGGCCTGGAGGGTGAGGTGATGGTGATACCTGTGTGCCTGCCTGCCTTGTAGTACAGAAGGAGAAAAGATAGATTTCACCCAGTCTTCCCTACCATCGGGTCGGTTCTCAAAACTGAAGAGGGAGTGGCACCAACATGTGTCTTGGGTACTGTGAGGGCTGAAGTTACATTTTAAGTTTAAATTACTAAGTTTAAGAGATTTATTTAAAAAAAAAAAAGGGCCGGGCGGTGGTGGCGCATGCCTTTAATCCCAGCACTTGGGAGGCAGAGGCAGGCGGATCTTTGTGAGTTTGAGACCAGCCTGGTCTACGAGAGCTAGTTCCAGCACAGGCTCCAAAGCCACAGAGAAACCCTGTCTTGAAAAACCAATAAATAAATAAAATAAAATAAAATAAAATAAAATAAAATAAAATAAAATAAAAGCTTCTTACCTGTAAACCCCACTTATAGGGATAACTTCCTGGAATGCTGGGGGCTATTTTTCATGTAGGACAACCAGAGGTCCCCCACACACAACAGCATACTTTCCTGCTCCCACTTTCTCCCTGGCCCTTCATCCTCCTGGCCAAAATAACTTCAAGACCTTGACATTGATCTACACCACTGACCTCTGCAGACACACACACACACACACACACACACACAGAGCCTGACTCAGCCTCCCCAGCTTTCCTTCACTTCCGGGGCCTGCACAAGTCTGATGTTAAAACCCATGGTGGGAACAAGCAGCACAGAGAGAACACATCAGTGCTGTCTGAGCATCGGAGAGTCCTTCAGTGTACAGGGGATGCAGCAGCCAGCTCATTGTGGAGAGAAGCATGACTCCTTGTTAAAGCTGCACTGGACACACACCTTCCTCCGGGAGAAAGGCACGCCACCACAAATGAGGAGCCATGGTTGGGCAAGTGGATCGAGAAGCTAGAGGATAGTCAGGGAGAGGAACGGCTCCTCCTGCCTCCATTTCACCTGGGGTTTTATATAACTTTGTGCTGTGAACACTGTCTTTTAAGGTTATATTGTTATATTCCCTTTTCTTGTTTAGATTTTAAAAAACCAATCTGGTAGAAATGAGCACCGTTAAGAAAAGAAATGCCAGTCGTGGAAATGTGGTTAAAAAAGGTTTTACAGACAAACTCTTAAACTCCCGATATTTTCTTTTCTTTTACATGTGTGTAGATACTTAGATTCCCATGCAGTTACGGAGAGTCAGTGAACTAAGTGAGCACTTCACAGTCTCAAAGAAAGGGTTCTTTAAAGGCTATTGTTGATATCTGTGCTGAGCGGCCCAGTACTCCGTGCTTGTGTCTCACGCTGTCTACTGGGTCCCGTGTCACATCTATCAGACAGAGGCACTCTCATCTCTGCTCTTATTTAAGACAAGGACAAAGAGGCAAAGGAAGGTAACTTTTCCCCACAGGGTCCCTCAGCCAGGAAGAAAGTGTCCGATGTAAACCCAGGTCTCCTGGGGGGTTTCACTTTCCCTGGCCATGTGAGGCAGCCTCTTACCTTCCAACTCTTCCTTCTCATAGTGAATGTTGAGGGTTGTGCTGGTCCCGCCCTGATCCACCACAGCCTCCTCATCTGGTCTCTGTTTAAAAACAGATATGCAAATGGTCACAGAAATACACAAATATTCATTCATTCAATGCAAACGACCACAGAAATAGACGCATATTCATTCAAATACTCCAAACCTCCTCTGAGATAGATACCTGGAGGGGGAAACAGTGGTTTACAGATATTTTTAAGTTGGAATCTCACAATACCCTTGAGATGCAAATATGGCCGTAATTCTCTTTCCCAGGCTGTAACATTAAATAACTGTGCCCCAAGATCACAAATATGGTAGAAGGGAGTTAAGACTGAGCATCTCCCATCCTCTCCAATGACCCAGTTACACATCTGCAAAGCCAACTCCAAGCACTCGCCTTGAATGGTGACTGCTCCTCACTTCCAAACTAACCTAATAGCTCCCAATTTTTATGTTCTAAAGGCATACTGATTTCTGCTTAGTAATGAAACAATATCTGGCGGCTAGAGAGATGGACCAGTGGTTAAGAGTGTGTATACTCTTGCCGTTTCCAGCCTATAACTCCAGCTCCAAGAGATCCGACACTCTCTCTGGCCTCCATGGGACAACTGCACTCATGCACACATACTCACATATACGTAATTCAAAACAAAACAAGCCAGGCATCATGCACTCGGGAGGCAGAGGCCAACCTTGTCTATAGAGCAAGTTCCAGGTCGGCCAGTGTTGCATAGTGAAACTCTGTCTCAGAAAAGAAAGAAAAGGAAAAGAGAGATATTTTTAAAAGATTATAGATAGCCCCACACACAGCACAGAAACATTCACATAGTAACTGCTCAGTAAGACTTTTTTTAAGATTTAATTTAACTTTATTTTATGTGCATTTGTGTTTTGCCTGCATGTATGTCTGTGTGAAGGTGTCAGATCTTGGAGTTACAGAATATTGTGAGCTGCCAAGTAGACGCTAGGAATTGCACCCAGATCCTCTGGAAAAGCAGCCATCTCTCCAGCTTCCAGAAAGTCTTTCCTAAAAGAACGCTGTGACCCAGGCCCCTCCTCCTTCACAAGGCATGGGGCACTAAGACAAACACACTAAGTGCTACTCTGGATTTACTTTCCCTTTCCCGGAGTGAGACTCCGACTGGGCTCCTTCACCACAGGGACACGGGCACACTCTCATTTCCACGTGGCCTGTGCACACTGCCAGGCTTGGTGCTTCCCCAAGCTCCGGAACTCACCAGGTTCACCCTCTAGGGATTGCTCAGATCTCCAACTCACTCTGAAGCCCCCACTTCATCAAGCCCATCCACTCCCACCACCCCCACAATGCTGAAGACAGGCAGTCTAGTTCCCCAAGGAGAAGGGATTTTTATTGAGATTAACATAAAAAAAAAATCTTAGGAAAACAGAATGTCAAATATCAATTCGTGATTAATTTGACAATTTACTTTTGTAGATATTTAAAATTACATATTATTACTACTATGAAAAATATCTAAGAGAAAATATTAAGTTTTAAAAGCCAAGTGGAAAAAAACTGTGATTTGCTACATTTTAACAAAGAAAAGGGAGCTGGAACATAAACGCCTGGCTAGACTTTAGAGCACAGGGCTGGAGAGAGAGCTCCACCAGCCGCCACATGACCTGCACACACAGGGCAGATGTTCACAGACACAGACACACATGAATAAAGATACATCTTTTCCAAAGGGAATTCTCAAAATAAAAAAACCAAACAAGCAGATGTGAAACTGGTGGTGTGGCTATTTCAGAAGAATGTTTCTAAGTCAGAGCGCACAGCGCTGGGAACCCGGCCAAGGCTGACGACTCCAACTCCAGATCAATTCCTGGCAAAAACGGAAGACAAAGAGAAACCAGAACAAAGTAGCCAACTGCCCAAGCAGTACACACTCACAACAGACAGACAAACGACAGCAGCGAAGATCATAAACTGCTTTTTTTCTTTTTTGTTTTTTGAGAACAAGTCTTTCTCTGTGGTCCTGGCTGGCCTCCCAGGGGCTGTCTTGCTACAGCCACTCTGAGAGCGGGATTAGTGTAAGCCAGTGCGTGGAGCAGCCTGAGCGCCTGCAGTCACCTGGGTCGCAGCACTCACACTGGATATCGGCATCTGAGGGCACTGTGTGCTGTGCGGTGAGGGAATGCGTGAACTGTTGTCATCCCCAGTGTGGCTGAGAGGGAGGACTCTCAACGGGATGGAATTGAGACATGACTGCAGAGACAGAAAGTAAATAAAAAGGCTGCGTCTTTCCCACATGGAACGCGTCAGTGAAAACATATGACACAACCTTTGTCCATAAATAGCTTTAAATTAGTAGATATCTTTAAACTCTGTCCTTTCAAAGGCCTATAACACATGATCAACCGTAGCTTGAAATATCACTGGCACCAAGATTATGACCTCTTGAAAATATCATTCTCTACTTAAAGGAAATAGTTTCTTGAAAAAAAAATAGCTGCTAGAAGGGCACAGTGGTGTCCACCTTCAACCCCAGCACTGCAGACGGAGGAGCAGGAGTATCTCTGACTGCTACAGGCCAGCCAGGCCCACACAGTAAGACCCTCTCAAAAATAAACCAAAACAAAACAAAAATTAGCTGGTTACAGGTCTGGAACATGTTGGAACCCTCCCATTTTATCAGACAGTAAGAACACAAGAAGAGCAGCAGACACACAGCCACAGCCACCAGCAGCTGCCTTAGAGGGTCCTTGCCAACCACACAGTAACCTGTGCTTCAGTGTCGATAAGACCTTCAGTAGTCTACACAGAACAAATATGCTAAGATCCGTGAGTCTGCGCACTGTAATATCTAACAAGAAGCATTAAATGGTCTGTACAGGGCTCTGGGTTCAACACACACACATACATGCACACACTCGCACACACACTTTAACTACTCAGCCATCATTGAAGGACAATGCTAACAAGGCAGCTCTTCACTTGGAAAGGTGACAGTTTGTCTAGGCTCTCTTTCACATGTACCA
>JAQHUG010000384.1:768409-779133 GCA_028555095.1 Dicrostonyx torquatus | reverse complement strand
TCCCTGGACATCCCGTCGATGCCCTCTGTCTACTGTCTCCACGCTCCCTGGACATCCAATGATGCCCTCTGTCCACTGTTTCCATGCTCCCTGGATGTTCCATCGATGTCCTTCTGTCTACTGTCTCCACGCTCCCTGAACATCCCGTTAATGCCCTCTGTCCACTGTCTCCACGCTCCCTGGATGTCCAGTGATGCTCAGCACTACCTTACCTGGATGCTGTGATGCCCAACCTCCAGTCTTTCCAGCACTTCCTTCTGGTCAGTTCTGAAAGTGCTGTTCTGCAGAGCTGTGAGGCTGTCAGATGTTCCAGCACAAAGCAGGGATTTCCCTAAAGCTGTCTGGTTGCCTTCCTCTATTACTCCCCACTTGTAAGGGCTCATCAACTCTTAAAATGTCAGTAACACCTCAGAGAGCTTAGCGAGATGGATGTTGCAGGCCACGTTGTCACAGCCTGCATCATGCCAGCAGCCTCGGGCTGGCCTCCCTCACTCCAGCCAGCTGTACTCTAATGCATTCCTTCCCAAGCACTTCTGGTGCTCACTCAGGGCCAGGCGCTGCTCCAGATGGCAAGACTACAGCTGTGGTAATGCACGGTAGTTGAGGGCACAGCCTTTGGAGAGCAGCAGCTCTGCCCTTTCTGGAAGTCCCTTCACCTCACTGCATCTCCATTTCTTAGTTTATGTAGTGGGAACAATACATGTGCATAATTCTCAGGACTACAGAAGAAGTTAACTGGGATATGAGGTTGGGCGGTCCAGTGACAGCGTGCTTGCCAGGCATGTGTGAGGTTCGGGTGCAATCCTCAGCGCTGTCACTAAAGAAAAGGTGAGCATGCGAACACGTGGAAAGCAGCCAGCATGGTGCCCAACACACAGAAAGCGCTCCCTGCTCACACAGCAACGAAGGGAAGAGCGGGCAAGTGGCAGGAGCAGAGTGAAGACATGAGAGCACTTGGTGGGAGGAGTGGGCAGAGGAGACAGAGTGGCAAATCCTGATGGAGCTCCTTGGAACCAGCTTTGAAGGCCAGAATGGAATTTCCTCAGAGAAGAGGAGGGAAAGGTTCTGCAGCTCGCTAACCTGAGTAAAGGTACCAAAGAAGCGGACGCTTATGTGTGAGCCACTACCTGCCGTCTGCTGCTTCATTCAAATCCTGTTAGTAGACCACGAGCTCCTAAGAGAAAGACTTCAGCCTCAGCCTCCCAAGCCATCCTCTCCTCAGCAGCACTAACTGGACACTGGGCAATGTACAAGACAGGGTCACATGCGTGCCCTGCCCTCCTGAAACTTCTCCCCAAGAAGATAGCAGGACATCAAAACAAGAACACTCACACACAGTGTGCTAGGGAGAAACACAAAGAGGATCCTACAGAGCAGTGTGACTCAGGGTGGAGGTCGGGGGAAGCTATTCTTCAGGAGATACAAATGAGTCATGAGGACACCAAACTAGAAGAGTGTCCTAGAAAGAGGACACATTCCCAAGCTGTCATACTAAAGAAACACAAAGCAAGCCAGAGTCGGAGTGCATGGTGAGAGAGAGGGGCAGGCCGGGCAGGGTGGGCAAAGCTTCAGTCATGTCCAACCTTGGTAAGCCACGGCAGAGTTTGGATTTTATTCTAAAATTCACCAAGAAGCCGCTGGCAGTTGTCAAGTGAGGATGTGATCTGGCTGCATGGTGCAGCCTGGCTGTAGAGAGCAGTCCAAGGGAAGGGTCGGAGTCCACCCCTGAGAAAACTCTAGTCTTGGGATGAAAGATGTGATGTCTGGAACCTCTCTGCTTTCATCAAGTCACAATCTTTGCAAGGTCAAGCTTTCTTAGGTGGGCACGCAGGGGGCTTGGTCACTAAGGTCATTGCCCATTGGTTGATTATGTCTCCTCCAGGCCATTCCCATTTCCTTTCCCCTTTCAGCCCCATTCTCCTCTCCTTCCAAAATCTCAAGTTTCTGTGTCTAATCCCTGACCTGCTGGTCCCTTCCTTTTCTCTCTCCACTCCATGACCCACAAAGTATCTTAGCTCAATGTAAAGAACATATTTATTGTCTGTCCAGAAACCCAAACCACAGACCATTAGCAGAAACCTAAGGGTGACTACGTACTGGCCATAACCTGCACACATTCTGCATGTTAAACACAGGGTCGGCTCACACATCCCAGCCCGATCGCCCACAGCATCAACAGAGGAAATCTGATCAGGACCTCATCTTGTGTCCCTTGAGACCTCTCTTGGGTCGCACTTTCCTCTCGCCTGCCCAAAGCTCATCAATGACTTCTCTTGGTCCTCAGCTTCTTCAGTGGGGGCCACAGTGTCTCGCTATGTTAGGAACCCAGAACACATCCCGCCATTTCCTCGTTGCTCCCTGTGGCTCCACCATATGTCCTTGCAGAATGCGCCCATATCTGCCACAAGACTGTCGTACATCCTCTTCTCGGTTTCCAAGTTCTCTGACCTCCTCTTTTCTTCAGCTGATAGTCATTCTTCAGACGTTTGCCCAAATTTTCTTCTTAGAAAAATCTCCTATGATGTGTGTCAATGTACACTCACAGGACCGTCTGAGATGTGTCACAACACCTGATTTTTATAGCAACACATTTCCTTGTGCAGATCTTTTAAGACAGGGTCTCATTATGTAGTCTATGTGAACCCCAAACACATGATCCTCCTGCCTCAGGTTCCTAGTACTAGGACTATGGTATTTTGTGTGAAATGAAGATGGCTCCATGGGTGACATGCTTGTCTCACAGAATACCTGAATGCAGACCCCAGCACCCATATAAGAAGCCAGCATGTGCTTGTCGGCAAGCCCAGCACTGGGGGTGGGGTGGGGCGAGTGGGTAGGGGGAGACAAGCAGATCCCAGGGGCTCACTGGCCAGCTAAAATGGCTCCAGGTTCAGTGCAAGAACATGTTTTCAGTAAATAAAGAGAGAGCGATAAAGATACCAGTTATCAAACTCTGGCCACCAAACACACACACACAAACACTTCTTACTTTAGGCTGGGGATATGGCTCAGCAGTAGGGTGTCTGCCTTTAAGTTAGAAGGCAGTCCATCCCCAGCATCCCCAAAGGCAAAACAAACAAAGCTCATTCTCCTCCTTTCCCACCAGCTGGGAGGAGCAAGACCTTGGCCTCCTTTTGCTTCTGTCTCCCAGACAGAAGCTGACTATAACATGGCATGTCATAAGATCAGATATGGAAAGACTTCCCAAAAATCTTACATCTATTTATTTTGGTGACTGGCAAGCAAATACTAGTGCCAGGAAAGAAGAGGAGTAGGGAGTGTCACACCCATGTCGTAACACTCAGGAAGTTTTCCCTACCTTTCCCAGACCCCACTACAATGTCATCCCGGCATTTGCTTCCCAGACCCACCAACCTTCTGCAACAGTATCATTTCCCTTCCCTCCTTCAAATACTCTTTCCAGGGCAGCAATCACATCTGATCCCGGTTTCACAAGAAATGGGGCGGGGGTGAGAATTAAAAAAGCTTATTAGGGCTCACACAATAAACCGTGTTTCACAGAGTCCTTAAAACAGTCCTTCAGCTCTGTTTTAAGGACTCTATTCACTATTTCCATTTTAATAGATGGGGAAACTGAAGTTCAAAGAGGCAAGTAGCTCGCACAAGGTGAGAAAGCCTATAAGAAACAGACTGGGACTTGAACCCACACACTCTTAATACCTAATCCAATGCTTCCTAATATTAACCGCCCCTGCAGTTCCACCATCAACTACTTAAAGATGGTGGTGTCGTTCCTGACCCCTCACCGCTTCCCTGATCCATGTGCAATCCCTACTCAGAACTTCTCAGCTGTCTGGACAGAAGGGCGGGGATACACAAAGCCGGCCACATTCTCAGGGTCTTTTGCAAGGCTTCCTCTTAGCCACCGAGGAACCAGAATAAAAACACAAAGACCCGAGAAGGTCCCCGAATACCCTCTCGTCCACCTACGGTAGAGCGAGGCAAGGCCAGAAGTCGGCGTCTGCCGCCAAAGGGGACCCCCTGACAGAGGTCACTGCTCCGGGACACCGGGCAGCAGGCGACGCAGGGGATGCGGTGGTACCGGCGGCTCCGGGTTCGGCCCAAGGTCACCCTCCCCGGCCGCCCGGAGCGCCCTCTGGCGTCCCACGCGGGCCTCCCCCGGCTCTCGGGGACACGCCCGGAACCCCGGCTGGAACAGGAGCCGGGCGGTGGGTACCCGACCCAGGCTGAGCCGGGGAGGAGCGGGAGGCGGGGCCCACCTGATAGCTGAGAACGCCGTCCGGCTCGTTGCTCCCGGCGGGCATGGCCGGGCGGAGCCCGGTCTCGCCGGTGGGTTCCAGGTTGAGCAGCAGCAGTCCTTGCCCTCTGATCCCGTGTGAGCGGATCACACACGCGGCGACCCCAACCCTGAAGCCAACGGTCAACCATCAACCGGCGCCACCTTCATAGCCACCAGCCGGCGAGGCGCCCGCCACAGCCAATCAGAGAGCGGCCCGAGCAGCCAATCAGAGCGCGGAGCACGGGAGGACGCTGTCCGGCGGTACCCTGAGCTACCAGGAAGAGGAGAGGAGGGCGCCAGAGAGCCAACCCCTCCCTGGGACGGTTGCCTTGGAAACCTCCTCCCACTCTCTCGGGGCGGGGGGGCGGTTCTGGGCTCAGAGGTCCTTCCAACTGCTTGCTAGGAACGAAAACCACTGCCTCTGTTTGCATTGCACTGACTCTGGGAAAGTGTTGGGTTTACCTATTCTGATTTTATTCCTCGGATGATGGGTTTTTAAATTAGGAGAAAATCCCCCTCAGAAACTAAGATGGCAGGAGGAAGCAATGATGAGAAGAGGGACTTTTAAATTGACTTGTTAACTCTTGAGCTAGTGGCCAGATTGAAGAGCGCGGACAGGCAGTAGGCAGGCCCCTCCACAGGCTATGAGACTTAGGTCTCCCTGCCTCTAAGACTGACAGCAGACAGTGGAGTTTGAGCTGAGGATAATTTCAACTCGTTCTAAATAAATAAATAAATAAATAACAACAACAACAAAAAAGACAAGAAAAAAAGCTTTAAGACCAATTATTACCTAGCAGCAGAACTAACAGATCTGAGGCAAGGTTGGAAAATGATGAGTAACGCATTCAATTTGATCTGGTTTTTAAAGAAAGCAAAGTAGTTAATCCTCCGAGGTTTAAGGGAAAGAAAGGGCCCTTTGTCTTCTATGCACTATCACTTGAGACTGGGAGGTGAGTCCACACTGTTGGTGGGACAGCGACCATGCAAATCATTCTCAGCGTCTGCCAAAGCTCCAGGAGTCCAAGTTCAACCCTTGTGGTGGCCTCGTCCAGCTTCTGGGAGGCTGAGGCAGCAGCTAGTTCAAGGTCAGATTAGACTCCTGGTGACACCCTATCTCAAAATAAATAAACAAATAGCAACTTCTGCCTACCAACCTTTGTGGAAACTGAGACTTGATGTCCCTGAAAAGGGACTATATATCTGGGGAGATGGCTCTGTCTAAGAAGTTTAAGGACCTGAGTCCCCTGCCCAGAACCTGAGAAAAAAAGCTGGGTCTGGTGACAAAAGCTTGTAACCCCAGTACTGAGGAAGGCAGAAACAGGGCGTTCTGGAGCTTGCTAGTCAACCAGTCTAGACCAATCTACCAGGAGCTCCATCTAGTGAGAGACTCTGTCTTAACAAATAAGGTGGAAAGGGTTGGAGAGATGGCTCAGCGGTTAAGAGAAGCTGTTGCCCTCATAAAGGACCTGACTTGGCTTCCCCTGGTGTCTCACAGCCATCCAAAATGGCAGTCCCAGAATTGATCCACCTCTTTTGGTCTCCTTAGATGCCAGAAATGAATGTGGTACACAGACACACATGCAGGAAAAACAACTGGTGCACATTAAAAACTAAGTAAAGAGCTATTGAGACATAGACCTCTGCCTCCCCATGTGTAGTCACACACGAGTCACACAGGAATGTGTAACACACACACACACCTTGCACCTTTATTTCTGATCTTCCATAAAAAGCCCGTTGCCCAGTTTCTCATCTCACAATGATTTTCGTCTTGTGCCTCTGTGTTCCACACAGCCTCAAAGGATGCTGAGCATCTAGAAGATTGCAAATATATGTGCACTCACTTCAATCTACTCATAAATGTATGGAGGCAAAGGCAGTTGTCACCAAGCCTTATAATCTGAGTTTTATCTGCAAGACCTACATGAAATAAAAAGAAAACCAGCTCTTGTAAGCTGTCCTCAGGGCTCTACATGCACAACATGGCTGGTGTGTGCGTGCACACATTTTATTGAGCCTAAATGAAGAGAGCACGCAAGGAGCTCAAGTCTAGGGTGAGGATTTAAGCATGGTAACACATGCAGAGTAGCCACAACCGGGCCAACACAGAAAGTGCTGTTGGAAGGAGCAGTAGAAGTGAGTGTTGCAGTTAGAACATGCTCTTGTCAACTGTGGAGCGCTGGATAATGAGTACAGACTTCATTTCCCTGTATAACAAAAAAAACCCAGCCATTAAAGGTTTTAGGGAGCCCCTCTACATACCAGGACCTAATGATATAAAATGTGTCATTCATTGCAGTAGTCATGGCGTCTCTATCCTCTCTGTTTCACTAGTGAGAAAGCAATCACAGGAAAACTAAACAATGTCTTGATCAGGCAGTCACCAAACAGGGTTCAGTCGTCATTTGTTGATTACAATGGCTTTGCTGAGATCTCATGTACCCAGCCCTGGCTGTCTGGTGCTGGGGAACCAGCAATGAGAAAAGTTTGCCCCCTTGGGACTTAGGGGTTAGGTTAGGGTTAGTAAGTCAACAAGCTCATTCTGTAAGTTATGACAGCCACTGTGAAGGAAAATGCAAGGCTATGTGACAGAAGGAACCTGGTTATGTGACAGGAGATGCGTCTCTGTGGAGCTGAGGACAATGAGTCGAGGTGTGCTGGCCCTGGAGTTCCTGGAAGATGTGCTGCCCTATCTTGGAAAAGCTACCAGAGGGTGGGATGGGTGATAGGACAACCCTGAAGCATTAGACAGGCCCTGAACAAAGGTGGTGGCCAAAGGGAGAATGTCCCTGATACCTCCCTGCCCCATAAGACAGGTTTCAGCACAGTAAGAGAGGGCAGGGTAGGGCAAGGGATCTGATTTTCCTTTAGTTCAGATGTGGAGGCAGAGCTCTGGCCCTTGACTTCAGGGTCAAGAGCCCCATCTTCTGGCCTGTGCGAGAATTACAGAAGAAAAGTAGGCCCTAGCCAGAGCTTCTGAGGCTATTAGGGACACTGCAGACCTCTCCTAGAGCTCATCTGGTCTCTCCTTCCCAAGCTGGGAAGCTGCCTTGCCACCAGGCATCAGTCTTCTAGCTCATGGCACTCCCTAGACTGGTGTAAAAAGTGCAGATGAGTGTCTGAGCAAATGGCCCTGGAGCAGCTGGAGAAACAGCATTAGCAGACCCTTGTGGGGCCTGCAGTTGGCCTGGAAGGGGAATAAAGTGGACAGGAAAATACGAAAACACACATACAAAGACAGAAGTCATACAGGCACATCAAATTAGCAGGATACTCGACGAGTATGACTTCATCTAATACTTGCCACGCCTCTGTGAAGTAGATTCTATCATCCCATTTCACAGTTGAGAAACTGAGGCTTAAAGAAGCCATGCCCCAGGTCACCCAGCCAGAACAGTAGGTTCATGGAGATGCTAGCAGCTGAGGTCAGGTGCATCTGATTTAGACAGGATGGCTCTTGGGAGCCCTGGCTTCCCTGTCTCGTATAGACCCCACCCACTCTTTCTGTCCTCCAGATGTAGTCTCTGCTTCTCTCTCCTTTTTAATATCAGTGGTTCATGGGGCTGGAGAGATGGCTCAGTGGTTAAGAGCATTGCCTGCTCTTCCAAAGGTCCTGAGTTCAATTCCCAGCAACCACATGGTAGCTCACAACCATCTGTAATGAGCTCTGGTGCCCTCTTCTGACCTTCAGGCATACACGCAGAAATTTACATAATAAGTAAATAAATAAATAAATATTTAAAAAAAACAAAAAAACAAATATCAGTGGTTCACACACTTGGGAGAAAGAGGGGGGTCTTGAAAGCCCTGATATGTGATAAATTGTCTCTTTCTGGGTAAGTATACAAAGCACACAAATTTGCACACAGACTTAGCTGGGGGACAAGGATGGTTTTAAGAAGCTCCCTGGTAGGCAGATCTATCACCGTGCAAATATGTAAAGTACACTTCACATAAATGGAGTCTACTTACACAAATTAAGAGGACTACCACATCACTCTGCGACACAGTCCTAAAGGACCACCGTGTCTACATGTTCTATTCTCAACCAAAATGTCTTTATATGTGAGTGTGTATGCATGTGTGTATGCGAGTGTGAATGGGAATGCGGGTGTATATGTGAAAGGAATGCAGGTGAGTGTTAATTGCTGTGTGTGAACGCATGAGTGTATATGTGTGTGTATGTGTGATTGTGTATGCATGTGTGTGTATGTGAATGTATGTGAGTGTGAATGTAAATGTATGTGTGTGTATGTGTGACTGTATGCATGTGTGTGTATGTGTGGCTGTATATGCATGTGTGTGTATGTGTGACTGTGTATGCATGGGTGTGTACATATGTGTATGCGTATGTATGAGTATGTGTGACTGTATATGCATGTGTGTGTATGTATGACTGTATGCATGTGTGTAAGTATGTGTGACTCTGTATGCATGTGTGTTGGGGATGAGCATGTGAGTGTGATGGTATTGGCTGGAAGCATTTTCTTCCTAAGAGACAAAATGACAAAAATGCGAGAAACAAACATCTGAGAAAATGTTCTATTATTGCAATCCATTTTTTTTCCCATCAAAAGCGTCTTAATTTTTCCTGTCAGTTTGCTTTTCTGCTCCTATGCTTGGCACCCTACCAGGGACCTCGCCTACATTAGGCAGGTGTTTCTACCTCCAGCTGAGCCCTATACCAGTTTTGTTTCTTTATTTTCTGGGGTTTTTTTTCTTGTTTCTCCCCTGCTCCCCACCCCAGTACTGAGGACTGAACTCAGAGCACACTGTACATGCCAGGCGAGCATTCTATCAATTGAGCTACATCCCAGCCCTTCTGTCAAGAAAAATGTCTCTTGATATTCCTCTTAATTACACATCTAAGTCCAAGAAAGGTTGGAGAAAAAGATGGATCCAAGGAAAGACTTAATTAGGGCTTGTTCAGTGCAATCTAGAAGCACTTCCTGTGGAAGCGAAGGGGGTGGGCTTCTTTGTCATGGCGGAAAGGTTAAGCAGGTGCATGATTTGTTTTCAGCCTTTGCCAAGTCACAGCCTAAGGAGATGAGAGAATGCAACTGTCTTTGTTCACAGCATGCTGCCAGCCTGGAACACTGCATGTCACAGGAAAGAAAACCAAACGCCACACACAACCCAAGAGCCAGCTCCTCCTGGCTGAGAATCACTCCTCCTCACCATCAGCATCACCCAGAGAGCTTCCTTGTGCCCGACTCATTTACAACTTGCTCCAGACTAGCGACTCTGAGATGAAGTGTAAGTACAGAGGCAAAGACCTGCCCCACCCCCCGCCTTCTTTGTAACCCTGATTGAGATGTCTAGACAGAAGCAGAGGAGGGGAAAGGGGAAGCAGAACAAACAGAAAAACGTGTCGTAGAAAAGTGTCACATGTAAGTCGGGGCCAGAGGAAAGGCACTGTGAGACTACAGGACCCGACAGGAAGCATGTTGGGAATTTGCAAGAAGCTGGTGTTCCCAGGGGATCTCTCGCCAAAGCTCTTGATACCAAATCTGAACCCTTTTATGTTATGCTAAATACATTTGTCTTATCTGTTTCTAACCAAACCTAACCCTGCTCAGAAATGTTTGTTTAAAGTAGTTTCACTCCCTATCTTATCTTCTTGGGATAAGATCTGTTACTCTCAGGCAGGAAGTTCTTGCCCTTGAGCCTGGCCTGGCCTTAAGGTGGCAGCAAATCCAACCTCTGTAGAGCTCAGAGGCAATGTGTGTGTGTGTGTGTGTGTGTGTGTGTGTGTGTGTGTGTGTGTGTGTAAAACAGCTGGATGCTAGAGCATTTACCTAGGTGGTCAGACCCTAGGTTTGATTCCATCACATATAGCCCACTTTCACATCTATAATTCCATACACTCAATTTTTTTTAAAGATTTATTTATTATGTATACAGTGTTCTATCTGCATGTGTGCCTGCAGGCCAGAAGAGGGCACCAGATCTCATTATAGGTGGTTATGAGACACCAGCTGGTTCCTGGGAGTTGAATTCAGGACCTGTGCTTTTAACCTCTGAGTCATCTCTACAGTCCAACACACTCATCTTTTAAACCCAGATATTTTGTCATTTGTCTTCAATGTACATGAGCCTTGCCTTCCCTTGACCTGTTAATAAGTGGACCGTTTAGAAACTAAAGATGCTTGTGATGGATCCGTGGCTAAGAGCACTGTGATAGCCAAGCTACTGTGTGTGTGTGTGTGTGTGTGTGTGTGTGTGTGTGTGTGTGTGTGTGTGTCCCCGTCCTCCTTGGATGAAGGAAGGAAGGAAAAGAAAAGAAAAGTTTAATATTTGCCTTTCGACTTTTAGGTGAAAAGCAAGTGGAGTTGATGCTGTCTTCTTGTACACACCTGGCAGTTCTGAGCACCACACAGCAACTGGCTGCTGAGAACTACTAGGGCATAGATACTGGACTTTACATGCCATCTCCTTACAGTGCGGGAATGCAGTGGGC
>JAQHUG010000384.1:736485-756399 GCA_028555095.1 Dicrostonyx torquatus | reverse complement strand
AAAACTAAGCAGAAATGCTAGCGAGAATGCCAAGAAAGAAAACCCTTATACACTGCTTACCAGCATATTAGACCAGGCACTATGGAGATTTCTCAAAAACTAACATAATTATGACCCGCTACACCACTTCTGGATATTTACCCAGAGGTCCCCAAGCTTACATGTCATGGATACTGGCCCATCTACTTATTGTGGCACTGTTCACAAACATCAGATGTCTATCAACAGAAGAACAGGTAAGAAAAATATGACATATAGCTATATTAGATACCACATATATACACACATATACACATACGCCGGAATTTGTTCAGTCATGAAGAATAAAATTATGTCATTTGCAAAGAAGCAAAGAAGCAGATGTGACTGAAAACTTTCATATTAAACAAAATAAGTCAGATTCAGATGTTTTCTCTATGAATCATAGATTCAACATAAATGCATAAAGCCACAAGTGCTTCCATGATATGACAACAGAAGAGAACTTGTCTAGGAGCATGGTGGGGACTAACAGGAGTGGGAAGGCAAGGAGAGAGGACCATGTGGGGGACTTGTATAAAAACGTCTTAGAAAGTCTGTGCCATTTAGCTTCAGTGAGCATATGTGCCAATAGAAAAGTTTGACAACCATAGAATGAAAGCATCAAAGAGTAACAAGAGAACATGAAGTGGAACATGGAAGAAGCAAAGAATAATGGATTTCAGGTACAGTGGGATCCAGGAGGCCAAAAGATGCCACTGGGTCCTCCCACTCTTCACTGTCTTGCTTTGTCCAGTTTGCTTGTCCTTCCTCAGGCCACTGTAAAGATACCCACTCTAAACTTCTGCCTTAAGCTTCCCCTGATGGTCATTCCACCCTAAGCCAGTGGCCACAATCAAAAGATCAGAGATCCACCCCTGAGCTTCACATGAACTAAGAAGCCAAGGTAAGCGAAGAAAAAAGCAAGCTCTTTTGACCAGGCTGGCCCTGTTCTCATGCAGTCAAACTTCCCAGACTCTTAGTCGGCAGTGAACTTCCACAGGCCAGCATCCCTGTTCAGAAGGCAGCCCCATATATTAACTCCTCATATATTTGTGTCTTCCTGTTACAGAACGTTAAAGCCATTACTAATCAGTAAGAGCACACAAGTCTAGCTTCATTGCCCCTGAGCTCACGTTCCTTGCCTCCCCTCAGGCAGAGATCACTGTGCCCCCAGAATAAGAACCCAAAGACCCTCCAGCTGTGGCTTCCACAGGATGTATGGACTGCCCTTGTACAAGCAGATCACACAAGCTGCCCTGATCACAGGTCGGCATCTGGGAGAGGAAATGGTGCTGTTCAGTCTGCACCAGAAGACTCTATTGGCTAACGAGGGCCAGGTCTGGACTTTAGACCTGGTGGTAAAGCCAGAGTAATGAGGAACTCATATTACTATGAGGTGTGGCACAGCTGGGATATAACACCAGGGGACATCCTGGCAGGCATCTTGCCACCACCCCTACTGAAGGCTACCCTCACCAACCAACAAACAAAAATAAATAATTAAAAACAATAAAAATCTAAAATTTTATCCTAATTTTGTTTTTGGTCTTTTGGTTTTTTTAAAACAGAGTTTCTCTGTGTAGCCCTGGCTATTCTAGACTTCACTCTGTAGACCAGGCTGGCCTTGAACTCACGGAGATCTGCCTGCCTCTGCCTCCTGAGTGCTGAGATTAAAGGTTTGGGACACCACTGCCTAGGTTTTTGCATTAATTATCTTGATGGGTTGGTTGGTTTGTTTTGAGACAGGGTCTCACTGTGTAGTCCTGGCTGGTCTGGAATTGGTAGAGATGCACCCTAGTGCTTGGATTTAAGGTGTACACCATCAATTTCAGTTTTTCCTGTTTTTAACATATTGAGTTAAAATATAATTTCCTCACAAAACATGGTAGTTCATGCCTGTAATCCTAGAACTTGAGAGATAGTCAGGAGACAGAAGTTCAAAGCCATCTTTGGCTATATAATAAATTCTAGGTCAGCCTAAACTGTGTAAGGCCTAGTCACTAACATACATATTTCTCTTGTATTGAATATTTTGCCTCTTGAATTTTGCACTTCAAAAACCTCATTTACTATAATCTAGTCCTGAGCCTACCCCAGTCATAATTCTTTTAACATCCATCAGGCTGCCCAGATTGACCACTGGGTCTAGAAAAGACAGCCAAGGCTTGCCTACTTTTGTACCTCTTTGTAATTCTGCATCACACAGAGGCCAGCACAAGCAGACTTCAATAGTGTTTAGAGGCCAGACATGGTGGTGCCCACCTATAATCCCACTGTTTGAGAGGCCAAGGCAAGATGAAGCTCTGTAACAGGCCCCAGACCTTAGCACAACTGACTCCATGATGGAAGTGCCATTCAGGCTGGAAAACTTAGCACATAGCACTGCTGCCAAAACTAAAGATCCATCAAAGGTGATAGTTCTGAGAAAGTCCCTAAATGTCCTAACCCTGCCTTCTGACTTCTGTAGATCCTCTTCTGCTCACTGTCCTTGTGAACTGCCATCTGCCAACCCAGGACACAGTTCTTGTGCTGAAAAGTTCACCCTGAGGAAGGCTCAGGGCTACACTGGGATCCTGGACACCCAATGTAGTCACAGCCGGCTAATAAAGATTTTTCTATTGGCTTAAACCCACATCCGCGCAGTCACCTCTGGCGAATACCCCAAACCCTATTTCAGAGCAACAGCAAGAACAAAACAATCTTTAATTGAAGGAAGGAAGGAAAAAGCCACTGACAAGATTGTAAGATTTGGGGGCGACACAGTTTATTGTTTACCAGGGATTGTGTTAAAGGCTTTGCCAATTTTTTTAAAACTTATTTTTGCTTTGGTTTTGGGTTTTTTTTGTTGTTCTTTTTGTTATTTTAGTTTGCTTTGGTTTTTGAGATAGGGCCTTGGGTACCTCAGTCTGACCTGGAACTTGCTATGTAGCTGAGGATAGCAGGAACTCCTGATCCTCCCCTGGTTGGATTACAGGTACATACCATGGCTTTCAGGTTTTAGGGTTTGTTTGTGGTGTTTTGAGACAAATCTTTGTATCCCTGGCTGGCCTTGAAATCATTTAGTAGCCAAGAATGACCTATAACATCCTGACCTTCTAATTCTCTTCCCTCCTTCTCCCAAGTGCTGGGATTTCAGACCCATGCCAGTATCACATCCAGGGGTCAAATTCAATTCACGGGGTTTGTGCTTTTACCCACTGAGGCATCTCACCAGCTCCCATCATTTATTTCTTTGAGACATGGCTAGCCTCAAAGTCCATGAACTCTTCCCACTTCCACCTCCCTTTTATTGGTATTCCAAACACATGCCTCTGTTTCCAGGGATCGTTTTACTGATCTAGTAACATAATGGTTGAAATAATAATCCCATTTTACAGATAAAGAATCCGAGGCACTCTGAGGCAAGCAAACTAGAAATCCTTAGTGACGATGGCAGAACTCGGAACAGTCCAGATTCCTAACCCATCTCTTGTTTTGGCTACTTCTCCCCTGGGAACGACAGAGCTAAAGAAGCAGGTGGTACTTAGAGCTATGACACTCTCACATTGCTTACCCACTCATCCTCTACTCACTCAGTAGCCCAGGCTGGCCTGGGCATCACTGACCACACTGGTCACTTGCAGGAGTCACCTATTGATGAGGTCGGGGTAGTAATCCAGGCAAGCTCACGATTCTCCCCCACCCACGACAAGTGTTCCCAGAAAAGCTGGGACAGCCTCTCTCCGTGGAGGGCAGGCCTCCCTCTCCCCCATGTTTGCCACACCCGGAAGTAGCTGTCTCTCTCCAGGGTCTGAGTGGGAGGAAGAGAGCCAGCCGATAAGGGGCAGAACTGATGTCATCAGCTCACAAAGCTGCCCTTGTCTCAGCCGGCTCCTCGCTGAGCTTCCCGTGCCCAAGCGGGGAAACCCCTTGAGAAACACTGGCATGAAAAGGGAAATGCAGAGCACCCCAAACTAGAACTTTAAACAGCTGAGCAACAAAAACCAGCTTGTGAGGGAAACAATGTTATTCACAAGGCTCTTAGGAAAGGGCCATCTCAAGTTATTGCAGCTGGGTAGCCCAAGCTGGTCCTACGGAAGAGCCCAAGGACGAAGGGATGGTTGTGAGCATGCATGGATGATTTCAGGAGCCAGACTGCTGGTCGAGAAGGGAGGAAGTGTAACTCCTAGTCCTTATCTTGTTCTAGGGCCGGTTTTACCCCTTACCACATGCATATATAAATTTGTCACTTAAAGGAAATAATTTGTCTTTATCTTATTTATTAGTATTGTGTGTGAGTATGACTGCTTGTGTGGGGATTAGAGGACAACTTTTGGGAGCCAATTCTCTTATCAGGTAGGCTCTGGGGACCAAACTCAGGAGTCAGAGTGAGGTTACAAGCCCTTTAACCTGCTGAGCCATGTCGATCTCCCACCACACACTTGCTTTTTGAGTTAGGGTTGGTCTCATGTAACCCATGATAGTCTCATCTCGATCTTGTTATTTAGCCAAGTGTGGCCTTGAACCCCTGATTAATTGATCCTCTTGCTTCCCTCTCAAAGCTTAGAGGTGTGTGTCATCATCTTGTGGACTTCCACCAGTGGAAGTCAGGTTGGCAGTTCCTGTGGTGTGGCAGCTCAGAACCTTCCTGATATAGTGGGGAGGACCACTGACATTCTCCTGATGCTGTGGGAGGACTACTGATATTCTCCTGATGCTGTGGGAGGATCACTGACATTCCCCTGATGCTGTGGGGAGGACTACTGACATCCCCCTGATGCTGTGGGAGGACCACTGACATTCCCCTGATGCTGTGGGAGGACCACTGACATTCCCCTGATGCTGTGGGAGGACCACTGACATTTCCCTGCTAGTAAGGAACAACTCAGGCCCTGCTGTTAGGGACAGGTCTACGGCATGTACCTCCAAGTTAGGTCATTATGAGAACTTAAGTCACAGTTAAAATCGTAGTCAGGCAGGGTGGTTCACACCTCTAACTCCAGCACATGGGAGGCTGAGGCAAGAGGATTGCCCCAAATTTGAGACCAACTGGGCTACAGGAGACTGACCCTTTTTCAAAGACAAAATTGGCAGCAGGGCTCATGCCTTTAATCCCAGCACTCAGGAGGCAGAGGCAGACAGATCTCTGAGTTCAAGGCCAGCTTGGTCTACATGGTAAATTTCCAGACAGCCAGGCTACACAGAGAAACTCTGTCTCAAGGGAGGAAAAGGATTGGAAAGATACAGTAAATACAAACCTAATGACCTGGGTTAATTTCCAGGATTCACATGGTAGGAGGAGAGAACTAACTTCTAAAAGTTGCTCTCTGACCTACACATGCACAAGCATGAACACACACACACACACACAAATTGTAAAAAAAAAGGGGGGGAAGGGATTAAGATGATCAAAATATAGTATATACATATATGAAATGTCATAATGAAATTATTGTTTCACACAATAAATTGTAGGGGGAATGTGTTAGAGCTGTGGAGTTCCAAAGATATCCTAACTTAATCAGGAAGCCAGGCTATACTTAGAGCCGCAACAGGACATCTCTGGAGGGGTAGAGGGCAATAGACAGCTCAGAGAGGTAGAGGGCAATAGACAGCTCTGAAGGCTGAAGCTGCAATAGGACAGCTCATCCCTGGAGGGAAAGTGTCCTTCCTGACTTATCAGGAAGCCAGGCTACCTGAAGCAGTGGGAGATGGTTTACCCCCCCTCCCCCGCAGGATACAGCAATCCTGCTCTTCTGGAGAGCCTGCTATGGCTGACCTCTGCTCTCTTCCCTTAAGGGAACGTCTTAGCAGAGCTATCTGCTTCTTCTCCCACCCAAGATGTTACTTCTTTAGCTAATACTCTGCTAAAGGAGAAGCCGCTGCAGAAATGTAGCAATCTCCTTGGGTTCTGGCAAAAAGTTGTTACTTTTTCTGCTCAGCTTTGCTCAGCCCCTCATAGGGAGCATCCCAGCAAGGTTTTTCTGTTCTGCTCAGCCTTGCTCAGTCCCAAGAAGGGCAGAGAGGCTTATATAGGGCTTCTTAGGGACGATGCTTTCCCAGGGAGAAGAGAGATTGGTTAGTTTTCCCTGCTCAGGGATTGGTTAATTTAGTTGGTCAGGGGCAGAGATGGCTCTGATTTCATGGCCAAACTGTGGGGGTTTTTTTGTTGTTGTTGTTGTTGTTGTTTTTTCTTTCTGGTCCTTTTAGCCCTTTGACTCTAATCTTAGTACCAGGGCCTATTTTTTCACTGGTTCTGATTCTAGGGACAAAGTGTATTTCTTTGGCACTGGTTGCATGTTTCTTTAGTTCTGGGTTCAGGGATAAAGATATTTCTTTCCCTGGCTTAGGTCTCAAATCCAGGGTGTATATCTCTCACTAGCTCTGGATTCAGAGTCAGGTGCTCAGTGATTGGTTGGCTTCCTGCTCTAGTTGTCCCTTTTACCCTACATAAATGCTAATCATTTTCTTTTTAAAATTATTATTATTAGTTTTTCAAGACAGGATTTTTCTGTGTAGCCCTGGCTGTCCTGGAACTTGCTTTGTAGACCAGGCTGGCCTGGGACTCACAGAAATCTGCCTGCCTCTGCCTCCTATGTACTGGGATTAAAAGGTGGCTAACTAATTCTTATTTTAAAAGTTAATTCATTGAAAACTGCTTCAGAATGTGAGGCACAAAACATAGGCTGGTGTAACCTCTTGGAAAGCCAAACACAGCCTTTTTCGAGCTCCAAAGTGCTGTCAGTGGTCATGAGCCTGAGCCTGTCCTGGGGAAGTGCAAGTCCCTCACCTCAGGCCTTGTTGGGACCTAACTAAGGTCACATATTCCTGATGGTCAAAGTGGTCAAAGGTGAGAGGCAGAGTGGGGCAAAGGCAATAGGTCAAACCTAGGCAGGGAGTCTAATAGCCAAGGAAAGAGAAATGGGGACAGTGTCCCCTCATCCCAGCAGGAAAAGCTGGGATCCCAAGTAGAAGAGCCATGGGGGAGGGCAGGAGACGGGAGCTAAGTCTGCAGCAGAGCCGCAGGGAATGAGGCTTGAACCCCCAGTCGGAGGGGTGGACGATGGAGGGTGTGGAGTTGGCTCCTGGAGCTGGAGGTGATTATGCCAAGTACATGGAACACCTCCCTTTCTACTCTGGTGAAAATGTAGCCCTGCCCCCGAGTGAGCTGGGTGAGCTTCTGCCTGTGTTTTGCTGGCTTTCCCAAAACACCTCTGAGTCATTCAACCCAACTACAGGGTTTTAGATCAAACCCCTGTCCCTGAGTCTTAGAGACTCAAAAATGCAAAAATCATTTTACTATCAACCAAAAGAGAAAGAGAACTAGCATTCTTTTTTCTTTCTTATTCTTTTGTTTTTTCTTTCTTTCTTTCTTTCTTTTTTTTGAGGCAGAGTATGGCTATTCAGCTCAAGCTCATTTGACTGTGTTGCCTCCAACTCCAGATCCTCCAGCATTAACATACCCAATTCTGGGACCACAGGCACCAGTGTCTACCAGGAGAGAGTATCCAAGCTAGATAAGGTGGTATACTTCTGCAACCTCAGAACTCAGGAGGAAGCCAGAGCATCCTCAATTATACTATATAGGGAGTTCAAGATTAGCCTAGTCCACTTGAGACTCTGTCTCAAAACAACAACTCAACCAAATAAACAAAAACACAAAAAACAACACACACATGAGGGTAGAGAGATGGCTCAGCAGTAAAGAGCACTTGCTGCTCAATGATGAGGACCAGGGTTCAGATCCCAGCACCCCTGTGAACAAGCCGGACAACTGCCTCTAGTTAAAAAAAGGCATATACACATAAATGACTGCAGCAGTTAGATGGGAGAGGTACCAGGCTTTTTCTTTGGGGCCACAAACCAGCTCCCCCAAACAGAATGTAGAGACTTACTAATTTTGAATGCTTGGCCTTGCTTAGACACGTTCCTGGCTAGCTCTTTTAACTTAAATTAACCCTTTTCTCTTTATCTATTTTGCCTCGGGGCTTATTACTTTTCTTACTTACCTTATCTTACTTTCACTGCTTCTCTCTGGCTGTCCTCTGCCTGGTTTCTTGTCCAGGGCATGTCCCTCATTCTCTCCTCCTTCTGCTCTCCTTCTTTCTGTTGTGAGCCTAGATTTCTTCTCCTGTTTATTCTCTCTGCCTACCAGTCCCACCTACCTTTCTCTGCCGAGCTATCGGCTGCTCAGCTTTACACCCATCAGGTGCCTTAGGCAGGCAAGGTGAAACAGATGCAGCACATCTTTTCATAACTAAACAATTGCAGCATAAACAAAAGCAACACACATTTACACTCAGTCTGGAGCATAAACAAATGCAACACATCTTTGCCTAGTTAAATAATATTCTACAGCAGGGAGGGGAATTTATGTGTCCACGAGTTATTTGCCTGGGACAACTGGACAAGCCTCTGGAATAGCCACCGCCCAGCACGTTCCCTACCGCTGGCCTCAGGCTCTGGGCGCCGCAGCCACTGTGGCTCCCGGCAGGCACGCTGTGGCTCGTTGCCCTTGCCGCCCGCGGCACGCGATGCCGATGGCCTGGGGTAGCCACGGACCCTGCACCTGGTGGGCCGGGATCTGTAGAGAGCTGTCTGGCTTCCAGAGTCGGGAGCCCAGTCGCCGCACCTGCCGGAGAGGGGTGGGGCGCCACCCACGACAGGACCCGCCCCGGGCCCGCCCTCCCAGCCTCCCCGTCGGGAAACCAGCAAACGGCTCGGCAACGGCGGCTCGGCCTCGGTGCGACAGGTAAGCAGCAGTGGGGCGCTCGACCCCGCGGTGCCCTTGGACCTCGCAGCCCTGAGCTTCTCGGGGACTCTCTCCACTCGCGATCGCTCTGAGTCCCGGCTTCCTGCTACCCGCCTCACTCCTCTCCGACCCGCAGTCAAATGAAGGGGCCGAGCCAGACACCTCCTCTGGTGCGGTGCCAACCAGCGCCTCCCTTGGGGAGACCCCCTCCACCTTTGCGGTCCAGAAACTGGGGGCGGGTGGGGGGTGAGGGGGAAGCTCCGACTCCCTCTTCCCCTCTTGCACGTCCGGGCGCCTACCGTGGGCTTCCCCAGATTGCGATCACCTCATGTGCTCAAGCGCGGGAAGACCTTCAGAGAGGTTCCTTCCTGCCATGTCACCTTTGCGCGGAGGGGACAAACCAGGGGAAGCCTTGTTGGTGGGGGCCCGCTCGGAGCCCTTGACTGCTTGATTCCCCCCTTGGATGCTTGGCACTTTTGAGGGGTAGAGAGCAAAGTTCTGTGGAATTGTATAGGGAGTGTATGACTTACTGTCACCAACTTCCTGATTCTCTCTTCCTCACTTGTTCCATACCTCATGAAGACTACAAGGAGAACCCTCCTGCTACTTGTCCAAGGGCCAGTCGTCCCAGACTCCAGACCACTGCTGATGATAACCTGCCCACAAAGCTCAAAAAGGAAGCCCTGTCTTAAGTAGGAACTCACCGCAGTGGTCTCCGGGAGAGCTTTAAGGGTTGCACTCAGAGCTCATCCGGAGACCCACAAAGGCAGGCACTGGCTGACGTTAATGACTCTAGACACACCAAAGAACCTCCAGGGCTCTGTTCACTTAACCGCAGATGTGCGCACATTCCACAGGCCCTCCTCTCCTCCCGCCAGGAGAGCTATTCCCCTGTCATCAGAAAGGCTAAGAAGGATGAGCTGGGCAAATTCATGTGATGACTGGATCAGGGTTCTGAAATCTACTTCATTCAAATTATCCAAGAGTCTGCGTCAGCACAGGCATTCCCCAGCAATGTCCACGTGCTTCGGGAACCCAGCGGTGACAGGAGAGCTGCTTCGGGGGTTACCAGGACCAAAGAGCAAGACAGGACAATCAAAAGGAAGTATAGAGCAAGTGAAACCAAGGGAAACTGGCTGCTGGGTAATCACTGCCCACAGCTGGTACTGTCTCCAGCACCCGGAAGAGTCCAGGAAAGGGAGGCCCCGTGGGTGTCAGGTGCCCTCGGAGATCAGAACTATCTTAGCCCAAGTTCAACTGGGAGAAACCCGGACATGGATGCGATCATAGGTTGAGTTCTTGTAGCCATTGTCCAGAACAGAAGTCAGGCTAGGGAGGGGCAGCCCTGTGCTCACCTGAGAGAGGCTCACAGAGGAAGGTAGTGGTGGATAATGAAGGCTGCTGGTGGCTGACTCAGCGCTCCCACTAATGTAGCTGTGTAACCTTGGCCACATCATGTAAACTCTCGGGGCAAGGAGTAAATGAGGAGGTGCTTGTGGAAGTGATTGCTAGAGCAATCAGACGTAAGATGTGTCATGGCTCCGGACAGACATGAGCCTTGTTGTGAATCTCCTTTTTCCTAGCTGTGTGCCCACAGTCAAGCTAATCACTCTGTGCTTCATTTTACTTTGGGGTAAAACAGAAGGTAGAAGTTGGGCATGTAGCTCAATTGGTAGAATGTTTGCCTAGTGTGCATAAGACTGTGGGTCCAGTCTCTAGCACTGCAAAAACTGGACTTGATGGCACACGCCTGGAACCTAAGCACTTGGGAGGTGGACACAGGAGAATCCGAAGTTCAGGGTCATCCTTGGCTAGGTAATGAGTTTGAGGCCAGCCTGGACTACCTGAGACTCTGTCTCAAAGCAAAAGCAAAAACCAAGACCAAACAA
This sequence comes from Dicrostonyx torquatus, assembly GCA_028555095.1. Classification (NCBI taxonomy): domain Eukaryota; kingdom Metazoa; phylum Chordata; class Mammalia; order Rodentia; family Cricetidae; genus Dicrostonyx; species Dicrostonyx torquatus. The sequence continues at coordinate 745,758 of JAQHUG010000384.1, read as the reverse complement.
AACAAAAAACATAACTTATGTGAGGTTTTTGTTTATTTTATTTTTGTTTTTTTCAGAAGAGGTCTCTACATAGACCTGACTGAGCTGGAACTCACTATGTAGACCAGGCTGGCCTCAGACTCATAGAGACCCACCTTCTTCTGTCCTCACCACCAAGTGCTGAGATTAAAGGCATGCACCACCACTATATTCCCAGCTTCTCAGGAGGATGCGGCAGAAGGGTTGCTTGAGCCCAGGAGTCAGGCTGAAGGCGAGCCTGGGTGATATAGTGAGGTGATCATAGGCTGTGTCCTTGTGGCCAATATCTTTTTTGCTTGAAAAAGCAAATGAAAGATGGTGATAACATTGCCCTAAACATCCCCCAGGGCTGGCGGACATAGTCCAGTGTCCCCAGTTCTGGAAGTGAAGCCGAGTACCACAGTGGGTATTTGGCTCTGCCAGAGTTCGGGTGAACTTGCTCTTCATATACCCTCAGCCTTTCTTCTGGAAAAGCCCAAAATGCCCGTTTCTGGTCGATGGGATGAGAGTGAGCATTTCAGTACGCGCAAGAGGTCAAGTACAGGGCAGTGCCTGTCTCTGTGAGGATCTCAATGCTGTAATTGTGCTGGGTAAAAGCCTTGTGTGGTAAACAAGGATGGGTTCAGCCCAGGGAGAAAGGAGCTTTGAGAATGAGTCCCCTGGCACCTGAGAGCCCTGTGGATTCCAGTTATTCTGTAGTACACGGCCTAGCCTGACCTGAGTCCTAGGGAGACATGTGCAGAAAGAAACCCCTTTCTGACCACAGCTCTGCATCTAATGGCAAACAAAGACAGGGAAGAAAGTTACTACATGCACACACACACACGTGCACGCACACATACACATACTCCCCCCATGCATGTACATTCACACACATGCACACATGCACACATATATACACACACTCCTGAACGCACACACCTCAGTGCAGAGGGATGGATACCTGGCCAAGCTGTCAGAATAAGCATTCTGGATACAGAAGCTTGAGAAACAGGGTTTTAGGGGGCAGAAAGCAAATAGGACGAAGTTGTCTGAATATGTTCCTCACTCTCCTCCATGAATCTAGTGGGAAAGTCCCACAAGGACAAAGCAGGGCAAGTGAGGAGTGACTCTGGGGACAGAGATGCACACCCAGCTCCCGAGGGCAGTGACACACCCAGGAAACCTTGCTTTATTTTGTTTTTTAGAGATAGGGTTTCCTTGTAGCCTAGGAATGCCTCAGATTCTCCACATAAATGGAAGTGACCTTGAACTCATTTTTGATTTATTGATTTTATCTTATGTGTGTGAATGCCTTTCTTGCCTACATTCATGTATGTGTGCCATGCACATGCCTGGTGTCCATGGAAGGCGGAAGAGGGCAATGGATCCCATAGGACTGGGGTCCCAGGTGGTTGTGAGGCACTAAGTCCCTGCAAGAGCAGCCATGCTCCTAAGCACTGGGCCATCTCTCTAGCCGCTGACCTTGAACTCTTGGTTCTCCTTAAAGGTTGAAAACACAGGTTTAGGCCACCACATCCTACTAGGAAGACCTCTTTTTATTTGCTTTTAATTTAATTATGTGTATGTGCCGGAAAGGAGTTGGATTCACCTGGACCTGGAGTTGCAGGCAGTTGTGAACCATCACATGTGGATGCCTGGAACTGAATTTAGGCCCTCTGGGAGAGCAGTGAGCTCTCTTAGCTGCTGAGCCACCTTTCCAGCTTTAGAAGACTTTTTTGGGGTGGGGGAAGCATCATAAGCAAGAGTTTCGCTGGGCGGTGGTGGCACACGCCTTTAATCCCAGCACTCGGGAGGCAGAGGCAGGCGGATCTCTGTGAGTTCGAGTCCAGCCTGGTCTACAAGAGCTAGTTCCAGCACAGGCTCCAAAGCTACAGAGAAGCCCTGTCTCGAAAAAAAACAAAACAAAACAAAACAAAAAAAGCAAGAGTTTCGACTGTTTTGCTTTGCTTTGTTGAGACCTTAGGAAGGGAAAGAGCCACGCCAAGCGTCTGGTTAGCCTGGAAGGTAAATAAATGCAGATGGCAAGCTGGCTGCTGGGTGAACCTGCCCTGGGTAAACAGCCTTAATCTAAAGAAACATGGCCAGGGCTTTGCTGCTGATCACGAAGTGGAGAAGCCCAGAGCAAAGGTACCACATCTCGTCCTCCAGGGTGAGAACAGTTTTGAGTGAGGAGGAAGGGTGCATGTGGGGGACGGGAAGGGCACCCAGAAAGCAGGACATACCCAGCAAGGCTTGGCTACCTTGGTACCATGAAAGGATTGAACATCACAGATCTTGGTGTGAACTAGGAATTAGGGGTGCTTGGTGGCCTCCAGTGCTTCTGGAAGCACTGGGGAACTGCTCAAGTCAGCGGGCTTAGCCGGCTGCTTGCAAACCTGAGTGCTGTGGCAGGTGGAAGTCTTCAGCCATCCTGAGTAGGACTCCTGCAACCAGGAGCAAACTACCCCGAGAGAAGAGGGGGGGGGGACTTCAGCTCACTAACTTCTAGCCCCAGCCCTTAGAACCATCTGTCCCATGACCCCCAGCTTGTCTCCTCCTATCCACCATCAGCCAACAGATGGCAAAACTCAATTCAAGCCCTAGGAGGTGAGAGAGGCCCAGCTCCCCCACCCGAGACCCTGGGGAGAAAGCCTGAGTGCTGCCCGGCCTCCGGTTCAGTTGCCTGCTGTTCTGATTTCCAGTGAGTTATGCTCGAGGTAAGACGACAAAGGTGTAACAAACGACACTGATCCTCTTACACAGTGGTAAGAAAACTGGTTGTTTTTTCAGTGGAAAATCTGTTTGGATAACTTCAGTTCAACATTTTCTGTAAGCCTAGAATGAACCTAGATGTGCTGGGGGTGAGATGTTTCGATGGACTGGCTGCAGAAATAACTTTCTCCCACTGTTCTGGGGGAATGAGCCACATTACCATAGTGTCAGTCTTCAGGAAGAGCCTAAGAGTCCGTGAAGGTGTACCTCAGGGACAGGGAGTGGAAACGTCCCACCGTCCTGGGACCAGAGACATCTGACAGGGAAGTGAAAGTCCTAGAGACCATCCGGTCATCTTCTCATAGTGTGACTACAGGGGAGATAAGGCCTCTGGGCTTGATGAAGAGAGCATGTCATCGCGGATTAAGGGACAACCATTTGGCCATAAAACCTTGTATGGCCCTTCCCCCTCCAGGATCTTGAAACCAACCTGTTCCGAGAGGTCCACCTGCCTATACCAACGCCTTGGTGATCCAATTAACTTGAGCAAATATCCTGTGGGGCTGGTGTGACAGCTCTCTTCCTGAAGGCCACAGAAGGCCACGTCTCTCTTCTCCCTGAGGTGTGCAGTTCATTTGCATATACAGGAAGAAACCTCATTACAAAAAGGCCACCTGGGTATGGTCTGGGTGGCTGACCCTGTCTTTCATGAGAGCCAAGACCTCATTTGGTACTTCCTAGTTTTGACATCTTTAAGAATAGGATCCCTGAGTGGGAGTTGGAGAGAAGGGAAATGCAGTAAGGGGGTTTAGGAATGGAGGAGAGGTGCAGAAGAGCCCAGACCCTGTAGCACCACCATCGGGGAGGTAAGAGCGGCAGGAACATAGCAGAGCTCTGAGAACCAAAACCAGGACCTGCTCCTGGGAGCTTCTAGTTGTGTGTCTGGAGTCATCCAAACTAGGCTCACCAACACAACAAGGCTGCTGGATACCCAGACAGCAAGCTGCATGTGACAGCAATGCCACCTAACTCAAACACTTGTGGGAAGTGTGTCATTAGAAAGCCACTGTCCAAAGCTGGCCAACTCTAGTTCATTCCATCTATAGCAGGCTGAGTCATCTACTCACACAGTTGGTACTTCAGGCTTCGCAAGTGACAGATGGTAGAAATGGCATGGTCCTTGAAGTCCAGGAGTCAGGCATAGAGACACACTGACACAGGCAGGTTTGTGTCATGATGACAATGAAGAAAAGGGAAGTCAGTAGCCAGAGTTGGAGGTGCGGCTCAATGGGAAAAAGCCCTTGCCCTGCATGTGTGGAGCCCTGGGGGCGAGGGGGAAGAGAAAGGAAGGAGGACAAAGACAGGTAATTAATGGGGGCAGGGGGCTGGAGAGATGGCTCAGTGGTTAAGAGCATTGCCTGCTCTTCCAAAGGTCCTGAGTTCAATTCCCAGCAACCACATGTTGGCTCATAACCATCTGTAATGAGGTCTGGTACCCTCTTCTGGCCTACAGACATACACACAGACAGAATATTGTATACATAATAAATAAATAAATACTAAAAAAATAATAATGGGGCAGGTTAATTCTGCTTTAGTTTTATGAATTTTGTATAACTGATTTTCATATTACTTCACTGAAGATGGCAGAATCAGAGGAGACTCTCCTGGAAGAGGGTTGTTGTGTCAGCGAGTTTTAAATGTGTGACTACAAAGAAGGCATTTTCCTAGACCTGGACTCATATCAGTGTGGCAGGAGAGCTCAAACGTCTCACAGCAGCTTATACATACGATGACATCAGAAGTATAAAGTATGCGCCATGACGAAAATTACCTGAAAATGTGGTTGTTTAACTATGCTTACTTCACTGAGAAGTATAAATTTTGAAGAATACATTTTTTAGTTCTTATTTTATCTCATTGCATTTTCTTTTTGAGATAGGTCCTCACGTGGCCCAGGCTGCCTACAAACTCTGTGTAGTCATATGATCTTGAACTTCTGAGCTTCCTGCTGTTACCTCTTGAGTGTTGAGATTACAGGTGTCACCATACCAATTTATACAGTGCTGGGGTTGGAGATGAGGCCTAGACAGGCACTTGACCCACTGAGGTCCATTCCCCAGCCCAAATTCTAATTTTATATCAAGTAATGTTTGTCACCTTCAGTAAGATAAAGTGTTGAATTTTAATTATTCAAAATTCATAAACTAAAAGCAAAAATAAAGTTTGCCAAAGATCTTTGTTGAATCTGTAGCCTTTACACCTCTGAAGTTACTAAAGCTAAGAGCTGTTCTGAGACTTTGATGTGTGCTGTAGCCATAGGTAATAACGAAGAGGAAAATATAATAAAATCATTCAATGTAGTTTTGGGGTTTTGTTGTTGTTTGTTTTGTAGCGCTAGAGACAGCACTTGCGGGCAAACGCTCTACAGTTGAGCTATGTCCCCAGCCCAACGCATGGTATACTTTGTTTCTCTTCTCCTTTTAGGCAGTCGCTCACTGTATAGCCCTGGCCTGGATAGCCCTGGCCTGGAACTCACTATGTAGCCCAGGATGCTCTTAAATTTTTAGAGATCCATCTGCTCTGTCTCCTGAGTGCTGGGACAAAAGATACACCACCACTATAGCTGTCTTTCTCCTGAGTGCTGTCTTTTTGTATGCTGGTCTTTTTTCAGTTAATTTTTATTTTATGTGTTTGACTGTTTTGCCTGCATGTATGTGTACTGCATGCATATCTGCTGCCCAGATAGAAGAGGGTTCTGGATCCCCTGGAACTGGAGTTCTGAGCAGTTGTGAGCCCTCATGTGGGTGCTGGGAACAGAGTCAGTGTCCTCTGCAAGAGCATCAAGTGCTCTTAACTGCTGGGCCATCTCTCCAGCCCCTTCTAATGTCCCTCCTGCCATATGCTGGCTATTTAAAGACTTTTTGTGTAGTGACCGATTGGAATCAGTATTGGGGTAGCCTGGGCTCTGCTCTCTAGAGCAGCAAGGGGGTGAGTGTGTGCTCTATCTAGTGGAGCCCGTCCCCCATGTCTTCCTCAACTAGGACTTGGTATATTGGCTCTGACAGTCTGATGAGCAACAGGCCCAAGGGAGGGAGAGTCCTGGGAGTGGATGCTCCCTGGCAGCCACACGGCTGTGAGCACAGGTAGGGGACATGGGTCCTGCAGAACCCTGAACTCAACCAACTACTACATTAGGGGTTATTCCTTTCCCAAGGCTCATGGGGCTCAACCTCCTGGTCCTCGTTTACCATGATTCTAGGACTGTATCTGCATAGACCTGTGACATCCATGAAATTGATATTTTTCCAGGGATATCTTCCTGTTGCTGGCATGCTGAGCTGACACTGAGAACAAGTCCTTTCCTGCCAAGTCTAATCACAGGTGTCTCGTTTCATTTCAGGATGTGGTTAGAACCTTGAGGAACTGCAGGTTCCAGAGAGAACGCTTTAGACAGCCAGACTGGATCCAGAGAGCAGAAGTTCCAGAGGAGCTCAGTTTAACCCAAGGTCTGTTTCTCCAGGGAAAATAAAAGGAATAAAGGTGTCTGCCTCTTCAAAGGACCACACTCAGCACCTGGATGAGAGTGCTGGAGTGACGGGTAGCTCCAGGAGGCCTTTCTGGAGGAGGTGAGTCCTGGCGTGTTACCATGCCTATGTGTCCAGCTGTGCCCACTCATGCTGGAGGGGGAAGTAAACAGAAAACTGCCCTGAGTGCCCACTACAGGGTGGCTCAACAGACCTGGCTCAGGCTACAGAGCTCAGTCTGCTCTTGGCAGTCTCTAGACTGAGGTCTGCAGTTCAAGCAGAGCCCCTGGAGCTGGCCCTCCACACACGACCCTGCTTCTCTCCTTGAAAACTTTGTGAGACCTGAAGGGAACTCTGCTTTTCTCAGCTGTCTGTGCTGTTCACTACCTTTTACTTTCAATAGCTTGAATAGGCAGTACGGTGTGACTCGCAGTACGGTGTGGCTCACACAATGGTGTGGCTCATAGTGCAGTGTGGCTCCGCAGTACAGTGTGGCTCACAGTACAGTGTGACTCGCAGTACGGTGTGACTCGCAGTACGGTGTGGCTCATAGTACGGTGTGGCTTGCAGTACGGTGTGGCTCACAACACGGTGTGGCTCGCATTACAGTGTGGGTTTGCAGTATGGTGTGGCTCACAGTACAGTGCGGCTCGCAGTACGGTGTGGTTTGCAGTACGGTGTGGCTCACAGTACGATGTGACTTGCAGTATGGTGTGGCTCACAGTACGATGTGACTCGCAGTACAGTGTGACTCGCAGTACGGTGTGGCTCACAACACGGTGTGGCTCGCATTACAGTGTGGGTTTGCAGTATGGTGTGGCTCACAGTACAGTGTGGCTCGCAGTACGGTGTGGCTCACAGTACAGTGTGGCTCACAGTACCAGATGGCATTCAGTGCTCGTTCCTCCCTGGCCTGCCCTGTGGAACAATCTCTTCCAATTAATTTTATTTTCTTTTTTAAAAATTTGTTTCTATTTTATGCATATGAGTGTTTTTCCTGAATGTATGTCTGTGTACCACAGATATTTGGTGCCTGTGAAGCCGGAAAAGAACACCAGCTCTCCCAGAACTGGAGTTACAGCAGTTATGAGGTGTCATGTGGGTGCTGGGAATTGAACCTGGGTTCACTGAGAGCACCCAGTGCTCTCAGCTGCTGAATTGTTTTCCCAAGACTGCCCCACTTCCTGGGACCTTCACAACCCTTGGGGAGAGGCACTGAGCCTCACACACCATTGTGTACCTTTGTGTCCCACCCTAAGACCCAAAAAAGTTTTGCTGGTGCCACTCCTGCCATTGGCATGGCTGCTCCTTGGGTCAGATCTCCTGGTCCCTCTTACCTGGTCACCCAGCTGCTGAGCAGCTCCTGCTCACCTCTTTGGTCACCAGCTGTCCTATTCCTCTTCCTAGAATCCTTCCTGGAAAACTGCTCCCCATTTCTCAAGGGCAAACAGCTTCAGGGCTGCTGTTGGGCTTCACCCCAGCCAGCGCTTCTCTGACCTCCCACTCCCCCGTCCTGGGCTGCTGCTCTCTAATTGGCCGTTCCATCTCAGTCTTTGATAATGCTCTTCACTTGAAATATGCTAAGCTTGTCCAGACAACTAAGGTGACCTCGGGTGCCCAGCCCAAGCTTTTCCCCCCGTGTGACATTTTGGCCTTCCTCCATCTGGCATTTCCTATACACTCCTCCTTCCTCCCAAGGACTTTCCTCTGATGCACCCTCCCTGAGAGGAGGCCTTACTCACCCTTGCTCTTTCCGAGTCCCTGGCATGTAGGGGGTCTTCCATTTATAGCAACAGAATCAATAAATGTCTCTCATAGCCTAGATAATCCTTAATACAAAACAGGAATTTAAAAAAAGATTTGTTTTTATTTTGTATTACGGATGTTTTGACTGCATGTATAGTTGTGAACCATATGTGCGCAATGCCCTCAGAGGCCAGAAGAGGGTGCTGCATCCCCGGGAATAAGGTGTCAGCTGCCATGTCTGTGTTGGGAACTGAACCCAGGTCCTCTGCAAGAACAGCGAGCACTCCTAACTGCTGAGCCATCTCTCCAACATCAAAATAAGGATGTCTTTCATTTATTATTGATAATGCTATGAAAGAAATCACTGTCTCCGCAGCACAGACTGAGCTTGCTGGCCATTGAGTCCATGCTGACCATGTATTCTGCATGTACAAGGGACCCAGCACCAGGCTTCCTGCGGACAGACCTGGGCTCAGTGAAGAGCTCTAAACATCTCAAGCAGAATCACTTGTTTCTTCAGAGCAGACTCCAGGTCTTGGGTGTGCACTATGAGGAACGAACGGGGGTCCCAGGGTCACCTTAAAGCAAAGGCTGCCAGGTGAAATGGCGTGGCTTTGGCCAAGGAACAGATGCTGGGAAACTGCACAGGGCCTTAGTCATTGCAACAATAGAAGTGCCTGAGGGCTTAGAAAATGACATGAACTCGGCCGTAGGTTTTGCATACATCACCTAACCTAATCCTCAGCACAGCCTGAGTTGGGTGTCAGCAACACCTAGTTTATAGATGAGGAAATCAAGGCTTAGAGGGATAAAATAAATCTCCCAAGGGTCACATGTGGCTAATAGCTGAGACTATTTTTTTGAAAACTGACTGTGCACACTGATAAGACTGCCACACTTCTGAGAAACGTTTCCTTTCTCCCTTAACCCTGTCCCAGGTATAGAGGTGGCACTTCTCTAAAGGGGGACAGAGCCTGAGGTCGCTCTCTTGACACCAGCATCCATCGGCTGGTGACCTTTATTCTAGCTTAACTCCCACAGAAAACTCTTCATATTCATCCTCTGCCTGGGGTGCTGCCTGGCCCACTCTCTTGCTCCCTCAGTCCCCCTCCCCCATGCCTAGTACTGCACGGAAGGTATTATCATGGAATAGAAACTGAGGTTAAAGCAGCAACAACAGTTTCATCTGGAATTAGTGACAAGTGCTCATAATCAGTTTGTGGGAGCTGAGGCAGGAGATCATGGGTTTTAGGCCAACAAGTTACATAATAAGATCCTATCAAAAAAA
>JAQHUG010000384.1:718725-734090 GCA_028555095.1 Dicrostonyx torquatus | reverse complement strand
CAGGAGGCAGAGGCAGGTGGATCTCTGTGAGTTCAAGGCCAGCCTGGTCAACAGAGCTAGTTCCAGGACAGGGCTGTTATACAGTGCAACCGTGTCTTGGGAAAAAAGAGAGAGAGAGAGAGAAAGAACGAAAGGGGGGGGTAAGATACTGCCCGCATCAGCATCCGTCTCCAGAAAGAAGACTGCATTTTCTAACTTTCCAGTCCTCGTCTGCTTATTTCTAATCTGTATTTCTTTGTACCCCTTTTCACTTTTCCCCCTACCCCCAATAGCCCTGGCTGTCCTGGAACTCGCTGTGTAGACCAGGCTGGCCTTGGACTTGCAAATATCTGTCTGCCTCTGCCTCCCCAAAGGCATGATCCACCACGCCCGACTACTTCATACATTTGTGTCTTTCTTCAGAAACGTTGGCTTTCTTGTTCTTAGCCTCTTTATGGCTTTACCACATGTTTATATGCACAACACCATCTTTAACACGGGCATATCTTATAGTTTTTGGTAAAGGGCAACACTATCTCTGTGCAGCTTGCCTTTTTACCCCACTGCTCTGGCAGCATTTCACAGAGAGGTGGCTCGTTACTCCGCGGCTGCAGAGAGCTTCATGGTATGGTCGTCTCACACTTTACCGTTCAGCAGCTGATTATGCATTGTTGCCACTTCTGATCAGTGATGCTACAGACATTCTTGTCCAGGCCTCCAGGATCACACAAACGAGTTTATCTGACATGCAAAGTGGGCCAGGCATGGTGGTCCATGCCTGTAATCCCAGGTCACAGGAGGCTGTGGATCAGAGGTTGAAGGCCAGCCTTGGCTAATTAACAAACCCTGTCTCAAAAACCAAAACAGCTTGGAATGAGACAGCAGGTGGTCATGGAGTTGCTGTCCAGTCCTGTCCTCTAAGTCAAGGCACCGACAAGTATGTTCCAGCTAAACTTTATTTTAGTGACAAAGTGTTTCCCAAAGTAGTTTCCTCCCAGCAGAAAAGACCGGGACCCAGTTTTCTCATCTATAGCAAAAGGAAATTTAGATACCGGGATGCTGTGGCTGTGCGCGAAAGTGACGGGCACACTCACCTGGGCGTCCCTAACCCTCCCCATCTCTGCAGTGGCTCATCTCTCTCATATGCCCTCTCTTCTCAGGCTGAGGCCCCAGGCGTGGCCACCCTGGCATAGCAAGCTATTTCCAAAGTGACGTCCAAGACTTGGTGCCGACCCTGCTTGGGTCCTGGTCGGGAAGATGAGGCTCCTTCGCAGACGCCACATGCCCCTGCGCCTAGCCATGCTCGGCAGTGCCCTCATGTTCTTCCTCTTCATCCGGCAAAAGGAAGTAAGCAAAAGGGAGCAGCAGGCCATGGAGAAACCGTGGCTGAAGTCCCTGGTAGGCCAGAAGGACCATGTGCTGGACCTCATGCTAGGTGCTGTAAACAACATTAGAGATGCCATGCCCAAGCTGCAGATCAGGGCTCCGGAACCCCAGCAGACTCTGCTCTCCACAAACCGCTCCTGCCTTCCTGGGTTCTATACCCCTGCTGAGCTGAAGCCCTTCTGGGAACGGCCACCTCAGGACCCTAGCAGCCCCGGGGCTGACGGAAAAGCATTTCAGAAGAAAGAATGGACCCCTCTAGAGAACCAGGAAAAGGAAGAGGGCTATAAGAAACACTGCTTCAACGCCTTTGCCAGTGACCGCATCTCCTTGCAAAGGTCCCTGGGGCCAGACACCCGACCCCCTGAGTAAGTAGCATCCAGAACTCTCAGAGGAGAGCAGAGCTTTCCCAGAAGTATGGCCAGGAGGGCTGTGCTCACTGGCCAGTTGTCAAAAAGCAAGCAGAAAGGAATTTGAGAATAGGCAGGGATTTCCTCTTCCCTTTTGCTGGCCAATTGCCCTGATCCCAGGGGCTGGAGCTCAGGAGTACTATGGTCAGGCAGGGGCCATAGGGACCTGTGAAACTAAAACACAGCTGTGGAGGGAACAGGATGTAGAAGAAGGAACACAAGGCTGTAGACCAGGACCTGGCACAGGGAACTGGGAGGGGCTGGGACAAAGCTGTGGCTTCTGCAGCCCTCAAGATGCTGAACCTGCTGCTGCCATCTGAGCCTCTGATACTAAATCGAGAGACGGGATGTATCCTGACTGCTGCTATGGTAGTCCAGAAGGTACCCACCTCATCCTCTTGGTTCCCTCTAGTGAAGGCCACAGGTCCATAAGTCATTCCAACTTGAAGCCACTTATGCTCTTGATTTTGGGAAGAAGACCCACACTTGGGTCTTAGAGCTGCCCTCCCCTCTAACATGTGCACCCCCCTCATAATCACACTGTGTCCTGATAAATTGTTTTTTGTCTTTCACACTTAGCCATTGTCCTTTTTAATTAATAAGTTGGAAAGAAACGAGAGGCTCTACTAAAAGTCATAACCTTAACAGGCTGCTTCCCCGAACTTGAGCCATGCATTACAAGCCAACAAGGTGTAGCTTGGCCATCAGGAACCTCTCAGCAAAGAAGGACTTCGGCATAAGGGCAGCCAGAGCAGGAAGTGGAGGAAGCTCCCTGGCCGTCTGACATCTTCCTGATAAGCAGGAGAGAATCACGCATCAGGAAACTGGGTTCGATAATCCCAGGACTTAGGAGGCTGAGACAGGAGGATTGCCAATGTGAGACCAGCCTGGTTTGCACCGGGAGACCCTGTTTCCACAAAACGAAAAGGGTGGTCAGCTGTGTGTTCTCTGAGATTCAGGTCCCTGACCCTTACAGAGTCTTGATGGCAGGATAGCCAGGTGTCACACAATGGTTGCTGGGGAAGATGATGGGGGATAGGTCCCAAGAAATTGCTAGAGTCAGATCATGGGGAGTCTGCAGAGGGTTTCAAGAGGAAGTATGAATTAGAACTCTTAGGGAAGGACCTTTACCTCACACTGAACATTTGCCCTTAAGGACTCAGCCCTCTGGGACCTCTGAACAGTCACACCTTGTGCAGTGTCCAAGGTGCAGGGTGAGTCAGTCGTGGGAACACCTGGCCTGAGAGCGAAATGCAGTTGCGGGGAGGGGTGGTGTACCTGAACATCCTGAACGGTGGCTTTGGAGGGGACTGCACAGAGGGCGGGAGCATGGAGCCACGGAGTGAGAGCTATCCCCAAGTACAGGCAGGGAATAGACATTGATGTGTTGGGTGTGGGGGATAATGGGGGCTGGGGGTTAGGGAGTTCTAGACAGACCTTTCTTTCCCCTGCCCCCAGGACTTAGAGAGTGTGTATACCCTTCCATTGTTCCAGGTGTGTGGACCAGAGGTTCCGGCGTTGTCCCCCACTGCCCACCACCAGTGTGATCATTGTGTTCCACAATGAAGCCTGGTCCACTCTGCTGCGCACAGTGTACAGTGTCCTGCACACCAGCCCTGCCATCTTGCTGAAGGAGATCATCCTGGTAGATGATGCCAGCACAGAGGGTGAGGCTGGCACGTCTGAGTAGGGGTGGAGTCCAGGGGCACTCTGAGAGGGCAGGCCTCTACGGATCAGGCCTGCTGCTTCCCATCATACCTGTCTCAAGGCCAGGTGGGAGCAGGGCGCACAGGCCACATTCCTAGAACCTTGAATTTGTCCATACCACACGTGGCAACCTGGGCCTCTGAGGCTCCCTGTTTGCTATCATGGGCAACCCTAACTCAGGAGTTAAAAGGAAATGACCAGCGAGGTGGCTCAGCAGGTAAATGCACTTTGCTGCCAAGCCTGGTGACCTGAATCTGAACCCTGAGACCCATACACTACCAACCAGCTCTACCTGAGTGTTGTGATTCGAGTGTGTGTGCACAAGCACGTGCAAATACAAACCCTGAATAAAGGAGGGGGAGGGGAAGAGAGGGAAGGACAGGGCCGGCAGGGCAGGGCAGGTGGCTCAGGGCCCTCCGGGTCTCCCTCTGCTTCTGAAGGCTCCCCCTCAGAAGCCCCTTCTGTCCTAATTGTTAATAGGGGAGACTGCTCAAGTTTTCGTCCTCCCGCCAGTTCAGAGTGAGTATTCTGTACCCGGCTCTGACCTAGGCACAAGTCAGAGGGGAAAATGGTTCCCTGAGAAGGCTCATGAACCTTTCAGAGCTCATGGGTGTAGGGCCTGAGCACTCCTTTACCAGACAGTGAAATGACATGAAATTATGTGGACTTGAAAGTCCAGCCTTGAGGATTCTAATTCCAGCCCTGATTGCGCAGAGCCTCTCTGAGTTCCAGCTTCCCTTTCTACAAATGGGCACCCTCGACTCCTGCCTATGGTAGGTGAGGGTGTGAGACAGGTGATGAATATGATTCGTGGGCAGGGGATTGAATGGCATCGCAGGAGAGCTCTCTGTGAGTTTGTTTTCCTCGCTGTGTAGGGAGAGTGCATTGGTGGAGTGTGCAGCCCCGAGATGCTATTTCTCCCTGGTGTGACTGTGACTGGCTGATGATGGAGGCTGTGCTGGAGCTGGGCCTTGAAGGATTGTTTAACCCCACCGGTCGAGAATGAGACCATTACCACAGTTTCAAGCCAAATTTGAAGCAAGCTTTATTTAAATACCGGCCTGGTGGAAGGGCTCTGGCTCGGTTCCTGAGAAATGGCCCAGAATCACAATTTGTAGTAGCTTAAAAAGGAAATCCCACAATTCATTGCATTTCCCATCAGGTCTAGTTAGAGGCAAACATATATACTGAAGTACCTCCATTCTGTGAACTTCCTGCCCATCTGTGGTCAAGCACATCCATGCCAATGGGTCAAACAAAAGTATGTGTCTTGCTATCTCCCATAAACAGCAGTTTCCAGCATTGCAGGAGCTGTCTGTCCTGGGGTAAGGGGCTTGCAGGTCAGAGGCGTTTTTGTTTCATGGATCTCTAAGGCACAGTAATTAGAACTGAACTTGAAGTGTAACTTTGGCTCTCACAGAATGAGTGTCTGAGGAAGGAGCAGCAGGTGGTGGGCGTTCCTGGGAGAGAGGGAGCCCAAGCGGAGCTCTAGAGACAGGAGCCTGTTTGTTAAGGAGCCTGAGGGTAGCTGCAGTTTAGGATTGCCACAGATCTGAGAGTAACAGGATGCAGAGGTTTGCGCTTTGTTGGGATGCTGTGTTCAAACCAAGGACTTTGTAAGCATGTTCTTTATCGATGTCATAGTTCCTTATCCCGTCACTGTGATAAAATACCTGACAAGCGGCTAGAGAGATTGCTCAGCTGTTGGGAGCACTGGCTGTTCTTTCGGAGGACATAGGATTGGTTCTCAGCACCCACAGGGCAGCTTACAACCATCTGTAACTCCAGTTCCAGGGATATGATGCCCTCTTCTGGCCTCCATGGGCATGTACCTGGTGCACAGGCCTACGTGCAGGCAAAACACCATCTACACAGGAAAAAGGTGTTTAAAAAAATACTCAGACAAAAGCAATTCAGAAAAAAGGATTTATTTGGCTTTCAGGTCAAAGTTATAGTCCACTGTGGTGGGGGCATGACAGCAGGTGCCAGAGGCAGCTGGGCACACTGCATCCACAGCCAGAGACTGTCTGTGCTCAGCTCGTGTTCTCCTTTTCCTGCAGTCCCGAATACCAGCGAATGATGGCACCCACAGCTGGTGACTCTTCCTGCTTCTGTTAACCAGATCAAGCTGTCTGGAGGGTCATCATTCGGTGATCCTAGAGCCTGTGAAGTTGACAGAATGAGCAATCACATGAATGTTGAAGTACCTTCATGCCCGGGATCAATATATTCATTTAAAAAGAGACGGTAGAGGACAGGTCCCAGCAGAGCATGTAAAGAGTAGGTGAGAGACAGAGAGACAGTCCCTGGTGATGTTGAGAATCTTGCAGCCTGAGTGCTTCTCTATACAGAATTTAGTAATCAGGGATACATTTATGTTGCTCCAAAGCATAGATCATATCATTCTGGTTTTGGACACGTGTTTCATCTCCTCTTATTCATCTTTTAGTTATCAATAAACTATGACAGAACAGAGTTATCATTTCCAATAATTTCCCCTCAAGCTTTGACGTCATTGATAAGCAGTTTTCATTTTTAATTATTATTACTCATTAATCCCATAACCCAACTTTTAAGAATCTAGAGGCATATGACAGCCTGCTTTGTAGCTTTTGTGGCTATAAGGGTACTAGGCCAAAACAAAATCTTCCAGCCAACCCAGGCCTGCTGCTATGTCCAAGCAGTGTATTATTAACTCCTACTGGTCAGAGTGCCCAAGAAAAATCCTCAGGCCGACGCTGCTGCAGCTATCAAATCCTGGCATACTACAGTGCTCACACTTATGTCTTTTTTTTTAAAGGTTTTATTTATTTATTTATTTATTTATTTATTTAATGTATACAACATTCTGCCTCCCTGTATGCCTGCAGGCCAGAAGAGGGCGCCAGATCTCATTACAGATGGTTGTGAGCCACCATGTGGTTGCTGGGAATTGAACTCAGGTCCTCTGGAAGAGCAGCCAGTGCTCTTAACTGCTGAGCCATCTCTCCAGCCCTCACATTTATATCTTTACAAAGTTTGTTTGTAAATCTAATCCTGGCATTCTGTTGTCCCTTGGTCATATGACACCATAGTGGCTCTGCATGTGCCGACTTTTCCAGGAAAGGGGGGTCCTGACATCTCATTCTTTCATCCTCTTCCTACACCGTTCTTATCCATCAGTATAAGTCTCCATGTAGGGCCGAGGTAACTTCAGCTAGTCTACCTTTGTTGCTGTGTATCCCACGTGATTGCCTGAGTGTATAGTGGGAAGAGGCTTGCAGTCTGATCTTGGCCAACTCCTCTAGCCCACTGAATTTTGTTGACCTTTATGAGTTTACTTTGTTTTGAATATCTTGTTCCTGCATAAGTACAGGGACAGATGTTTAAAGAATGTCTCAGAGCCTCATAGAGAGACCTCTGGCATCTTTATGTGTGTCACAGCCTCCAAGGCCGAAGGAAGACCTTCGAGTATGTAAGAATATCTCCCTAAAAGCGGGTGGGGTAGTATCTTCAGGATTATCCTGGGGAAGTTTAGAAGCAGTACTCCTGGGAGAAGGCATAAATAATTCATACCGAATTTCCCATCAATCCCACATCCCCAAATTGTACAAATATTAAAAGTCCCCCAAGTATGCAACAGGTGGAGATGAAAACCAAAGGTGGCGTGGAGGCCATCATGCAACTCAGCTCTGCTGGACCTTCGTCCAGCAGCTGTGCTGGCTTTATGACTTCTGCCATCCCCATCAGACATGGCTGTGCCGTGTGTTCGCTCTGCTCACCTCCAGTTTGGCCTGGGCTCATTCTTTTGCTTTGTTTTCCTTCTGTGTGTAAGCATCTTGCCTGCATGTAGGTCTATGTGCCATGCGTATACCTGATGTCATTGAAGGCCAGAGGAGTCCCCTGGAACTGGAGTTACAGATAATTGTGAGTCTCCGTTTGGATGCTGGTCCTCTGTAAGAGTATCCAGAATTCCTAACCACTGGGCAATCTCTCCAGTACCCCCCACCCCAACACTTGCTCTTAAGGCCACGTCTGTCATCTCTAAGTTCTCACCTGAGAACTCTGGCTGGTCCTCTTCATTTTCTGAGTCTTCTTTGAGACTGTATAATGAGATGTCATTGCCCACAATGATATTCACTGCCACATCTCTACATGTAATCCTCAGGGTAGTGCACACACTGTAAGAAACACCTCTCTCTGAGGCCTCTCAGACTCCAGTGCTATTCAGTAGGAACAGAAGGACTGTGGGGTCAGCAATCTCTGCCTGTCTATCCACACAGGATAAAATTCCCCACATGTTTGACTGTTTGATCAGATTAACTGCCTCTTGTTACACACACAAAAGAACTGCTTCTCTGCTGGACAGTGTGCCTGCTCTCTGTCCTCCTACCCAGGTGCCCCACAGCAGCCCTGTGACCATCATTATATAGGCATTTGATACTTGGGGGAGGAGACCCTGTGCTAGGCTGGGGGCCTTTCAATTCCTTGCCAAGAGTCAGAATCAGAGTCTAGACTTCACCCCTTACTGCCCTGTCTTCTTGGAGCTTAATTTTTTTTTATTTTATTTATTGGTTTTTCAAGACAGTGTTTCTCTATGTAACAGCCCTGGCTGTCGTGGATCTCTCTTAGCAGACCAGGCTGGCCTCAAACTCACAGAGATCCACCTGCCTCTTCCTCCTTGTGTTGTAATTAAAGCACCACCTAGTTGCTTTTTTTTTTCAGTTGAAAGACAAAAAATTATTTTATTATTTTTGATATTTTTATGTATATGAGTGCCTTGCCTGCACGTATGTAAGTGCACCATGTGCGTCTCTGTACCCATAGAGGCCAGAAAAGGGCACTGGACCCCAGGAACTGGAGTGAAGGATGGTTGTGAGCCACCATGTGGGTCCTGCAAGAGCAGCTAGAGCTTTTAACTGCTGACCTAGCTCTCCAATGCCTTTATTTTCTATTTTTAAAATAAGATCTTATGCCGGGCAGTGGGGGCACACGCCTTTAATCCCAGCACTTGGGAGGCAGAGGCAGGCAGGCGGATCTCTGTGAGTTCGAGGCCAGCCTGGTCTACAAGAGCTAGTTCCAGGACAGGCTCCAAAGCCACAGAGAAACCATGTCTCAAAAAACTAAAAAAAAGAAAAAGAAAAAAAAGAAACAAAATAAGATCTTATGTATATGTGAACCAGTCTGTGTAAGGATATGTGCACAAGAGTGTAATGCTCACAGAGGCAAGTAGAGAGCTGGAGCTCGAGTTCCAGGTAGCCATGAGTCACCTGAAGTGGGTTCTGAGAACCAAATTCAGGTCCCCTGCCAGAGCAGCGAGGGCTCTTAACACTGTGCCATCTCTCCAACCCCCAGAAAATCATTTTAGATAACAACGAGTCTATGAAGCAGTTCTGGTAGGAGAGAGAAAAGGAACAGTGTTAGCTACCGAGTCAGGGGATCCCTTCAGCAGAGATGCCAGGGAAGGCCACTCAGGCTGTCCCCCACAAAAGCCAGCACGAGGGCCCTCGGGCGTGGTGTGTTGGCAAGAAAGCAGGCTGTCATAGCTAAAAGGAAGTGGGCAAGGCAGCCAAACACGCGAACACAAAAGTGAGCAAGGGTGAGTCACGAGACCTATGTAAGCAGTGGCAAGTGAGTCTGCTCTTCCTGTGAGTCGCACACAGTGTAAGACGTGCTGGCATCGCCATTTTTTGCTTACTTTTAATTTTAGTATATGAATTTAATCTTTTCCTTTTAAATCTATGAACAGTTCTTTTGTGTGTGTGTGTGTGATCAAGCTGAGAATCAAACCTAGGGCTCAGTGCATAATAGGCAAGGCTCCTGCCTCTCAATCTTGACCATGTTTTTCCTTCTCTTCTTAAAAAAAGATTTCTTTTAGCCAAGCATGATGTCACTTGCCTTAATCCAGCACTTGGGACTGAGTCTCTGTGAATTTGAGGCCAGCCTGGTCTACATAATAAGTTCAAAGCAAGTCAAGGCTACCAGCCAGGGCTAAATAGAGACATTTTGTGTCAAAAATTATTATTATTGTATGTGTATGTGCATGTGTGCATGTGTTTGAGTACAGATCCACATGTCATGGTACATGTGTGGAGGGCAGAAGACAACTTTTGAGCACTTCTCTCTTCTCTGACTCTCCTGCCTCTGCCTTGCATCTCACTGTAGGAGGTCTGGGATTGCAAATACATGCCCCACACCTGACTTTTTTTAAACACGGGTTCTGAAGATCAAATTCATGCCATCAGCACCGTGCTTCGACCCTCTGAACCCTTTCACTGGCCCCACCTTTGACATTTTCAAGTGCACAGTCTTTTGGCCCTAAACCTATCCAAACTGTCATGCAGCCATTACCACTGCTGCCTGCAGACCTTCATCTTCCCATTGCACCTCTGTGCTCGTTAAAACCACAGTGCCATCTGCGCCAGCACCTGGTGCCCCCATCCCACCTTCTGGCTGTTGCGTTTGAGCACTCTGGCTACCTCCTCCTATAGGTGAGTAGCGTATATAGCATTTGTCTTTGGGGCTGGCTTCTTTCACATTCCATAGCATTTTCAAGATCTGGTCTGTGGAGCACGCATCAGGCTGAATAATTCCCTGGGAATGATAAACCTCATTTTGCTTATGCATTCATATGTTGGTTTTGCAAGTGGCTTTTATGACTAATCCTGCTATGAACAGGTGTACAAATATCTGTTTCAGTCTCTGTTTGGAGTTCTCTTTTATCTGTACCCAGAAGTGAAATTGCTAGATTATATTATGATAAATCTATTGTTTGGTTTGGCTGTCCCAACTGCTGAGTGCTGGGAACTGAACCTGGGGCTTTGTGCTTGCTGGGGAGTCGGTTCTCTCCTTCCACTCTGTGGTCCAGTAATTGAACTCAGGTTGTCAGGCCTTCATAGCAAGCACCTTCACTCACTAAGTCATCTCACTGGCCCTGGATTTGTTTTTAATGCACCTTTGAAACACTGTTAGTAAAATTATCTAATTGTAGTAGACTAAAGCAGCAGAATTGTGAGCTCGAGTCTAGCCTAGGCCCCTTTGAGACACCACACCTTGAAAAACAAAGTCAATCTGATTTACAGTTTTAGAGATAACTCTGCCAGCCTGGTCTACCAGAGCTAGTCCGGGACAGGATCCAAAGCTACAGAGAAACCCTGTCTCAAAAAACAAACAAACAAGAGAGAGAGAGATAACGCTGAGGAGCAGGAGGAGGCCAAGAATATAGTACAGTTAGTTGAGTGTTGGCTTAGCATGCACAAGGTCCTGTGTTCAACCCACAGCATGACATTAGCCAAACATGATGGTACATGCCTGTAATTCCAACATGTGGCAAGTGAATACAGGAGGATCTGAAGTTCAAGGTCATCCTCAGAGATGCCAAGGGCTGGAAAGATGATGTAACACTGAAGAGCACTGGCCGCTCTTTCAGAGGACCCAGGTTCAGTTCCCAGCACCCACCTTGTGGGTCACAACTGTCTGTCACTCCAATTCTAGGGATCCGACACCCTCTTCTGCCCTCCATAGGCACTGCACATATGTAATGTGCATATGTATGTATGTATATGCAGGTGAAACACCAAACACATAAAATAATTTTTTTAATTAGAAACTCAGAAGAGACAGGTAGATCTCTGAGTTTGAGGCTAGCCTGGATTAGAGACCCTGGAGAGAAAGTGGCAGGGAGATCTGGGGCTAGCACATGGCTCAGTTGTAGAGCATTTACCTAGCATGCTTGAGACTGTGAACTCTGCCTCCATTATTGTTGAACATAAGGAGAGAGAGGAAGGAAACTGTGTGTGTGTGTGTGTGTGTGTGTGTGTGTGTGTGTATTTTTTTTTTCCAAGACAGGGTTTCTCCATGTAGCCCTGACTATCCTGGAACTCGCTCTGTAGACCAGGTTAGCCTCAAACTCAGAGATCTACCTGTCTCTGCCTCCTGAGTGCTGGGATTAAAGGCGTGCACCACCTCACCCAGTGAGGAAACTGCATTTTAAGATGGCTCCATATCTAGAACATTCTGGGAAAGTATGGAGGAATGGCTGGAAGAACAGCTGACCGTGATAGCTGGGGTGACAGCTAAGGGGTCAGAACTGATCAGCTTGCTGCTGAGTTGAAAATGGAGCTTTAAAAAAGGGAAAAGGCAGGGAGAACCGAGCTTGGCTCCAGGGCAGAGTGGCTAAAGGGTTGCTGGTGTGGAGGTCATGAGGTGAGGCTGGGGAGTGCAGACTTGCTGGAGGAAACCTTGGAGCTGTCAGTCACAGAAGCATTGTGACCCGTGGACTTCATGGGGCAGAGGAGAGGGGTTTGCCTCTGTCTTGTGGGCTCTCATCCTGGTGAGTGATAAAGTCACAAACTGTCATTGGAGGGACATGGGAGCATATGCTAGCCTGCCTGTCTCTAGACTCAGCCTTGGGTCCTATGTCCAGTAATCCCAGAGGTGGGACAGACGGTGGATGATGTGGGGAGTTGTCTGGCTCTCCTGCAAGGACCCCCAACCTGGCCCCCTGAGACTGGAAGGAAGGCGTGGGAGAACTCTAGAGCACAGGGCCCTGGAAGTCATAGCTTAGCGCCTCTCGCTGTCTTACCACACAACCCACTTCCTGTGAGGCTTGCCGTGGTTATCTCTACCATGAGCTTCCCGTGAGCCGAGCTGAGCAGGGTCTCTGGAGACCTCAGCTGAGCTGGTGAAAAGGTGTCACCACAGTTGGGCTCCTCCGTCCTGTCAGCAACACCTCGCAGGGGCCAAGCTGGGGTTCACATGTCCCATGGTGGTGACAGACACTCCCTGTCCAAGCCAGTGTCCCGCCCCTGGACAGTGCATTGTAAACACTAAGTCACTGCTGGGTTGAAGCCACCATGAGACACTAAATTGAAACAGCCAGGTCCTGGCACCAAAGACAAGAGGCTCCATTTCTGAAATAAGACAAGCCCCCTTCTCAGGTGACTTCCTGGAGGGTGTCATCTCAAGGGCAGTGGGTCAGGAACATTTGCCTACCAGAAGGACTGAAAAGAAAGACCAGAAGGTCAATTTCAAAGTTTAGCTTCTTTTCCCAGGGTTCTGCTCTCCCTGGCAGTGACCTCCAGGGGTCTCACAGGGGAAGCAGCAAGACCATAGATAACTAAGGGGACCGAGAAACACCCTCACCCCAAGAAACTCACACCCCTTAAGTCCTGGTAGGTGGCCTCAGAGCTCTTAGAGGAGATAAGTCTACACACACAGGCTGCTTAGGACCCTGGTGCCACCACAGGGCTCACTGGGGTGACCTGGGCTCCCAGTCTTGACTTTCCATCTGTTAACCTGGGGTAAACAGGCACGATGTCACCTGCTTTAGTGACTGGCACATGATAGGTGTGTGTGTTGTGGAGGGGCGTGTTTGCTATCAGTGACAGCCCAATAAATTGTTTTCAGGGCTTGTGATTTATAAAACGCGGTATCCAGAGCGAGGCCCAGTGTGAGCCACAGTTGGCAAGAAGGACACAAAGGGTCGCCAGAGCTGTTCTCCACGCCTAAAACTACAAGCACTTCCATTTCACACAGTTAAGAACAGGAGAGAGAGCTGGAGAGAGCCTCTTGAGTTAAGAGTGTGCACAGTTCTTCCAGAGACCCAAGTTTGGCACACTGGGCGGCTCAACCCTGCCTCTAACTCCAGCTGCAGCGAACCCGACGTCCTCTGGGCCTGCAACACTGCACAGATACGCACACATATGCATAATTTAAAAGCACAATCTTTTTTTCTTTGTTTTTAAAACAGAACAGTAAGCCAGGAGTGGTGGTGGTGCACACCTTTAATCCCAGCACTCGGGAGGCAGAGGCAGGTGGCTGTCTGTGAGCTTGAGATCAGCCTGGGCTACATAGTGAGTTCCAAGGCAGCCAAGACAATGAAACTCATCAACAAAAATACGTTAAAATATAAAGATAATTGATGTTTCAAGATGGAATCCTTCAAAATAAAACTAGTTTAGATGATCTGAGTATTTTAGGTGGAGTCCCAGAGCTCATAGGGAGCATTACACGCTATAGCCAGAAAGAGCCTCTCCAGGTGTTCCTCACAAAGGGAAGCACCAAGAGAAGTCCCTGAGGCTTGGTCTGTGCGTGGAGCAGAAGGGGCAGCACAGCTGAGAGGAGGCAGCGTGCTCCCTCAGGAGGAGCCGCTGCTCTGCAGAGGGGTCCTCCCCTCTGTAGGCTCCTGTTGGGCCTTGCACTAGCCCTGGCAGCTTCTGCTCTCTGCCTTCGCATCCTGTGTAATGGATCTGTACAGGGGTGTGGGAGGGGTTGACATTCAGACCTGCTGAAGACCTGGGAGTACCTGGGCATGGTGCCCACAGGGGATTAGTGAGGAGCTGGTAACAGTGGCCTTGTCCCTTCCAGAATACCTGAAGGAGAGGCTGGAGCAGTACGTCCAACAGCTGCAAATCGTGAGGGTGGTGCGGCAGCCGGAGCGGAAAGGGCTCATTACAGCCCGGCTGCTGGGAGCGAGTGTGGCACAGGCTGAGGTGCTCACGTTCCTGGATGCCCACTGTGAGTAGCAGATGCCGCCTGGTGGAGGTCTAGATACCTGCCCTTCACCACTGGCAGATGAGGAAGGGCTGAGGCTATCCTGTCCTTCTGTTTCAGAAGAGGCTTGGTGCTCTTCCACTTTTGTCCCTTCCTCACACTGACGCCAGGCATGGTTCCTGAGAGAGCGTAACCATGAGGCTTGGTGACCCAGGACAGCTGGCGGTGACTCTGATGGCCATTTACCCTTCCCTTGTGTGGGCCTAAGAGAAGCCCCTGTCCCCACTAGGAACACTCCTGTGTGGGATTTTTCTATAGGGCTATGTGGAGTTTAAAAGGCCTACCCCTTGACTTTTTCTAAAAGAACAATAGAAACCAGAAAACTCTAGACTGGTATAGGAACCCAAGTTCCCATCTGACTCTGCCTCAGTTTCCTTATTTACCTAAAAAGATGTCATTAAAATAAAGTAAAATAGGGGCCTAAAAAATGGCTTAGAGGTTAAAAACACTTGCAGAGAACCAGGGTTTCAATCCCAGCATCCACATAGTGGTTCACAACCATTCATAATTCCAGTTCTAGGGGATCTAATCCCCTTTTCTGACCTTGCAGGCACAAGGCACACACATGGTACACAGATATACATGCAGACAGAACACTCAGATGCATAAGGTAAAATAAATATATCTAAAAAATAAAGTAATGTACCTATGTTCATTTAAAGTCAAAACTGTCTAGGCTTGGTGACCTGTGCCTGTTATCTTAGTATTTGGTGGCAGAGGCAGGGGGATCACTACAAGTTTGAGGCCAGTCCACTCAGTGTTCAATATAGTGAGTTTGAGCCAGTGGAGACTGCATAGCAAAGCTCTCAGGAGGAGAGACAAGAAAGAAAGAAGATCCCAGAGCCTGGGGGAGGGAGGGCAGCTCCTCAGTAAGAGCTGGGCGTTGACATGCACATGCCCTGGAGGACAGAGAGCCATTCGGAAGCCTCACTCAGGCGAGGGCTGGAAACCCTGAGGACATGTCTTCAGGTCTGTGGTAGTTCACATCTGATTTATGCTGACCAGGTTGCTCCCCCAAAGCCACATCTATCTTTCAGGAGGTGAAGGAAGAGGCTTCAGGGAGTCTATGTGCCCCCCCTCCCCTGGACCTCCTCTGAGGGTAGAGGGTTCATCTATGGCTGGGCCCCTGACCTCCACCTTCTGGTCTGGGTCTGCAGGTGAGTGCTTCCATGGCTGGCTGGAGCCCCTCCTGGCTCGAATCGCTGAAGATAAGACAGTGGTGGTGAGCCCAGACATCGTCACCATCGACCTTAACACGTTCCGGTTCTCCAGACCTGAACAGAAAGGCAAAACCCACAGCCGTGGCAACTTTGACTGGAGCCTGACCTTCGGCTGGGAATTGCTTCCTGCACA
>JAQHUG010000384.1:705577-717706 GCA_028555095.1 Dicrostonyx torquatus | reverse complement strand
ACTACAGCCTGGGAAATCCAGTGAGACTTTGTCTGAAAGCTAGAATGTCTAAGGCGCTGCGACGTGTGTCAGCGCTCAGTGGGAGAGCTCTTGCCCGGTGTGTACAAAGGCCTAGGTTCAGTCTGAAGTAGAGCAGGGTGGGGTGGGGGAAAGGAACAAATACAGGCGGTGTGCATCAGTTTGAAGCTTGTTTCAGTTGCCATGTACTTTTCATTAATGAGACACATCAGAATCGTCTAACTCTGCCAGCCACCCACATATAGCCTATTGGTGTTCTTTTATTTTTTTGGGGGGGGTAGATTTGGGGGTTTTTATAGTTGCTTCAAAATGTGGAAACCAAACTGAGCCTGGTAGTGCACATCTGAAACCCCACCTTTGGAAGGGAAAACAATACCAGAAGTTCAAGTTATCCTTGGCTAGCCAGCTCCAGGCCTGCCTTGAAGAGAGCCTATGAAAAAAAGTAAAAGCCATTTTTTACCATAGAGCACTAATTCTCAACCTTCCTAAACCTGCAACCCTTTAATATAGTTTCTCATGTTGTGGTGACTCCAACTATTTTTTGCTACTTCACAACTGTAATTTTGCTACTGTTACGAATTGCAATGTAAATATCTGATATGTGATCCCAAAGGGGTCATGACCCTCAGGTTGGGAACCTATAGTCTTCTGAAAGCAAGCAGGCTAGGTAGCTGACAGCTAACGTTTTAAAGCCTACGGAGGCTTGCCTCTTGCTCCCTGCCTGCCCAGCCCTACAGATTGCAGGACTTTTTTTCTTGTTGTGCTGTGTGTGTGCATGTGTGCAAGGTGCACATGTGCACATGTTTTTGCATGTATTGTGGGCATATGTGCAAGTGAGTGCTTCTGCTTGTGTGTTCATGTTTCCAAGGATGGTGTTGGGACTCATCCTTAAGTGATCTTCCACCTCATTCCTTGAGGCACTGTCTCCCCGGTTGGTGTTAGGACTCACCAACACAGCTGGGATTGCTAGCCAGCTTGCCCTGGGGTCCTGGCTCTGAGACCGAGTAGCAGGCAGGTTGTCATGTCCACCTGGATTGTCCAGGGTTTCAGGATCTGAACTCAGGCCCTCACCCTTGTGTAGCGCTTTCACTGCTGAAACACCTGAGCCGTTGTTCTCCGATCCAGATCATTACGGATTTTAGGCTAGCCTGAGCCACAGGAAAGCCTGGAGTATAGAGTAAGACCCCTCATCTTGAGAAACAAAAAACAAAAAGAAGAGGGGGAAAAGAAGACAGAGGAAAAAAATCTACACTCCCTGCTGACTCTATTTGTCTCATAGGAGCCTTTATTTGGCACGTATAACAACAAACCCTTACTCCACCCAGGCTGGGACCAGGCACACAGCAGCACAGGCAGGGCACCTGGCCGCCACCCCTCACTAACTTCCTAGCTCAATGGCCTCTGTAAGATCGTCCAGCAGGAGTACAAAGCTCCAGTGTTTGAGGAATGGACGTGCTATTGGGTTCAGGTGCTCTGGCAGCACACGTGGCTTGCTAGAAACACTTCGTATGGTGGTCCTTCAGCACTGGTAACTCGTCCTCTTTCTCGCAGAGATAGATGGCTGAGAGGAGAGCTAAGGGACACAGGGTCCAAGGAAGTAGGCCAGGATATACAGGCATTTTCTAGAGGCTACCTGTTGAGATAAGTCTACAGTGATGCTTCTGAGTGGCGTTTATCCTCGTGGCCAGTTTGTCAGTGATTCCCCCAGTCTGGGCACCTCTCGGGCATCCTCAAGAGCAGGTTTGCCTCAATGCTTCATCTGGAGCTCTAGGGCTCTCCGAGCCTGCCTGGGGCTACTCGGGCTGCCTTAGGACCCCTTGAAGACAGAAGTAGTAACAGAAACCCAGTCCAAGCATGATGGTTTCTCAACTGAAATTCCTTCTAGGAATTTCAATTCTAGGGGGACAATTGCAGGTTCAGGGAATCCCCCACTTCCCCAGACTCTTGTGACGTCACCTTGCTACATTGGCCCAGTCTTTACTTGGGTCTGTGCCTCCCTGCCTTCATCTGAAAGCCTTCATCTGAACCTTTAGTTGTCTCCCCAGAGTCCAGACTGAGCTCGCCCCTCCCTGTCCACCCCCTCTGTTGCCAGGAGCACCTCTTACCAGTGTCCCCTGTTCAAGGCAACCAGCAGCTTTCCTCTGAGCTTAAGTTTCTCGAGCAGTTTAAAACACATTAGCAGGCTAGGCCCCAGCTAATCTGTGACCATATAGTCCCTGAAGGGACAGGACCCTGACAGAGAATGGGGCCAGCCCAGCCTGTAGCATGCTTTCATTTTGTCGTGGTTGGATCCTGCCTGCTTCCAGAATCTGTCACGGGGTTTCTGGAGATGGCTGCCTTCTCTGCTCTAGTCATATTGCCACACAGAATGAGAGCTGGAACCTTCTCCTCTCTAGACTGTGGTCCCAGGAACTGGGTTGCCTTTGTCAGCTCCAGCTGTGGCCATGGCGCTCAGGCCCTGCTGAGAGATGTTTCCTATATCCCTAGTGGAACAGATGAAGAAGTTCATTTAGAATAGAGTAATGCCGACTGCCTCTCTCCTGGGCCCATTTCTAGAAAGGGAAGCAGGCACAGTGGAAGTTAGCAAGAGGGGCTGTATGACCAGGCAAGGAGAAGGATATGAAGTAGGACACCTAAGAGAGGAGCCAGACACCAGCCGTCCCCGCCAGGCATCTGCTGCCTCGCTGATGATACACGGATGGTACATGTGCCTCTCCCTGCCTCTCCAGATCCCCGACGTTTGCTGGTGGCCTCTTCTCCATCTCCAAGGCCTACTTTGAGCACATCGGAACCTATGACAGCCAGATGGAGATCTGGGGAGGGGAGAATGTGGAAATGTCCTTCCGGGTGAGAATGGAGAGAGCTTCAAAGGGGAAACCTCAACATGGGGGGGGGGAATGACAAACTGTCTATCAGGCATTGGTAGCTTCAAGGATGTCATGTCGGAACTGGACTTGAAAGGGTGTCTGCTTCTTGCCCTGGCTCCTGGCCAGGGCGGTAGGACTCTGGAGCTGAGTCTGATAGCTTGAACCAAATCCCAGGGCAGAACTTCTAAGAGGGAAGGGATTGTGGGAGCAGTAAGGATTGAACCCAGGTATTGACTGTTTTATGAAGAATGTGGGAAATGGTCTCCATGAAGGTGAAAACAGGTCAGGAGCCAGTTTACCCGCTCCATTTTGTGAAAATCAGGCTCCTCTCCCCAGGTCAAAGATACCTGCCCTGGTGGCCTTTGGGTTTTCAACAAGCTCTTCCTAAGAGAGTCAAGAGGTAGGACCCAGTTCTGATGGAGGCAGAACTCTGAGAACGAGGCAAATCCAGACAGGTTAGGAAGGATTGCCTCTGAAAACTGCATGAATTTCCACTAGTGAGAAAGTAATTAATAGCAAAATGAGCTCATTAATGGAGTCATCTTGGTACCTGGGATATCAGGCACATAATCGCCTTCTGATGTTACTGCAGCTCTGAGTGTGGATTTCTCTTGCTGCCATATATAAGTAAGTAGCAGGTGCCTCCCAGAGCAAGACCCAAAGAGCCCAGTGGGAGAGATGTCTCCAGCCAGCAGCTAGCATAGAGAAGGGCCACCAGCCAGCATCTGGTTCTCACTTTTGGTGAGCCTCTGACCCAGATCCAGGATCTCTCCTGGAAAACTGGCATGCCCAAGGCCCAGTGGCCATGGGCCACTTACTGGTGCTCTGGTGTAGGGGAGGCCAGCTGTTCTGTAACCCCTGGGTAAGCATTCATGTCTCCAGATCAGAAAGCCAAGAGCCCAGGCATAGCACAGAAGTAACTGACCATCTCTTCTCTGGCATGAGCCCTGGTGACTCAGGACTAACACCCACATCCACTCACCCAGAGCAAGCAGCACAGACAGCCTGGACATGGGTAGCTGTGCCACAGGAGGAAGCCCACCAATGTCTCTTTCTTCAGAGATGGAAAGGGCAGCATACACTTCCATCCTAGGACCTGGGGTCTGGTGTTCTGGGGACTGAACAGAACTGCTTGGAGGGACTTGTCATCCAACCTCCTGAAGGCCCCATCCTGTCTTCTTTCATGTCAGGTATGGCAGTGTGGAGGCCAGCTGGAGATCATACCCTGCTCTGTGGTGGGCCACGTGTTCCGTACCAAGAGTCCCCATACCTTCCCCAAGGGCACCAGTGTCATTGCACGCAATCAGGTGCGCCTGGCTGAGGTCTGGATGGACAGCTACAAGAAGCTTTTCTACAGGAGAAATTTGCAGGCAGCAAAGATGGTCCAGGAGGTAAGATGTCCGGTGCCTGGTGACATTTGGTGAGAGAATCGTGGAATTCCAGGCCCCTGATCTGCTGCCCATTGGCAGGGCCATCCCATCGCTACCCTCCTGCTCCCCTTCATTCCTCAGAACTCTATAAGCTAGCCTGGAGAACACAGGGCTCTGAAGCTAGAGGGGTGGGGGAGCCTTGGTTGTGCCTCCAGGGAGGGGAAGTGTCCAGCATTGCTCAGAGGGGAAAGAAAGAGATAGGAAAGAGAACCCATCACTGGAGGAATGGCTCTGACAGGCTGACTGGGGAGTCACAGGACATGAGGGATTGTTGTGAGGTAATGAGGTCCCCAAGGTAAGGCAAGAGGTCAGGTATTATCTGTGAGGCTGAGCCAGTAGCCATGATGAGCAGGGGAGAGTGGCGTCAGTATTCCATGTTGTCTGGGCTGCTCAACCCAGACAGGAAGACCTGGCTGTGTCACTCACCTTTTAGGGGACTGACTTGGTTGACAGAATAATTTCGGTGACATTTCGGAGCGACTGCAGCTGAGGGAGCAGCTACACTGCCACAACTTTTCCTGGTACCTGCACAATGTCTACCCGGAGATGTTTGTCCCTGACCTGAACCCCACCTTCTATGGAGCCGTGAGTTAGCTTACCCACCACCATGGTACCCCAAAAGAAGTTAAGACCACGCAGCCCAGGAGCAGCCAAGCCAAGAGGATGGGGGAGACAACTGGGGGCTTCCTCCAATAGTTAAAAATGTGATAAAGGGGGCAATCCGTGAGGAGTGATTCTCAAGGGCTGAGTCTGGGCGAATACCCAGGAGGGTGTGCTAATACGCATCTCTGGGCCCCGTGCGCACAGAAGGGTGTGCTAATACACATCTCTGGGTCCCGTGCGCACTGTTTCCATCCAGACGTGGACAAGTCCCAGGTGATGGTGAGGGTAGCTCCTGTGTGCTGAGGACCTCTCAGGACCTGGCATCCTAAGGGCCTGCTCATCTTTCCCTATAAAGGGCACCCAGCCCTGCCCTGCCCATCCTCAGGGCTCTTCTGCCACACTTTGCTATTAGCTCCAGGCATCTGGTTCATGCCCAGTTGTGCTCATACCCAGCTGAGCTATCCTGCTTCCCCTCTGCTCACCTTTGTGCAGATCAAGAATCTCGGCACCAACCAGTGTTTGGATGTGGGTGAGAACAACCGCGGAGGGAAGCCTCTCATCATGTATGTCTGCCACAACCTTGGCGGCAATCAGGTAGATAAAACATGCTCACCCCGTGTATACCTGACAGGAGCCCATCTCTGAGGCACCTCCTCTTCCCACGGGCCCCCTTTCTCCATTCTGAATAGTTCCTTCCTGAGGCCTGCAACAGAAACCATGTGGAGGGAGGAGTCACCCCTGAGGCAGGAAGCAGCCAGGCTGAATGGGAAAGCATGACACACAGAGACGGAGCGTGCCACAGGGCTGGCATCATGTTGGGCACTAGAGGATGAGGGGACGCTGCCAACAGAGAGGGCTGTGGCTAAGACCAGCTGCTGAGGGCTGTGGAGAATTGCTGGGCACTCTCTTTCACCTACACCTATACTCAGCTTTTATCCTTAATGCCCCCTGGCCAGAAAATACCACTCTGACTCCACCTCTAGTAGTGACCCCCCAAACAGCCACCTACCGACACCCTGGAAACATCCCCATGCCCCAGTGCCCCGGCACATCCCTGAGGGTAACTTGTACGCCTCTGCCTTAGTTTACATTCTGTTGCTGTGTTAAAACACCAGGACCAAAAGAGGAAAGGGTTTTTAGGCACAGGGTCTCACCATGTAGTCCTGGCTGTCCTGGCACTTACTATGTAGACCAGGCTGGCCGCCTGCCTCTGCCTTCTGAGTGCTAGGATTAAAGGCGTGTTCCACCACTGGCTGACAGGTTTGTTTTTTGTTACGCTTCTACATCATAGTCTATCATTGAAGGGAGCAGGGCAGGATGTGAAGACAGGAGCTGAAGCAAAGGCCATAGAGAAACATTGCTAACTGGCTTGCTCTCCAGGCTCATGTTCAGCCAGCTTCCTCCCCACCAGGACTGCCTGCCCAGGAGTACCACCTCCCACAGTGGGCTAGGACTTCTCATTAACCAAAAAAATGCCCTGTACCCTTGCCTAGATTGGCCTTCATCGGGCTAATCTGATGGTGGCATTTTCTCAGTTGCAATTTTTCTTCCAGATGACCCTAGTTTGTTTCTAGGTAACAAAACCAACCAGCATGCTCCTATCCCACCCCTCAGATATCTGGTACCCAGATCTGGTACACAAAATGTATTTAAAGCAGAGCTGACACAAGATGAGGGGGTAGCCGGAACTGACTGCAGAGATGTGCAGATGCAAGCAAAGCCATTTTAGGTGGTCCATTGGTGAATATCTTTTATGTCAATGGTGATTTATTGGCCAACCTAGAACTGGCAGGTGACTGTGATGGCATATGCCATGGGCTTGATGGCACAATGTTCTAGTAGTCGGAAGGCTGGTCATGAGTTTGAGACCAGCCTGGTCTACATGACAGAAATCTAAACCAGCCTTGGCTATAAAACAAGAATCCATATCACACACAAAAATGTAGGGCTAGTGTTCCAGCATTTGACTGCATAGGTGGTGCTTATATGTATAAGGCTACGGTAAATTTTAATTTATAGTTCAATTATAGTGCAAATAATTTATAGTTCTATGCACTGTTAATCCAGTATAACTTGTGGCAGCCATCACTTCAGCGACACAAATCACTGAAAGTCGCAGCACATTCTCACTTCCTCCCCAGGAAGTCCTCTAGTTGGCACAGTAGGGCAAGTGGCTTTGGGAGGTAGCAAGGGAAGCTGCCCACCTCCCCAGAGAACATCTTTGTCTTGACTTCCAGTACTTTGAGTACACATCCCAGAGGGACCTTCGTCACAACATTGGGAAGCAGCTGTGTCTACACGCCAGCGCTAGCACGCTGGGCCTTAGGAGCTGTCAGTTCACTGGCAAAAACAGCGAAGTGCCCAAGGACGAGGAGTGGGAGCTGACGCAGGTAATTCAGTGGCCCAGAAAGCTTGGGACCATGAGTCCAGAGCATCGCATCAGCCCTCTTCTCCCTCATCTTCTTCTTCATCTTTTGGGTGGAATGCACAGTGGCTGTGGAATTGGTCAATGTCTGGTAATGTCTGGTTCCAGCTAATTAAAAAAAAGAGCAGAGATGATGGTCTGGGCACTTCTGCCCATTTTAAGGCTGAATCCAAACAGGTGAAGAGTCACTCATGGTGCTCCCCTGCCTCACATGCCAGGTCAATGTCTGGTAATGTCTGGTTCCAGCTAATTAAAAAAAAGAGCAGAGATGATGGTCTGGGCACTTCTGCCCATTTTAAGGCTGAATCCAAACAGGTGAAGAGTCACTCATGGTGCTCCCCTGCCTCACATGCCAGGTGCTAAGCAATGCACAGGCATCGTCTCTCTTAATTGTTTAGGGGCTCTGTCCCAAAGGACAATGTCCGCATTTCTACCAAGTAGCCAGATGAAATTCACCAAGCTTGTCTGGCCCCAAGCTTCAGGCCTCCCTGAGTCTCTGCGAGCCCAGGGTCTGTCCCTCCTACCATACCACATGAGGTGGGCCATAAAGTCTCTGGGAGTCGAGGGTCTGTCTCTCCCACCACACCGCGAGAGGTGAGCGGTAGCCACTCTCATCACCAAGCCCGAGCTCTACTCACTCTGGTCAGCTGCTTAGAAATAAAGAATGATGTAACCATGAAGCTACCAGAAAGGACAGAGCCAAAGTTTCTGCCAGAAAAGGGGGGAAAGGCCCCAAGTTTTTGAACCTGGCCACCCTGGAAAAAGGGAGGCCCTGAAAGGGTTTGTTTTTTGGTTTTTTCCGATAGCCATGGTCTTGTAGTCTTCTGTGACAGCCATCAGGCTACCATCGTGCGTGTATCTTCGGGAAGGAACTAGCAGTGTCCTCTTTGTATCTTATCCGGTTTCCTTTGCCTTTTGTCAGCTGTCCTTGTCTCATGGTCCTCAGGTTGACCCTTCACTGTGTTGCCTTTTAGGATCAGCTCATCAGAAACTTAGGATCGGGCACCTGCCTGATAACCCAGGACAAAAAGCCAGCCATGGCCCCCTGTAACCCCAGTGATCCCCGCCAGCTCTGGCTATTTGTCTAGGCCTGGGATCAACCCCAGTGCAAATTCAACAAGCCCCTCAGGAAGTGGTGTCACCAAGCATCTGGATGTCTTCTCCCCCGGCTTCTCTGGAGGCCTGAGAGTTGGATTTCTAAGCCCAGTGGCCATTAAGGCAGGACCTTCTTCTTGCAACAACACTGGTGCCATTTTCTTTCCTCCATGTCAGTGGAAGAGGCCAGAAGGTCACATACTTCTAGAGACAATGGCCTTTAAAGCAAACTGAAAGTTCATTCTGCAGAGGGACTGGAAGTGCAGAGACAACCCTCCGTTAACACATCCTAGTGCCAAATCGTTCTGACTTAGAGTGCCTCAGCGTTTGTACAGTTATCCATGGACGAGACAGGAAAAGAGCCCCCATTTTATCAATAAGAAGGTTGAGACTGAGCTGGGATGTAGTTCAGGGAAAGGCCCTGGGAAACTCCCTAGCACCACAGAAAACAGGAGAGAAGGCAGGCCAGCAGAGGAGAGCAGAGACAGAGTAGAGGGCCTTTTCTGTAGTCACACACTTGGCAGGTGGCTCAAGCTGGGGCTAAGGCCCCATCTTTGGTGCTGAACCAGGGCTCCATCCAGCACACAACAACACTAGACCATGCACTGCCAGCCTTGCTGTTTCTTGACCCCCTCTGACCATTCTGGATGGCTGGTCTCCAGAAAGTCAGTTAGCAAGATGGAAGACCACATTAGGAATCCTGGGCTGTTAGTGTTGAAAGAAATTCATGGGCTCAGGCGTCGGTGGGTGAGTCTCAAGGCTTAAGGCCTTGGCCCTTTGTTCTAACCCATATACAAGGAGATAAAAAGCAAGGCAAGAACTAGACATGAAGGTACAGGCTTGCAGTCTTGGTACTTAGAGACTAACACATATTCAATCCAAGGCCAGCCTGAGCTAGAGTTCAACCTTGTCTCAAAAGCAATAAAAAGCAGCACGGGAATCAGAGGGCAGCACCGGGCACTACATAGACCAAGTGTTTATTTGTCTTCAGTAGAAGCTAGATAGGTGTTTGCCCAAGGTCACCTGGAAAGATGTTTGGCAGCTCTGAGACCAAACCCCAGATGAGGCTAATCAGAGTCCTAGCAAGTCTGAGGAATCAGGACCTGTGTGCAGAAGACTGGAGGACTAATGCCACCAGCTGTCCTTGTACAAGCGACGTGAGAAAGCCAACCCTACAATCAACTTGGACCCCACTGTTCTGCCTGGAAGAAAATAGAAATGTCCAGCGAGGCTTTGGAGGGCTTCAGGAGCAAGTTGTCACCACATGAGGGGGCCACGGGATCATAGCTGCCTCCTGTTCCATGCAACCCTGGGAGAGACACCGGTGGTCTAGCCAAAGGAAGAGGAACTGGTCAAGCTATGATCCAGGGTGGGGAAAGGGAAGAAAGACATGCGGACCCAGCAGAAATAAAGGTTTTATGGTATTGGTAGAGGATGTTGTATCAGGCTCCACTCTCTGTTTTGACTGAAACAGATTGGGAAGAACTACATTGTTCTAGTACAGCCACCGTCACTTCTGCAAGCGTCCTCCAGCCAGTGAAGTGTGTGTAGGTGTGAGATGGGCCCTTCCCCCATGGACTCCCACTCTAAATGTAAGCAAGACCCAGAATGTGCTAGTAAAGGAGTCAGGAAGGGCCTTGTTCAGTGACAGCTGACCCCGTTGAAGGAAGGACTGGAGGACATGTCACACACAGCTCCTCAGCATGAGCCAAACCACGGGAAGGTCGAAGGGGCCTGGGAAACAAAGACAGTAGGTTAAAGTGGTGATGGAAATAGAAGCTAGAAGGTGACTTTGGCTTGTCCCAAGGCAGAGGCAGCCTGGTCTACATAGCAAGTTTTGGGCCAGCCAGGGCTACATAGTGAGACCCTGTCTCAAAAAAAGAAAGAGGGGAAGCAGGGTGGTAGTGGTGCATGCCTTTGATCCTGGCACTTGTGAGGCAGAAGCAGGTGGATCTCTGTGAGTTCGAGGCCAGCCTGGTCTACAGAGCGAGTTCCAGGACATACCCTGTCTGGGAAAAAAAAAAGGAAAGAAAAGAAAGAAAGGGGATGGCTGGGTGATTAAGAGCACTGGCTGCTCTTCCAGAGGACCTAAGTTCAATGAGCACCCACATGGCAGTTCATAAGTGTCTGTAAATCCAGTTCCTGGGCTTCTGACACCTTCCATCATTGCACATAAAATAAAGTTAAATAAATTATGATTTTTTTTTAAGAAAGAAAGAGAAAAGGAAAAGAAAAGAAAGGAGGGACTGAAGAGATGGTTCAGTGGTTAGGGATTCTGCTCATCCATGGGACCTGGGTTCAATTCCTCACAGTCACACAATAACTCAAGTTTCTCATCAGCTCCACACAGTGTGTAATTCCAGTTCTGGAAGATCCATGTCCTCTTCTGGCCTCTGAACATACCAGCCACATGCATGATACACAGACATACATGCCGCAAAACACTCATACCCATAAAAATATTTAAGCTTTAATTTCTGAAAAGAAAAATTTCAGCACTCGGGAGGCAGAGGCAGGCGGATCTTTGTGAGTTCGAGACCAGCCTGGTCTACAAGAGCTAGTTCCAGGACAGGCTCCAAAGCCACAGAGAAACCCTGTCTCGAAAAACCAAAAAAAAAAGAAAAATTTAAGAGCTAGGGAGAGTTTGGTCAGTAGCACGGGCCTGGCACACTCAAGCCAGGTAAAGTGAACGTGATAGATAGCACAAGCCAGTAATTCCAGCATTCAGGAGACAGAAGCAAGATAAGACATTCACATCATCAATTACATGGAGAGTTGGAGACCAGCCTGGGCTATAATGACAACAATGTTTGGATCACATAGGCATGAAGGTGACCTTTCAGGCTCCTTTCATTTCTTCAGGTCTTAAACTGAAATACTTCGTGGGTCCCTAAATGTATGTGCCCTAATCACTGTGAATGAATGAAAGAATTAGTGAATGAATGAATGAATTAGTGAATGAAATTTATGCCCTGGCAATGCTGAAGTATGTGCATGGGCTGCCCGTATATGGTGGTTGTGTTGAACTTGTTCATGTTGGGTTTCATGGTCTAAGTTGATAAGGATGACTGACCAGGTCTCTTCTTCAAGAGGGCACCAGAGCTCATTACACATGGTTGTGAAGCACCATGTGGTTACTGGGAATTGAACTCAGGACCTTTGGAAGAGCAGGCAGCACTCTTAATGCACACCATACACTGGTAGGATTTGCTGAAGGAGGTGGAGGCAAGAGGATCACGAGTTCAAGGCTGGACTGGGCTTCAAGCACTGTGGCTACTGGCTAAATCTGCCCCTACGAGAGGGGGTTGAGTTCCAGCTGAGAAAAGCTCAGGGAACTCCACCCCAGAATGGGCCCAGGTTAGGGGAGGGGCATATAAGCTAAGGTTGGCTGCCTCACTGACCTTGCACAACTCAACATCATCCTTAAAACTTACCCCAAGACTATTCTCAGGCCTACTATGGGTCCTACCTTCTCCAGCCTGCTGCTGCCCCCATGTAACCACTTTCTGAGGCTTTAATTTTGAGACAGAGCCTCAAGTAACCCAGTCTGGCCTCAAACTCTCACTCACTCTGAAGCAGAGGGTGACCTTAAAATTCTGCCCTCCTGAAAAGATCAGGAACCACAACTGCAAGTACAAACAACAGAATACAAGAAATAGAAGAGAGAATCTCAAGTGCTGAAGATAAAATA